>WSUB01000345.1:0-19110 GCA_019633425.1 Tulasnella sp. 424 | reverse complement strand
GGTCACCCTTTCATCCAGAGACTCCCTTGATTCCAAGGTGAACCTCTTGCCTGTGGTCGTGTTGACCATTTTGCGAATCGCCGCCTCTCTTTCGGGGGTCATATCTGGGCACGTTTGCATGCGTGCGTGGTGACTCTGGGCTATGTTTGCCATCGTCGCAGTGGAGTGGGTCGTCGTGTCCTGCTCGTCCGTCAGAGCGCGGATAACCGACGACTCTTTGATGGACTTGCCGATTGAGAACCAGTATTTATTCACGGATTCACCTTTCTCGGCGAACCTTGCGGCCGAAGATTCGGTCGCTCGGTCAAGTTTGGATCTTTCAATGTTGGCGATCCTTTCTCTCAGCAACCCCTCCTCTCTTTGGAGGCCTGGGTTGCGGGCGAAATCCTTCCGTATGGTGAGGGCCGTCCGGTGCTTCTTCAGGGCGTCGAGCGTCCGGGATCTCTCCTTACGTCTCATGCGCTGCCTATCCTCGAGGACGTTCTTAATCCCCTTCTTGGCCTGAAGCCATTTTACCATCGGCTCACGCGACATGGTGTTCTGGCATTTGAGTAAGATTTCCCTGCAGCGGTCCATCGCAAACTCGTCTTCGAGGTCCTCGAGATTCATTCTCCACCTCTGGTCCCCTATCTCAGGGGATTCGTTGTCAGTGACTTCAACCCAAACGGGGTAGTGGTCGCTGATCGTAAGGCCGACGTCCACTGAGTGGGACAGTGACCTCTCGGATACTTCAGGTGACAGCAGAATGCGGTCTAGCCTCGATCTGGAGTGAGTCCCGTCGCTGTTGATGTTCGGTCTCTCATATGTAAACTCTTTGACATTGGGGTTGCGGTCCCTCCACGTGTCTAGGACGTCAAGACATGTCCTTAGGTCGGACAGCACGTCTCGCATGGCTGTCGACGGGGCCCTCTGCGGGATCCTGTCTATCGCCTTCTCGACGTGGTTCCAGTCGCCTAGAATCACGTCGACGGTTTCCCTGCGCAGGAGGCTGATCACCTGTTTAAAGAAGGGGATCGCGACCTGCTCGCTGTTCGGGGCGTACAGGTTCGCAACCAAGAAAGTTTCCTCGCCCCACTCCCAGGAGAGGGTGTCGAGGCGCCCAGGAATGAGCACCTTGTGAGTGAAATCCTCTTTTCTTAGGTCGGATGGGACTCCTTTGCGGTGGACGATGAAACCCGTTCCCGCTGAGTGTGCTGTTCCCGGATTAGGGAAGGTCCACAGCTTGCCGTTAAACCTTTCGGCCTCGGCAAAATTATCGGTGCAGTCGTAGGTCTCCTGGAGAGCCATGATTCCGATCTTACATGCTCTCATCCATCTTGTGGACTCGGCGAGCTTGTTTCTCTCATAACGCCTCGGGGCAGCACACCCTCTGATGTTGAGAGACGCTATCCGGATTAGGGGTTTCCTTTTCCGTTTAGCACCGGATCGGCCCGGTTCTTGACCAAGAGCTGAAACCCGGGTTTGGGATCGGTTGGTAGCCGATACCCGGACCGAGGCGTGAACGCCTTGTCCATTGTCTGACGTAGTGTCGGCCCTAAAACCGTCTTCCGTTCCCGACTCCGCTTGCGCGGCCAACGTTCCAGCATCGTTACTGACGGAACCACCAGGAGACGCCGTCTGCATGTGGCGCTCTGACATGGTCGTCCCCATTGGGGAGCCTCCCTGCTGGTATCCAGGAGCCGTAGGTTCGTCTCACGTAAGGTACCGTTCCCCCCGACGTCCAGAAAAGGGAAGTCCTACTTCTTGGTTGGTAATGTTGTGTTGCATCATTGAGGGTTGTTGTGTTGTGAGTGGGTCGGCGCGTGGCGCGAAGCCACCGTCTGTCTGCTCCCAGTATCCAACTCGGTCAGCTGACCGCTTCCGGTTTGGGGCTTATTCATCACTCGTCACTCGTCTTCCTGAGTGCGGTCAAACTCATGCGTCGAGGCGGGTGTCGAACCCCTCTCACCGCTTTCTCTCACTGTTCATCCTGTATCATGGTGTGTGACGTGTTGAGGGAGGTGGGTCGTGCCTTCGGCCGACCCATTTTGCCTCCGAGTGCCTCCGCATCTAGTTCCAGCGAGGCAGGAGGCTTCCAGGTTAGTAAATCCAACGCGCACGTGTGAAGGGTTCATCGCATCAGACACGTATCGCATTACACAGGCGGGGGCGGGGTACACGTAGTAGTAAGGAATCAACTCTACGCTAACTTAGAAGCCTTGATAGACTTGATTGTCTTATACTCGGTCTCCTGGAACTGGTCCGGCTTGGTCTTCGACCCGGTTACCGCACCGTCCTTCCACCACTGGCATAGGCCTTGAGCGTGCGAGTGAGAGATGCAATGGGAGCAGAGGGGCGGACGCCTAACCTCTATGACTCCCTTGTTCGAGTGGCCTAGGTGCCTTGGGTAGGCCCACGATCCTTCGTTGGTCTTCTTCGTGCCGACAAAGCGGACGCGCCAGACGATACCCTTGGCCCCCTTGTGGGTCTTGGGGTTCCAGGGAACTTGGTAGTAGGCGAGATCCTTCGGTAGGATTATCCCTTCTTTTTTGGATTCGTGCGTGGCGACGGCGTCGCCGCTGAACTTCCAGAAACGGGGTAGGACATCGCGTTCGAAGTCGGACCCTGCATTATGGATATCGTAGATGACGTGCGTCCCCCAGGAGTCGTCGTGTTGAAGGAAGAAAGTCGCGGACTTGGTCTTTGACCGGATCGTAATGATTTTCTTCGACATGAGCCGGCGGTACGCGTCCAGCGAGTGCGCCACGATCAAAAGTCCCTTCCCCCCCTTGGCAGCGAGGTTGGAGGAGTAGTCGGAGATCTTGAACTCAGCGATAAGTTCTTCCTCTTCGATGATTCCGAAAGCGAGCTTGAGAAGGTCGAGTTCGGTTTCGGTTATCTCCATGGTCTTGTAGGCCGTAGCCCACACGAGGTGGTGATCTTGTGCTTGCAGCGTCGTCAAAGCAGCGCACAGCTCGTCGTCCGCGGCGTAGGGTGGCCATAGAGACCGGGTGCCTAGGCAACGGGGGTGGGAGTAGTTGGGGAATTGGACGACTCCCTTCGACTCAACCTGGTCGGGGACCAGCTTCGCTTTCCGGAAAGCGTCAGCCAGCCTCTTGATCCGTGCGGCGTCGGTTTCATCGACCTCGTCACTGGTAGGGGGGTGAGGGGGGGCATCGGGGTATAGAACCCTGGCTACTCCTCGCTGCGGGGTTGGCGAAGCTGGTGCTTCTGACTGCGCTCTGCTCGCTGGTCTCGGCTGCGTGACTGGGCGTTGCGTTCCTGGATCACCTTGTGTGGGGGTCTTCCCCCAGTCGGGCGTGGGCGCTGTCCCTTCTGGCAGGGTCGGCAGGTGATGGGGGGTTCCGGGCACCGGCGTAGCCGGCATACCGGTGTGCCCCCCTCCCTCGGTGGCTGGGACGTGGTCATCCGTGTCCATTTCGAGAGTCGAGTGATCAGAGAGTTTAGTATCGAGAGTGTCGCTCATTGTTGTTGATGTTGGGGGTTACCTCGAGGGAGGACCTCTCGCATCTTTATGTAGACGAGATTGTGGCTGCAGGCTCGTCTACTGAAAGAGCCTTTGATTGTCGCGAGTTGTGACGTGATTGGCTCCAGGGCCCTTTGATCGTCGCGAATCGCGACGTGATTGGCTCCAAGGGTCGGCGACGTGTCCTGCATCAGCCTCGCTGGCTCTGTCTTTGTTTCGCCTAAGGTCACGGTGGGCTGTCTGCTCAGTCGTGACCTTTGATTGGTCGCTCATTTTCAGGTGTACGTGGACGTTCCCGATTGGAGCGCGCATACTCTCTCGATGGTGAAAGGGGACGTCGGCGGCTCTCGTTCCCCTCAGAGAGGAAGCAAGCATATCTATATGGTCATTCTATTACATGTGGTAAAGTAGACATATATGGTTTCTTAGTCGTTCGTCGGGATTTCATAAGGAGGAGGGGGATCACGGTGATCCCCCAGCCCCTTATGGCGACTTGGACTGGATCCTGCTTCCTCGAACCTTGATGGTTCTTGGAGAGCCGGCTGAGTCGCTCGAGGTACTTCCTAGTATCCCGGCGCTCGAAAGGTTCTGGTCAAGCAGAGGGACTAAGCGTATAAAACCACCGGCACCACTCGTGTGGGCTCGATCCGGAGGTTTTCGCAGAGTGTCGTGCTCGCCAGTGACGACGGCGCGTCTAGGCATTAGCCCACGTCCGAGAATCCGTGGTTTTTACCCCCCTGCCAGCGTTGAGGCTGCCTAGTACGTCTTGAGGGGGGTCTCGGCCAACTTCTGATTTGCCATGACAGTTGAGTTCAAAAGTCGCGTGAACTGAGAGCATGTTTGCTATGCGAGGTGTGGTTGAAAATTAGAATCCGGTCCAGCAACCCATGATAAACACGACCCTTTTCCGACATCCGATGATGCTGGCAAGCACCTCTTGCCTCACTATGCCTTTTCAAACGAAATTTTTTATGTCTGTTCTGCTGTATAGTCTTTGAGGTTTTCATATCAGTTGCTTGTATTGCACAAAGCCAAACTCGGCAATATAGGGAAAAGAATGTGGTAGATTGAATTAAATACAGCCTCCTATAGCTTCTTCTCTTGGTTGGTCCCTCTCATTTACCTCCTATAAATGGTCTATTACATATTTGGATGTATTCGTGCTGCTGGGGTTGAGTAATATCCCAAATTCGGCTGCTCTGGGCGAGGTTTTTGAAGTCAGAATCGAAATGCACAATTTCATGTATATAAGTAGCCTGTGCCCTCACTGGAAGCTATTCAAGAAGATCAAAGCTTAAATCGAAGGAAAATGTGAGGAATTGACGGAGAACGAGCCAAAATGCGTCGGGGGTGTTGGGGGAACAAATAGAGACATAGAATGTGGGAATGGCCAGGTGTTATGAAATCAGCTGTAAGGGTGGAAGCTATGGTGGAAGAGCGTTCCGCTCTTCGGCAGTGGGTTCCATCTGAGCTTCCCAATGTTGTAGGCTTGTTGCTGGCTCTTGAGGTCATCGACCAGGTCCCGGAAGATGATACAGATTCTCGAGAACCCTTCATCTCTGCTCCTTGTCTCAATATTTGCTCTTCAAAAGAGTCCTGTAGGTACCCTGAGTATAATACACTGACGATCCACTCTCCTGACACATTTTCAAACAGGTACGCTTCTTGCTGATGCACTGCCCACTCTTGCAAGAGTCCCATGCTATCAGTATCGGCTTTGAAGGTGTCGGAGAACCTCCAAGGGCCGCCATGTGGAAAAGACTCGTTACAACGTGAGCAAAGAATGTCCACAGCTCGAAGTTCTTCAAGTTAGCAGGCAGGGCTATGATGTTTAGGGCAAGGTTGAGTGGCAGGATGGGAGCTGGCCAGCTCTCTTGTCTCTGACCATGCTCTGGTTAAACATTCTCCCGAGCTATGAGGCCATTCACTGCATTCTCAACGAGCTGAAAGCTCCTCAACTCTGCCTCATTGAGTTTTGAGATGTGCCAGTGGCCACCAGGAACGGTGGCAATATGTCCAAGACAATTCCAGATATCCTGTTCCCTGCAGGAAATGATGACTGAACACTCATTTCAGGAATGGGCTGTTTACTTCTCAGGGCCCTTCTAATGAAAATACCAAACTCCGATGCGCTCAAAGTGGATTTAGACCTGGCCAGCATCATTGCCCAAGACCGCCCTGGATCGGAGATCCTTGGACTCGATCTGTACTTCACTGTGCTCTGAACCTTATTATGGGAGTGAGCTGGTTGGTACCTTCAGGGGAAGGTAGTTTGAAACGCCTTTGTGGAGTGGACTTGTCGTTTGATGAAGCCATTGCCTACCTGGACAACTGTATGGCACTTTCACATGCCATGTAAGTCATTTTTGCCAGTGTGGCCCTATTCAATCCTGCTGACCCTATTCCCTTCCAGACAGGGGTACTATGAGGGAGCTGGGCTTGTACCCACCTGATTTGTAGCACCTACGCCTCTAGTTAGAGGCATCTGTGCAGTGCATATTTCCCTCTACAGCTGTTTGCATATCTCTAGGCGAGGTCTCGCCACTCACACAGCAATCCCACGCCGCAAATCCAGGCACCAGTTCATGTCCACTTCTCCAGCACCACCTCACCCCATCGCCAACATGCCAATGACGCACAAAGAGGAGACCAAAAGGACATATACGCCCGGCGACTTGGAGTCTTTTCTCGGAAGAGCTTCTTCTCATGTACAACGACGACCCCCAATTCCGAGTCCAACGACACCTTTGGTGGATGGGTGGTGGCCCGCCGCCTCCTGCCCCCAGTTGGGAGACCTTCCTCTTCCATGCACGTCTCGGTACCAACAGTCTGCCAGAATGCGGCTTCTACTCCCCGCCAACGCATCTACCTTTTCCACAACACCTGATTGCCAACGGAGCCAACGATGACGGCCCAGCCACTCCCTCACCACCTCCTATCACCCCTCCTCCACTATCCCATCCTCCCTTGCCACTAGCACCGCCAATGCAACTAGAAGCAGGCCCTTTGCAGAGGCAAGGGCCGCAGAACGTCGCCAATGAGCCCCCAGTACCACAACATCACGTGTCCACCCCAGTTCCTCCCACTCCGGTCCCTGAAGTAGGACTCCATGGCCTTGGTCGACCTGCAGCGGTGGCAGGTCCAGTTGCGCCTCCTCCACCAGCTCTCCCGGAAGTCCCTTCAGGTCAGATGTTGAGCGACATCTCTAGAAGCAAAACCAATCTTCCTTTGTAGTTCTTTTACAGATCCTTGTTCCCCGTGCGGGCATTCTCCACACCATATCAGTTGACTCAAACATCACCCCTAGCGACTTCCGAAACAAGATATGTATTGAAGCGGATATCCGGCCTGAGACTGCAAGGCTTGGGTACAAACTTCCTCGAGAGGCAAAGTCGGCACCACCTCACTCCCTCGAAACTGACGAAGACGCCCGACGTGTAATAGCCGACATGGTCACCTTGGTGCAACGCGCTCGATCACAAGTACCTGTCCTAACAATTGTTAGCCTTGTGAGTGCCATGGGGGATCTCGTCACTACATCACCCTTACTCGAACATGCCATTAGGCTCCTCCTCCGCCTGTGGTACAGCCCGCTAAGAACCCACGACCGAACGAAACACCCGAATCAAAGGGGGGTGATCCCATGTTGGATGAGAAGAAACTGGGCATTCTCCGCAAACTGAAGGCAAACCACACTTGCGCGAAACATCCAGGTCAACATCGGTGGTGTCTTGTCAGGCCAGATGGGGAGCACATCTTTTTGACCCTCCAATTCCTTGTCTATTGGGCACAAAAGATCGTATGTAGTAACTTCCTCTCCCCATCTTCATGGTATCTTACTTACCTTTCGTCCTTTAGGTCAATGAGGAGGCGACCTACAAGCATCCACCCAACAACCATTCATTTGACTTGAAGAAACGGACCCGCACTGCCGACGAGAAGAAAGTTTCCGCATCAAGCCAACCCACAATCATCATCCAGAACATGCCTCTCGGCGATGCCACCAACTCGCCGAGTAAGAAGCGCAAGCGAGCGGCCAAGGCCGATGATGACTCCTCTGAGTCGGATTCGGATGACGAGGAGTATGCCGATATCGCCACAGTTCTCGACTCTCTTGATGCCAAGTACCCAGCCCTCAAACTTCCTCAGTACCTCGAGAAACTATCTGGTCAAGGAATCTCATATGTCAATATCGCCAACAACTTTCCTCAAGCCTTCTATACGGAGACGATTGGTATGGCAGCCGGAGCTGTCCCGATATTCTTGAAGGGATGTGACTGCGCGGTTAGGAAGGCCAAAAAGGCTAGGAGGGTGGGCAAGCACGTTGCAAGGAACTCAGGGGACGAGAACTAGATAGTAACGACCGAAATGCTTTGTATCTTTATTGTCTATATATGCATCATCTTCTCATTCCATATCATAGAGTCTCAATGGAAGCAAATGCAGGTTGTGATTCTACGCGATATATCCAGAGTCACGATACCACCCGGCTGCCTTTTCTGGGGTCACAGTAAAAACAGCTTCACTAAGGACACGATACAGGTCGCATAAAGCCTCTCCTGACATCTCAGCTAGTACATACTCTTTGTTCCTTCTAATCCAGGCCTTGATAGACGAAAATGCTTCCTCAATTGGGTTCATGTCAGGAGAGTATGGCGGGAGGTACAGGAGTCGCATGCCGCTGTAGGATTTCAAGGGATGAGTAACCCTCTTCCCACTGGCAGCAAGTGCGTCACCCTTACCGTTCCTCAATCATTTCTTGAAGTCCCGGACCCTTATGGATACTTGCATTGTCCATGACAATGACAGAGTTTTTGGCGGGATAGGGATTCATCTCGTCCAGAAGCCCGTCGATAAAGGTTCCGAAGGATGCGGCATTGAATGACTGTGGTCGGATGGAGACGTGAAGGATGCCATCGAGAGATAGTGCGGGGAGTATCGAGTACCTAGTCGGAAAAGTAAAGCGCCTGCTGTGAGTCGTGTAGTCGCAATATGCGCACCGATAAAGTACCAACCTGGTGCCCCGAATGAAAAAATCCCGTCGTCGCGAGCGAGAGCCACTCGTTGCCCAGCCATATAGTCTACGTGAAACATGGCGGTTGTAGGCACTCTCATCGACAAAAACAAGCATGTTCGGATCGTATTGTCCGACAGCCAGTTGATAACGATCACAAACATCATCGTTCCTCTCTGCCGCTTCCCGCACAACCCGTTTCCGGGTAAGGCCTCGCCGTGCAAGTGTACGCTGGATTGTTGCCGTCGATATCGCGACTCCCCTGGTGAGTTCTAGTTGTTCTTGCAGCTCGGAGAGGTAGATGTCAGGCCGATGTTCGATGCATCCTTCGAGGAACTACACCATATCGGTCCAGGTCAGAATCGAAGATAGCATGCAGAGGCCCGACACATACTGCACAATCCAAAGGATTGAGCTCTCGTGGTCGTCCCATGATGAGCGATGGACGACAAATGTAGCCGCTTGCCTTCCAACGACTAACAATCCCGTTGACGGTGCGGTGTCCCATGTAGAGGTTTGATGCAACGCGACTGGCAGGAAATCGGTGGGCTTGGTTGACTGCAAGGAGTTTTACCTCATAATGTATGTAGCAATAGTTGCCCATGGTGAGAATGGGTAGCGAGAGGGGAGGTGGTAGGATCTGTCCTCTTGTTGTTTGGCCATTGGGGGATGGGTGGAGGTGAGCTCTTCATCGTTCCTGGGCGCGAATTGGCGTGGGATTGCTGTGTGAGTGGCGAGACCTCGCCTAGAGATATGCAAACAGCTGTAAGCGCAGAAGAAAACCAACCTACAGGGGGATCCACCAGGAGACCCAAGAAAAAAGGGTTCGCAGCTGGGGTCCTGTGCGGGTTTCTCAGCGCGCGAAGGGCCGTAGGCTGCCAACACTCAGGGACAGCACCCAATCCCCTGCGCCGCGCGGCATTGCTCCTCGGTGTCCAAAACATGCCGCGCGCGCCATCTGTCGATGTCAGTGACCATCCCCAACCGTATCTCAACACCCACTCCACCTCTTGCCATCAGACCTTCACCCACTTATAATAATGAAAAATCAGAGTAAGTACAAGAATTTATTGTATAAAATTTGAATTTGTGTGTTGTATATTTTATATTCCCCCCCTTCCTCTTGATTGATATCTGTAATTACTATATGTTTGAAATACAATAGTTAGAGCGACTGTGTTAGCGAAAAAGCGAAAGGAATTGGCTGGGAATTAAGGGAGATATATCGCTCTCAGTGGGGTTCGGGCAAAGAGCGGAGTTAAGCGGAGGAGGTGGAGCCCAGAGGCTAAACAAGCCCACCCAGCCCATCCTACCCCTGGATAAGAGTTGGATGTAGTCTGTAAATGTATCTAAAGTCTGAGGATGAAGTTCGCCGAGGTAGGATGGTGCCTTGGGCTCTCTATTCCAGAAATGGGGGGGAAGTGAAGGGTTTATGATGTTTGAGAGGCCCAAATCCCATAGCATCCAAGGTCTTAATAAATAGTATTGTTTATTTATGTATAATAGGTAGCTCTATAGTGAAATAACTCGGTTATTGTACAATTTGCGTGTGTGAGTGAGCCATCAGGTTATTAGAGATGCCCAGGTGGTGATTTCAATACTAAAACTCTCGTTATAACGACAAGTGGTCAAAACTCCGCCGTGCTCACATGTCAATCTTCGAGGCAGGCGTTTCCACCAACTCTGCCACATGTCACACATTGATCCTCTGTTCAATGTTCTTGAATATCATTCTTAGACTGTATATAGAGTGTAATCTATCAGTTGAATTGAGTTTCATTATTCCCCTGGTGCCTTCCCATATGAAAAGGTATTTACATCCAAGCAACTACTGGGAACTACAGGCAACTATGAGCAACTATGAGCAACTATGAGATACTATGAGATACTATAAAGCTATTAGACTATGTTCGGCTATATGTCAATGTAATTATATACACAACTATATGCAACTATAGTAGACTACTGTAGGCAATATAAAATGGCAGTTAGCAACACGGAGCTATACAACTACAGAAGCTATGTAGACTACATAGTTACTCATAGTCCCACCTAGCTCTGTGTAGCAGATACCCCCTTTCCTGATGGCCACCCCTCGGCCCATACTATGAACACACTACCCGTCGAGCTACTATCAAGCATATTCGTCAAACTCTTACCCGCCCACCTCAGCGACCCTCGTTACGACGTCAAGGATCCTGCTCCGGTTCACGCCGTGATTTGCTGCGTCTGTCAAACATGGAATCAGGTTGCCAAGTCAACCCCCAGGCTGTGGAATTTCGTCAAAATCAGTTACAGAGCTCACTCACACGATGCAATGAAAAGACGATTGGAGCTGTCAGGGTGTGATGACCTCGTCACATGATCCACCTTTCCCAGTCACGTGACTCAAGTAGGATTCCCATCACGTGCTTCTCGTGATCGACGGATCCCCCGCAATTCACCTTGTATGCCTCACCACTACAACACGCTCCTTATTCATCCCCTCATGCATCCCTCATTGTTCTTACTCATGCAACGCGTCAGCCTTTCCACTTGGTTCCATCACGTTCTTTACTATACTAGGACATTCTAGTCACAGCCACTCGTTAGTATTTAAGTACAGCGGAATGAGGAGGTTTGTTCCTCATTCCGCCTCTTGTCTATTCAATCATAGTCTACTCCTCGACCATCGTGCTAGTGCAAGGATCTTGCCTAGTGATCTCTCTCTGCCAAACCATAGTCCACAGTCCGATACGCCTTGCTCGGTTTCTACCCTAAGGGAGCCCTGACATTAGGCGGAATTTCCTTCGAGCAACTCGTATCCATAGTTCATGCCCAAGAAACCTCTCGACTCAGTCCCAAGACCAACGAATACCTCCAAAGACTACGTGAAATCAAAGAAGAGCAACAAGTCCTCGACCATACTACGCAACCAACGGAAAGCCATACAACTTCAAGAAAAGGATTGCCCGAGCTACCAAGCACGCAAGAATCGACATAACCGATTGCCCCTCGGCCACCCTCGCCTATCTCATCGACACCTTCCCAGAATCCGATATCTCCTTCTCAAGCACCAACCTCTTGATCCCTTACGTTCCTACCACCAGTTCCCTCCTCCGAGCCTACCAAGTACTACCAATGGACACCGTCATTGAAACCGATAGTATATGAGCTTTGTCTCACAAGCATCGGCATTCAACCTCAGATCAGCTTCCGCCCCAAATACCCCAAGAAGAACAACTGCCCCAATGAGCCTCCAAAACCAAAACCCGTCAGGAACCAGTAATACCGGATCACAATCCAATCCAAGCACTCAGAGCCCCCAACCACTCCCCACAGGAGTAGACGCAAACATGATCGCTGCCATCGTCGCCGCTCTACAAGCATCGGGAGTAGGCGCCCAAACGCAACCCACCACTACCAAGTCTACCAAGATCAAAATCAAAGAGCCAGATACCTACGATGGAAAGAACCGAGGAGGAGACGCCGAACGATTCCTACTGAGCTGCGAAAACTATTTCCGAGCACGCTCGAGTGATTTCCCTGACGAAGAAGCCCAAATCCAGTTTGCCCTCAGCTACCTCACAGGGACCGCCCAAGCCTGGGGAGACGTCATCCTCAGAGACCTCCTAACGACGCAAACATATACGACGTCAAGCGACTGGAGCGACTTCAAGGACGAATTCATCAAGGCATTTGGAGACCCAGATAAAGAGGGAACGGCCATCCGGAAGTTGGAAGCATTATCCCAAGGCAGTCGACCAGCCGCCACCTATGCTGCAGATTTCAGACGTATCAAGGCCGATATTGCCTGGAACGAGCAAGCCTTCATGCACGCCTACCAACAGGGACTCCGTGCAGACGTCAAGGACAGATTGGTCTATCATGACAAACCCGCTACACTGGAGAAACTCATAGAGCTCAGCATTCGAATTGACGACCGCCTTTGGGAACGAAAGCAGGAGAAAGGAAATGACCATAGTAACAACAGACCCCAGCACCGACCTCCACCACGCCCAACTCCCACTCCTGCTCCTCAGCCTTCCTCCCAGGCTCCCAATGCCTTCACCCACAGTCAACCAGTCACCATCCATATCGACGCCGCCAGGAGAGGAAGGCTGTCGCCTGAAGAACGAGCACGTCGTCGAAGTCAAGGGTTGTGCTATTACTGCGGGGAGAAGGGTCACACCGCCGCCGCTCATCAGCAACGTCAAGGGGTTATCGACTACCCATCCAATTACACCCCCACCATCGCAGCCACCCAGTCTCCCATCGTCAACACCCCCAATCCTCGTCCCAATAACTCCTTCACCGTTTCCATTGCCCCTCAACCCACCAATTGTCCTGATCCCGATGATGGAGGTTTCTCGCAGGGTTTTCCCCACAGCGCGTAGTGACTGTGCTACGCCGCGCTAAAGGTCTCAGCTCTTAGGTACTGATCATGTATTTCCCATGCCCAATAAGATTCGTATGATGCCACTCGACCCCTCTACGCATCTGATCGTACCTACTAAGCTGAGTACCAACCAAGTCACAGCATTTCCCACCGCCATGATAGACTCTGGCACCACTTCTGAATTTATCAATAAAGACTTCATGGACCGAAACCATTTACCTACCTGGCGAAAGGAATTCCCACGCTCCCCTGCTGCAATAGATGGGCGATCCCTTGGAACCATCGATCGCGAAGTAAGAGGACGACTTCGAATGGGTAACCACGAAGAAAACCTGGTAATGGACGTCGCCAATATCGGAAGACACGCAGTAATCCTAGGAGCGCCCTGGTTGCACCGACATAACCCAGAGATTGACTGGAGGACCCGTCGAGTCGCCTTCCGGGACCCTTATTGCTCCCACAACTGCCTGGACACCCCAGCCAACATACTAGGGAAGGTTAATGGACAACCAGATCGGAGGGAACCCCTGCCTGAAGTGTCGGACACCGTCGCTGGAACTAGTATTTCCGCCAAGATCGCCTCTGAACACGTCAAAGAAGCCAAACCTCTGGAAGAGGCCGTCCCTAGGGAACTCCACGAATTCCTCGACGTCTTCAAGGAACCAACTAACGACCACGCACTCCCACCGCACCGACCATACGATTGCAAGATCGACTTCATTCCCGGGGCAGAATTACCTAAGCCAGGAGGATTGTACGCTGGGTCAGCCGAGGACAGCAAGGAACTAAGAAAGTGGATAGACAAAAACCTGGCCAAAGGCTACATTTGAGAATCGAAGTCCCAAGTAGCTTCTCCATGTTTCTTCGTCGGGAAAAAGGATGGCAAGAAATGACTGGTAATCGACTACCGGAAAATCAACGACATCACGGTGAAAGACCAATATCCTATTCCTCTCACGTCCGACTTAATCGACCGGCTTAGCGACAAGGAATGGTTCACAAAACTGGACTTAAGATGGGGATACCACCTAATGCGCATCGCAGAGGGAGACAAATGGAAAACAGCCTTCAAGACACGTTATGGACTTTTTGAATGGACCGTAATGCCGTTCGGGCTTTGCAACGCACCCGCGGTATTCCAACGCTTCATCAATCATATCCTACACGACCTACTAGACTCCTCCGTGGTGAACTACCTCGACGATACTATGCCGGCCACCAAGACCCAGGAAGAAAATGTGGAAGTCACCAAGGAAGTTCTACATCGACTACGTGCGAACAACCTTCATTGTCGGCCAGAGAAATGCGAGTTCTTCGTACAAGAAACAGACTACCTAGGACTATGGATCACCCCACAAGGCATCGCAATGGACAGGCATAAAGTCGAAGCAATCAAAGATTGGCCCACTCCTAGGAACGTCAAGGACATCCAAACCTTCCTCGGTTTTGCCAACTTCTACCGGCGCTTTATCAAGGACTTCTCAGACATCACAGGCCCGATCACAAACCTCTTACAGAAGGGAACAAAGTGGGACTGGTCAGAGGAATGCCAAGATGTGTTCGACAAGTTAAAGGAAAGGTTTACCAAGGCCCCGGTACTGGTTCATTACGATCCGGAGAAACCCTGCATCTTGGAAACGGACGCCTCAGGATACGCCTACGGAGCAGTACTCTCGCAAAGGTCAAGCAACGGCAAGATTCACCCCATCGCCTTCATGTCTAAGTCAATGACCCCCGCAGAACATCGATACGACATCTGGGACAAGGAGATGATGGCCATCGTCCGAGCCTTGGTCTACTGGCGTCACTACCTGGAAGGAGCCAAGTTCACCATTCGAATTCTCACCGACAACAAGAATTTGGAGTACTTCAAGAAGGCTCAAATCCTCAACGATAGGCAATTCCGATGGCTCCAAACCCTCCAGCGCTACGACTTCGTCATTTCCTATCGTCCAGGCTCTAAATCTGGCAAACCCGACGCCCTGTCACGACGACCTGACCACCGTCCTGAAGAGGGGGCAGAAGAACCGCCCTTGACGCTTCTACCAGTCTCCAAAATCGTGGAAATTGACGCAATAATGCTCCTACCATCATCTACGTTTGTGGAGATTAATGCGGACGACGAAGACGACGAACAAGAGGAGGTCCAATCGGCCACCGACCGAGAAATCGTAGACGAAATCGAAAGGAAGCTGCACGAGGATCCCAATGTAGAGTCAATCCTGGCTTACTTCGGCGCCAACCCAGAAGCAGCCCCAGCAAACGTTAGGAAAGAAATGACGGACTGGAGCATGGACGAAGGCCTATTACGATTTCGAGGAAGAATCTATGTCCCTAATGACAACGACGTCAAAAGGTCCATCCTTCAACTCTACCACGATTCACTAATGGGAGGACACGGTGGACAAGCAAAGACTCTGGAGCTCGTGTCAAGGGGCTACTACTGGCCATCCATGAAAGCCTACGTCAACCGATACGTCGACGCCTGCGACCACTGTCAAAGGAACAAGTATCACTACTCCAAACCAGTCAGACTCCTGAAGCCACTCCCAGTTCCCACCGGACCCTGGCAAGACATCTCCTACGACTTCATCACTAAACTGCCAGAAACCCGCCAAGGGAACGACACCATCATGGTTGTGGTCTGTAGGCTGCTCAAGGAAGCCCATCTGATCGCCACTAAGGAACAAGGACTAGACGCAGCCAAGACCGCCGAGCTGTTTATCGCCAACATATGGAGGCTACACGGACTCCCCTTGCGAATCGTGTCAGATAGAGGCCCACAATTCAACGCTCCATTCCTAAAGTCTCTATACGGAGGACTAGGAGTCAGACCAGTCCTATCTACCGCATACCACCCACAGACAGATGGTCAGACGGAACGTACCAATCAGACGATCGAAGGATTCCTACGGATATTCTGCAACCATCGACAAGACGACTGGGACGAACTCCTCCCCTTTGCCGAGTTCTCGTACAACAACTCCGTTCAGTCGTCCATCGGCATGTCCCCATTCATGGCAAGCAGAGGGTACAATCCAGTTTTCACCAACCTCCCCTCCAGCGCGCAACCTAACCCATCCACGGAGGAAAGACTTGGTCGAATCGCTGCCGTTCAAAAGGAAATCCAATCCGCCATGGCCCTCGCCCAGGAACGTCAAAAGGAGTACTAAATCGACACCGTGAACAAGAGCCGTCCTACCAACCAGGAGACAAAGTATGGTTGGAAGCCCACAACATCCAAACCGACCGACCATCCGATAAGCTGGCAGCAAAACGACTAGGACCTTTCAAGGTGGAGAAGAAGATATCCTCACACACCTATCGATTGACTCTCCCTGCCACTATGAGGATTCATCCAGTATTCCATGTATCCCTCCTCACGCCCCACACTCGAGACACCATCCCTGGGCGAACTCAACCAGCGCCACCTCCAGTTATAGTCGAAGACCAAGAAGAGTGGGAGGTCGAGAAGATCCTAAACTCGCAATACTGGTATGGGAGACTGCAGTACCTACTCAAGTGGAAAGGATTCGGAGATGAAGAAAACAAATGGGAGTACGCAGAACAACTGGAGCACATGCCCGACTTGATACAAGAGTTCCACCAGCGATTCCCGGATGCCTTCGGCCCTGAACTTCGTCAACGTCCTACTCGTCAGCAACCTCCTCGTCGACGTCCTTAAGGGGGGCTGATGTGACGACCTCGTCACATGATCCACCTTTCCCAGTCACGTGACTCAAGTAGGATTCCCATCACGTGCTTCTCGTGATCGACAGATCCCCCGCAATTCACCTTGTATGCCTCACCACTACCACACGCTCCTTATTCATCCCCTCATGCATCCCTCATTGTTCTTACTCATGCAACGCGTCAGCCTTTCCACTTGGTTCCATCACGTTCTTTACTATACCAGGACATTCTAGTCGCAGCCACTCGTTAGTATTTAAGTACAGCGGAATGAGGAGGTTTGTTCCTCATTCCGCCTCTTGTCTATTCAATCATAGTCTACTCCTCGACCATCGTGCTAGTGCAACGATCTTGCCTAGTGATCTCTCTCTGCCAAACCATAGTCCACAGTCCAATACGCCTTGCTCGGTTTCTACCCTAAGGGAGCCCTGACACAGGGGACCTACCGCTAAACGTTTCGATGCAGTTATGCCAGGGGCTTGACAAGGAGTCCGTAAACATAATACACACGTTGTTGGTAGAGCAAGTATCACGATGGAATACTCTAAGGGTGGAAGCTACTGTAGAGGCTCCTTTAACACTTCGCGAGTCGGTTCCATCTAAGCTTCCAAATGTTGTTGGCTTGTCACTGGCTCTTGAGGTCATCGAGGAGGTCCCAGAAGATGATACGGACCTCACATTCTGCTCTTCAAACAGCCCTGTAGGTGCTCTGAGTACAATGCACCGATGATCTATCATGCTGAAGCGTTTCCAAACAGGTCCTTTCTCACTGACGCACTGCCCACTCCTGCGAGAATACCACGCAATGGGTGTAAAGTCGCGAATGTTAAGTAAGCGACTCACGTGATATATAGAGTTAAGTTGTATTAAGTAGTCAAGCTTAGTCTTCTGGGTTGATTACACGCGAGGTAATTCAGTGGCCGAAAGACTAGATTATTTCTTGAATGAATGCCCGGACAATACAACTACCCTACTGATATTTCTACACGAGTCGGAATAGTTGAATGGTCTGGCTAGGCGAGAATCGTAGCGACATTAGTGTAGGATTTCATATGAGAATAGAGTAAGTGAGATTCGAGAGGACTCGGAGCAGCCAGGCGACGGTTAGCGAGAAATCTTCGGAATGTTCTAGAGATAAAGAAAGTGTTAGCGAACGGGTAGAATGGCAAGAACAGTGATAACCGTGAGACTAATACTTCGCCCCTACAATGGGCATTGGTTTTGAGGGGTTCGAAGAGCCTCCGAGGGCCGCTCTATGGAAACGACTTGCCACCAGTTTGTGTAGAGAATGTCCACAACTCGAAGTTCTTCAAGTCGGCGAAAAGGGTAATGTTTGGGACGATCCCACGTCGCAGGATGAGAGCTGGCCAGCTCTCTCGTCCTTGACCACGCTCCGGTTCGCCGTCTGAGCGAGCTATGGAACCATCCGCTGCATTCTCACAGAGATTAAAGCACCGCATCTTCGACTCGTCGAGTTTAGAGGCGTTCCAGTCGACAACGGGATCGAGGATACGTCAATTCCGGAGATTCAGTTCCCTACAGATAACGACGGTAGAGCGCTATTCTCGGGAATGAATATGTCACACCTCGTCACCCTTCTAACGAGAATATCGAAATTCAACGAGCTCAAAGTGGAAGTGGACTTGGCCAGTATCATTGACGGGAATCTCAGGGCCTGGATACCTGAAGCTGAATACCTCGGACTCGGTTCTGGAGCCCTCGCTGAGCTCAGAAGCTCGTGGGAGTGGGTCCAGCAAAATATCCCGAAAGCGAGTTGGATGGTTCCGTCAGGGGGAGGTGGTTTGAAACGCCTTGGTGGAGCGGACCTGTCATTTGATGCAGCTATTGCTTACCTGGACAACCGCATGGCACTTTCACTTGGCATGTAAGTCATTTTGACGGGTCTGGATATATTCAAGCCTGCTGAACAATATCCTTCCTGACAGGAGTCCTATAAGGAGTTCGGACTCGTGACCCAACGATGAGGGGACGATTTACTGTATCCACCATTCTGCAGCATTGTAGATATCAGAAATATTAAAAGATCTTGGACCTCACGCTTCCGCGCCAGTGGACCGTCTAACTACATCTCCCGAACAACAGTGGAGATCCGTCATCTAGGTCTAGCTCAGTAAAACCTGTCCAAACTGCGTACTTTGCGATGGCAAACCTCATACAAGGAGGTGATCTGGCCCAAAACACGGCGGCAACGTGTGGAAAGGACAGGCCATGTTCAAACTGTTTCCGAAGCTAAAACACGATCCGAGCATTTTCTTCTAAGGAAGCTAATCGGCTTGGTTTTCGCTGAGAAAGTATTTGGACCTGGATGGCCGTTTCCCATACATTCACCGCATGTTCAGATTCCGGACATTGCCAACTTCGACCGTACATTATGAACTCATTACCCATCGAGCTACTCTCTTATATATCCCCAACGCCCTGCCTCTTCACCTTGACAACCCTTGTCATCACGTTGAGGATCCCGCACGCACTCGAGCAGGCCTCGATCTGCTGGGTCTGCCAAAGGCGGAATCGAGTTGCCGAGTCTCCTCCTAGACTTTT
>WSUB01000344.1:0-19126 GCA_019633425.1 Tulasnella sp. 424 | reverse complement strand
AGGACCTTCGACTTCCAAAATCGGGCGAATTGGAACTTTGAGACGCCTCGAGGCATGGGCGGTCGTTGAAGGGTCGGTCGGGAAAACAAGTTGGCCGCGAGGTACCACGTGACCCTGCGAAATTGCCCCGTCTCGACGCCGAAAGGAACAGGAGAGACCTTTGGCCACGCCCGCGCTCAGCACAACTAACTCGTAGAATGCTATGAGCATCAGTTTCAGACGCTCAGAGGGAGCTCAGCTAGAGTATGCCGGGCTTTATGAAAGTGTCACGTGACTCACATGGCATTGGCCGGTTACGGGCGCCGAACTTTAACGTCATCCACGTGACCAATACTGTGACACCGTGGCTTGTAACACCGGGAGTTCAGTCTCCAACACCGCTATCGGAGAATTCGTGTGCCGTTTGTAGTACAAGGATGAAGGTCATGATGAGATTAGTCGTATCAGAAACCCACTCGGATACCCAGAGTGGAATATGTGGATGGCGAGAGGCTCATTAATTTCCGTTTCAAGGAGACAGAATCAGGAGGATCCCTGTCAGTGAATCAGGTAAGCAAGGTTCTCTCGAATCAGATGTCCCTTGAAGGCTGTGCCATGAGAAAACCATTCTCTCTCACTTTGCGGGACAGCGGGTCGGGACCGTTAGAAGCGTGTCACAAGAAATCGAGAAACGAATTGGAAACATGGACTAAGAACATGAGAGAAAACAGTTGTACGACCGGAATACTAACAGCATGTACCTAGAAATTTGGGTAGCGATAACCTTTATGAGAAAAGCGGACGAGGGTTCACAGAGGATGCGTGATTTTCCAATGCCCAGGGGCCCCGGTTGCTCAGAATTGGCTCGACCCCAAGCGCGTAGTCCAGGTCTTCAGGGCATTCAACGAACGCGCGAAGCTCGCAGAGCAGCTCTGGGATCCCTCCTACTTTCTCCACGATCGCGACAGTCGAAACAGGGGCCGCCAACCGACGGTTGAAATAGAACTTCGAGGAAGGTTGAAGTTCTCGAATAAGCCCAGTCGTCGCATCACGAATACGACTTGAATCCGAGATTCGGGGGCAGGAGTATTAGCTACAAATCTCGAACACCGATTTGAGCGACTTACCGGACTTCGACTCCCTTTGCGTGTAGCCCATCGATATCTTTATGGCTACTTTCCTGCATATCTCGGTTCAAGGTCTGGATGGTTTCTTCGGAGAGCTTTTTGAGCGTTCGAATATATGCCAAGACGTGGGGCAAAGGCCCTCTAAGACAAAGCAGAAGGGATCGCTCAAGTCTGGAGCCTGGTGTGTGTTCCTTGAGTTTCTTAGCTAGACGTTCGAAAGCAGCTGCGATAAGCCCTCCTGCTCGGCGCCTGTGACGTCGGAAGAAGGCTTGGATGATCGATGCACTTCTCCTGTCTTCCGGCGTAGACGCTACGCTCTCCAATTGGGGTGCCTCGACCACCGGCTTTTTCTGTGCGCTTTTGTTGGCTGATCTGCCTCCCTGTTGTGCTGGAGCTGAGAGGAACTCGTTTAGATCACCATGCGTGAGTGAGGCCGGCCGTAAATTACATACCAATCTGATTTGTCTCAGAGCAGAGAATGTTGCTCTGGAGTGCAATTGCTGGGGGGTTCTGAGCGAGTCGCAGCCGGGCCAAAAGGTTCCTTTCATCAAGGCACACTACCAATTTGAAGGGAGCACGAAGGCTTGGATATCCGACATCCCGCCTAATCATGAGCAACTCATCCATGGTGGACATCTTCATTGACTCAACCAACGCATCAATAGCCTCATCCCAGTCCTTTGCCCGAGCGAATCTAAGGTTGAGGAGTTATGTGAGCTCGTGGAAAGAGTGTGTCTAAGATCTCCAAACCTCTGAATTTCAGGTCTAAGGGGCGAACCATCCCCGAGCTTCTTAAAAACGGCAAGCACAGCCTGCCGAACACCGGTAATATTCTGCCCGACTGCGAAGCACATTTCAGATGAATGCTTTGACAAAGGAGAGCACGTCCGAGCCACGTACTAAGAGTCAAACAATGGCAGACTCTTTGAACCGCCTGGCTTCGGATTGTGAGCGAGACTTGCTTAAGCAAACTCCCTCTCATTTGGAGCTTGTCTACGTTCGCTCAAAGTCAGAAAGGTCGACCCATTAAGAAAACTTTCCCATACCTTTATTTCGGTTTAGCAGGAGAATATTAAGGAGATTGTCCAACGTTGCTGCAAGTGCCCAGGGCATCGAACCATTCACGTTGGGAGATTGTGCCCTGGCAAAGGCACGAATGACCCAGGACCGAGGCATCGCCATGTAATCATATCCGGCGTAGTTGTGGGCGTAGTGATTGAGAATAAGTTGAGCGCAAACCTCCTCAGCGAATGCAACGAGTACTTCGGCGTCCAAGTATACCTCGGAATCGAGTACATGACTATCTCTATGTCAGCGAGTCGAAAGGCCCATTGCTTAAAGATAACTTACTTGAGGAAATGTATTCCAAGGTTTATCCGAGTTGGAGCCCCTTTGGCAAGCCAGATGATCGCGCTTCCAACAGCTGGCTTACTATTTACTTGAACGAGGCCGTTCTGAAAAGCATACTCCGGATCCAAGGACCATTGACCTCGCCATAAGTAGGTCACGGCTTCGCCATAGTCGAATGCAGTTGCGAGCAGAGATGTGATCAGCATGTTAGTTAAGAAGTATCTAACGCTGTCGACCGGGCGGAGGCTACGGAACATCTCGTGGAGCCAAGTCTGAACAATTGGCATCGTCTAGTCACCGAGACTCAGTGACGGTACTTGAAACGTAATTCCGTGTGTGCTCACCGATGAGTACTCTGGGATCATTGCCGGTATTATATCCGACAGACAACCAGTTTTGTTGATAGACGGGTAACATAAGTGGAAAAGCTTGGTTATCCATATCCTTTGTATCCATATAAGTTTAAATATTAGACTGTAATGGCTTCTGATCTACTCACTTTTGCTTGGTCGAGCGAGTCTTTTAGTCGGACGTCCCCGCGGTGAAGTTGTTTAGGACAGCTATGACGAGAATGTGAAGTCTGAACCGAGAATTGAACCTTTCGGTGGTGAGATCTTTCTCGAGGATATGGTCTTTCCAGCATGATCCTTCATCTCGACCTCCGCATTGCTGGTAGATGAGGAATTGTTGACATATTTCGAATGCTCTTGATTTCCTTGCGAATTCGTCAACAAGCTCAACGACGCTGTTCAGCCGTCTCAGGAGAGCGCGCCGAATCATGTCGTCGACTCTGTTTGTCGGAAGGGTAAGAGGATCTGCTCGATTTCTCGGTTGCTCCTCGCGGTCAGCGACGCGCCACGCAACATTGTGGATGAAAGAGCAGGCTCGGATGGTCCTCTGGAGCGCAATATTCTGGGGCTGGGCCTGGCGAGCGGGTTCTTTGGAAGACGTGTTCGATACACCAAAGACATGCTGCATGCCTGGAAGGTCGACGAAGCCAGGGGTTCGGACTATATCGTTTATGACCGCCCCAAATTTCTGGCAAAGGAGTAGCACTTCCGCTACCTCGTCGTCTTGTGTTGATCGCACGCTTTCGAGTGCTGTTGACTGTGTCCAGGCGTCCAGGGCTAAAAGAGCACCTGGTAGGTCTTGCTTATCTAAGCAGCGTTGGCCGTACTGCTTCAGTTCTGCCGCTTCGAGGTTTACAACAGCGCGGAGAAATCTAATCTGGAAATCAATTCATAAGTATTAGTCAGAACCAGGAAGGTAGATAACCTTACTTCGGCCTTTTCGTCCGGGGTTAACACAGCGGTTCGACTGAGCTTGAACAATTCTGAGAGGACGCCCGATTCGTTCTCGTAGCTGGTAACAAGAGGAACGCTCGATCTTATTCCCTCTAGAAGACATTGGGAGCCTTGGCGTGGGGAGGAAGGATCATTTGATTCGCGGAACCGGAGAACCGCATTGACGTAGTCCCCATCGTCCCACAGGACCTGGGCGATCTTTTCATGCTCCTCAATGCTGTCCAGAAAATCTATGCGCTGATCTTCAAACCCGTGGTCTACAAGGAAATCCACAAATTCGTCTTTGCTGTCGCACAGTTCCGAGGCTTTGCTGCACAGGGAAGGTTCTGTCAGTCAACGTTACGAAACCAAGGCTTCAGGAACACTGACTGAAGTGAAGCTGTGTCCTTCCCCTTTGTATACGAGACCTTCGCAGCGTATTTAATGTTTTCGGCCACTTCAGGATCGACGGTGTAGCGTTTCACAATGTAAACTGCTTCGTCGAAGCAGCCCGCCATACGGTATTGATATGCTGCCGCAGTGTACTTCCTGGCGTTTAGAAACGCTACAGCGGCCGGGAGATGGTCTGGGACAACGATATAACATTCTCCCGCATTGGAAAAGAGGAGGCGCAAGCTCTCCTGATCTTCCTTCGACTGGCCTCCTTGTGCCAAACGATCGAACGTTTGCGCTACCTCCCGGAACTTGGATGACCGAGACGGGTCCTTCTCCGCCAGCCGCATTGCTTCTTGACGATCTTTGTACGTCTGAGCAACGGCCATCCACCAAGGCATACCCGCCCGCTGAAAGCAAAACGCTGCCTCTGAGAAGAGGTTTTTGGCAAAATATTGTTGCGCTTGCTCGGCCCATTCCTCTTCATGATTTATCACTAGTATCAAGGTGTGGAGAGTTAGCGGCGAGTACGGCGTACGCAGCCTATTTCATACCTGCGATTTGGGGGATGAGTCCTCCGTTATAGGCGGTGGCAAGACTAGATCCTGTGAGAAGAGCCTAACGTGAACGGATCTATCAGCTTAATGGCCATCTTAACTGATTCTGCAAGAGTTACCTCCATGATACATCCGTTGGAGGACTCTTCCCAAATCCAAACACGTTCTCGAGCACGAGTCAAGCCAACGTACAAGGACTTGAGTTCGCTTTGCAAGATGGAATGACGCCTATCATCAAACACCCGACCTTCGCTTCGTGCTAGGAACATGGCTCTCCAGTCCGTGGCCGTGGCAGGCGAGTCCGTGAAAAAGTTGAATAAGAGGACCTTCCGAGACTGTAAGACCGAGCAGAACTGAGGACTGAGCCCAACTTACGTCATCGAACTCCATCCCCTTGCTTTCATAAAGAGTCCTTTCCGCGCGCATATGGTTAGCCTATATCATGGGAGGGGTCGGGGATGCTCACAGAACTACCGCAACCCGACCAATTGCGGCCCGCAGATCATTCGCAGCGGATTCATGTCGAACAATGATCACTTAAAGACCAATGAACAATCACGATATCAATACAAGGGAAATGGTCCTTGGGACTTACCCTGGCGTGCCCCCAGTCCTCTTGTATCAGTAGCGGGCTCTGAAATAAATGTCTTGAAGTCGGCCCGGTCGCTCATGCCAGAGAAGAACTCGGGCCTGTGAATATCGACCTATAGATAGCGAGTTGGTTCAGGGAACCAGGATGGCGAAGACGGAATTACATACATCCACATGGGCTACCTCTGGGGCCAAAGAGTCAATTGAGTGCTTGAAGTACGTGTCGAGGAGCTTCACAATGAACGCGGCGGCATTGACGATGCCACTGTGACTACGGTAATTTGTGGACAGCTGAAAGAAGTTAGGATCGACAGGCAGACGACCTCCGCCTCTGACACCGGCATCGTTTCTCTGAAGGTAGGGAAGGCAAGGTGAAATCAGTGTCTGACGGAGCTTTGCGACGCACTCACCTCCAGCCGGTACAAGAAAGCCTTGAGCTCGCTGAATTTAAAAGCGCTCCCGACGGAGATTGTCTGAGCCGTATCTCCCGCAAAGAACAGACCATGGGGGTTAGGACACAGCGTCCTAAGCACTATACCAGGCACATGTACCATAAGTCTGAATTCACACTAGTCCGCGCAATGGAACTCACGTGCGGCATCAATGATTAGGTTGTCCTGAGCTTCATCAACGTAGAGAAAATCGATGGGCTTCCCTGGAACACCATTCTCTCGCAACGAGTTCATCAAAGCATGGACTCTAGAGTGTTGGCAGCCCAGATGCGCGTGTTAACGGAGGCCTCTATGATATGCACATTGACGAACCTGTCCGCAACATCGTAAGCCGCGGAGGGGCGGAGCTTCTGGTACGCTTCGAACAGGGTGTAGATTTTTGATCGGTCATTGTTATCTCCCAAAAGAGAACGATTACTCTGCTTTTCATACTCCGTACGCCCAAGATAGCGGGACGACTTGGAAAGGGCGGCCTCTGAACCTTTGATGATGCCCATAAATTCACTGTACACGAGGGCAGAGTCTACGGAAGTGGAGCTGTAAGTATCAGGCCGCCTTGTGTCAAGTGTTACTTACGAAGCCCCTTCTTGAGTTGCTGGTTGAAATGCGGCCAGACTTTGGAGTCGAAGTAATCGAAATCAACCAGCGGCTGCCTCACCGAGGACTGCTTGGCTCGAGCTCGGGCGTTCTTGGGACTTGGTAAAGAAGATGGCTGGAACTGGAGATCGAAGTCGGCTTCGACGAGCTTGCAAAGCTGTCCCAAAGAGTGAGAAAGGTCTCGTATGAGCAACCAATCCCACGAAAGGCGGAATAACAGACCTGATCGTATGTCAAGAACAACGGAAAGTGGGAATCCTCCAAGTCACTGAACTTGGGCGGGAGGACCCCTTCCTCCTCGGCACTCTCGTCCATATCCAACAGGGAAAGTCCTAAGACTGGCTTTTGTGTCGAGGGGTCAGATGTGTCCATTTCCGTTTGCCTGAATTGGAGGCAATCTAGTCGAACCCTTCGAGCAAGGGTACGCGACTGCGTCACGAAAACCTGGCGTAGGGTATGACTCGGGCTCGACTTCTTTGCTGCCACGTCTAAGCCAATTATGCGGAAAAGCATACACGTAGTTTTTCTGCACAGTAAATTATTAGATAAACTTTAATCTCAGTGCCCTGTGAAGGGTAACGAACCCGGTACCGCTGCGACCAAGCACGAGACACGACGATGGGTGGTTGATAATTCGATTCTCAGGGCCCCTACCACGCACATTTGGTTACGAAACCTGCCATAGTAATATTTATCGAACTCACGAGACTGAAAACATGAAGCTCGTTTCGGTGAACCTCTGGATGGCTGAAATAGAATGTGAGCTACACCGGACGATAGTACAAACACGTCATATGCGCACCTTCAAAAAAGGTATGCGATAGCGGAACAAACTTCTCCAGCCTGTAAGATTCATCATCCGTCAACGGAGCGCCTCGAAAAGTTCTTCTGGCGACTTACGAAAGGATTCGATGCAGCTACCGTGTTGATTCCTCACCCTTCAGCGTCTTTTCTTTGGCTTTTCGCTCGAATAATGGGCTCACCTCCAAGCGGTGAGAATCCTCTATTTCAACGTCTGCACCTCTTCCACTCCATTGTGAGACATCCAAAGGGGGAAACAGTTGCGGTGAAACGACACCGCCCGATCTCCGAGAGAGGACTTGATCCCCTTGATCTTTGCACCTTTGAAGGAGATGGTCACTAAGCCACGAATTTGCAGCGTCGACGGGAGCCCGGTTCGGGCTTACCTTCGGATGTAATCTGGTCCTCGCCGTCCGAGCTGTGCACTGACTGCCATCCAAAAGTTGAGATCTATTTCTGCTGTAGAAAAAACTCCGAATATGCGAATGACTGGCAAAATAGTGCTTTTGAGTATGGAACTCATCGGGATTTGTGGGAAAGGAACCTACATTGAGACTCAAGCTTTGAGTTTGTTGGGGCGCCAAAGTCGATGTGATAGAGCAAACGTAAGGATCTTCCGAGTTCAGCTGCATAGATTGGGACTCCGTGGTGGTGGTCCATTAGCTTGGCGTGATTGGAAGATGAAAACATTCCCATGGCCAATTGTCTATCCAAAGCGAGTTTTAAGTCTTGGCATAGACAGTCCAGATCTACGCGGACAGTATAGAAGAAACCTACCGGATGGTATTTTCGATTCGCGAAAAAGTTTCTTTGTCGCGGGAGACGTATTTTCGGACATGCTTGATTCCTCGCTGGGAGACTACAACTGGCCATTCGCCTAATTTGGGTTTCGTCGCGTCGCCCAAGTACCTGATAATAGCGTGCAGCGGTACTGTCGATTGTGAAGAGGACAATCGGGCAAGGTCTCCTCCGCCAGGGAGCGGAAGAGAGGACTCTAGTGTCGTCTCGTTGAGCGGTTCCTGAGGTCGTAGGGTAATGGCAGGAGGCACCAAAAGCTGGAACAAGTTGGTATCGGCGTAGTCCTCCACTCCGTCTTCGAGACAAGCAGCGAAATACGCCTGAAAGGGAGTATGTCAACGTGTTTGCGGCCATCGAAGGAAACGAGGGCCGCATACCTCTAGACATTCTCTGAGCTGTTCTGGTAAAGCGGGACCGGCACCAGAACGATTGGTGGCAACCGTCGGAGAAGGAGGTGGCTTAAGAACGCCCGTAGACGCCCGCCTGCTCTTAGTGAGGTATCGTCCAGCGTCTTGGATGGTGGAGCTAACTGAGGACGCGCGCTGGTGACGCTTTCCTAGCTGAAGGGTTTTGCTTGGCTTCATCGGAAACTGCTCGACCGGCTCCGGCTCCGCGTTCTTGTTTACGAAGTATTCGGTTGTGTCCGTGGACGCCAGGTTTGCAGAGAACGCGTGGAACTTGGTCATAATACCCTGGTCCAAGGGGATCCACGGGGGAAGGCTGATGAGAAACGCTCCGATGCGTTCCGTACATGTGGTGAAAATGGGGTTGGGGTAATGCGATGATTTTTGAAGGGCCTTCAATACTCTACTACGGAAGGTAAAAGCGGCCTCATGCCCTGGAGCCAGGGTCAGAGAGCGTCGAAAAAAGAAGTCAAACCGACAAGCCACATCTCACTCACTCGATGCAATGACAACCTCCAACAAGCCGCTCGTCTTGTAGGCAATTGCGCCGAGAAGCGAGGCTACGTCGGCGTTGGCGGATTTCAAGGCATCCAATAGGTCAAAGATTGCGGCTTCGAGGGTAGCTCTGGAGTCGATCGGTCCTTGAGGCACGAACTTGGCCAAGGCGGTTTCTAGGTCGTCCGAGAGAATGACCTGGAGCGTTGAAGCCATACTGATATATGCAGAGGCTTGCGTGTATTGAAGGGAAGAACGCACCAGGACGGGAATTCCATTTCCGCCTGCGGCTTTGCGGTCTTAAGGTGGTCATACAGCGGAGCTTATGGAGGGCCAGGGATTGCCAAAATGGGCCATATGAGATTGTGTAAGCATCGAGGTTCCAGGGTCGAGCTGTTGGAGGTCGGTATTCCTTTCCTAGCAATTACAGCTCTAAATCCACACGAATCATTGGAAAGTCTATCAGCTGTACTCAGCTTTTGCGACGCGGCAGGAAGGAGGGAGAGAATGTTTGGTGGCCGTACTTTTGGCCCACCGAACCGCGTCATGTGATCCTTTACGTCACCCGCCGCAATGCACTAAGTGACCCTGCCCTTACATAAGGCTGCTCGTCAGAACCGTGCTTCGTCGCCGGCGCTCAAACCTCACGAAGGCTCACACAACTGAACTCGATCCTTTGGAGCATACTAGATACAAAGCTGTACTTACTAACATTCCTGTGAGCTGATCAACTGACGCATGGCTAAGGAAACGTGAGCCTGACGATGGATGACTCGCAGACATGAAATGATGTGTGCTCCATAGGTACAATATATATTTGTGTGAATAAAACTGTTGGCATGGAGAATTGAGACAAGTGGGCCTAAGGAAGATAGACGCGTGGAATGGTTGACAATGGAATCGGGAGAACGAGAACTGGGGTCTCCAGGCTTTCAAACTGTTATTCAAAATGTTGCAGAATTCGGGTGGACCCACGGAATCCGGTTGCTAAGCAGAGGCTCGACGCCAAGATTATAATCGAGGTCCTCAGGGCAGGCAGTGAACTTCCGGAGCTTGCTGACGAGGTCAGGGATCCATCGGACTTTCTCCACAATCTTCAGCACCGATATCCCGGAATTGGGACGACATTCGAGGTAGACGTTCGAAGAGGGATAAAGGTATTTTATAAGCTGATTGGTCGCATCGAGAACTTCGCTTGATTCCGAGAGCATCAGGAAAAGCGTAGTTAGAAAAAAAGAAAGTATTGAACGCTCCTCAACAGAACACTCACCGTATTTCAACACCCTTCGCGTGAATCTCCTCAATTTCTTCATGATTTATCATCTGCATCTCCTTATTTAGAGACTGCACGACACTTTCGGAAATGCCACGGAGTGTTTGAAGGTATCCCAAGACGTGGGGTAATGGCCCTCGTAGGCAGAGGACGAGATGCCGATCAAATGAGGGACCTTCTCGCGAAGCTATTACTTTTTTGACGAGCTTTTCGAAGGCTGCCGCAATAGGACCTCCTGCGCGACGCTTGTGACGGCGGAAGAAGGCTTGCACGATGGATGCACTCCTTCGGTCCTCTGGAGTGGACGGAACACTCTCGAACTTAGAATGCTCCCAGAGTTGTCCTTCTTGTGAGGTTGCAGTCGGTGAACTGGGTTCTGGATGCCCCGATCCTAAGAAAAGTCCGTTGAGACCAGCGGTCAGAGAGGATACTGCTTCGAAGCTCTCACTCTCTAGATGCCATCCGGGGAAGAAAATGTCGGATTGGAGTACAATCGTGGGCGGATTTGGTACCAGCAGAAGCCTTCCCAAGATACTCGCTTCGCTCTGGCACATTAGTATTGTTGAGATAGGTCCACTTGACATAGGGACCACACTCCGTTTGATCGTGCATAATCCATCCATATACGAGAACCTCGTTGAAGCGACCAAAGCGGTATTGACCTGAGGCCAGTTTCTTGACTGAGCGAATCTACGGAAAAGAAATCAGACCTTGCCTCGGGTCGGCGAAATTACGCACCCTTGATACTCAGGTCTCATCGCATTTTCGGCGTTGATTTTTACAAATATCGATAGAACAATGTCTCGTGCTCCAGTCATATTATTCCCGACTGAAGTATTGTCAAGCATGGTTCAATTAGTTAAAGAAAGACAACTTACGAAGTGCCAGGCAGCGGCATATTCTCTCGACCGCTTGGCTTCTAATGGAGAGTGAAACCTCGCGGAGGAAGCTTCCTCCAATCTGGAGCAAGCCTGAGGCCAAGGTCAACGTAAAAGCAAAAATTATGAAGCATAATATAGCGTACCCGCGCTCCTTTTGAGTAGGAATGCGTCCAGAAAGTTACCGAGAATTCCAGCAAACTTCCATGGCAGGGTTCCGTTGGGTTGAACGGACGGAGCTCGGGCAAAAGCGCGAATAATCCAGGATCGAGGCATGATCAAGTTGTCATATCCAGCTTTTTCGTGAGTGTGATGGTTAAGAATGAGTTGTCCGCAGACCTCCTCCATGAGCGCGAGGACCACATCACCGTCCATGACGACATCCACCGTAAGAACATGCCTATCTCCCTATTAGCGAGCCGAAATCCACTCTGGAATCAAACCAACTTACTCCAAGAAATACACACCAAGGTTTGCACGCGAGGGCTCATTCCGAGCGAACCAGGACATTGCACACCCGGCAACGGCACGTCCCTCCCCTTGAACAACCATGATGAGGCCATTCTGTTGAGCAACCTGATGATCCAGGGACCACTGTCCCCGCCATAAATATGACGCAGCATCCATGAAGTCGAACGCTGTTCCGAGCATGGTGGTAATCAGAATATGGGTCAAGAAATATTGAACTTGCTCAGCGGGACGAAGGCTACGGAAGATTTCATGAAGCCAGCAACGGACGATCGACATAGCCTTTGTATCCCAAGGTTAGTTGGGAAAGTTCGTTTATAAAACTAAGTGTGCGTACCGATGAGTACTCTGGTATTAGCGCTGGAGTGATGTCGGACAGGCTACCGGCGTGGGGCGTAGATGGATAGCACAAATGGAAAAGCTTAGTTATCCAGGTCCTTTGTAGAAAATGTATCAGAAATACCGACAGCAACGCATCTCATTACCACTCACTTTTTTCTCGTAGTGCGTATCTTCTCATCGTACTGCCCGAAGAGAGCGGTGAAGTTGTTCAGCAGGGCAATCATGAGGATGTGGAGCCTGAAACGGAAATTAAATTTTGATATTGTCATTTCCTTTTCGAAAACGTGATCTCTCCAACAGGATTCTTCCTCTGGGCCTCCGCATTGCCCATATACGAGGAATTGAGGACACAGCTCAAATGCTCTGGCTCTCTGCGCGAGACCTTCGACACGGTTGATAACGGTGTTTAAGCGCCCTAAGAGAGCCCGTCGAATCATGTCGTCAACCGAGTTTGTTGGAAGAGTGAGGGGGGATGCATGGCCCATCTGTTGCTCCCGGCGATTCACCATAACAACAGCGAGACTATGGACAAAGGATTTTGGTTGAATGGTCCGTTGAAGCGTGATTCCCTGGGATTGAGCCCCATCCACTTGTTCTTTGGGAGAAGGTCCGGAGATGCCGAATAGATGCTGCATGCCCGGGAGGTCGAAGAACCCTGGAGTTCGAACGATGGTGTTGATGACCGAACCGAATTTTTGGCAGAGAAGTAGCACCCGTGCCACTACATCGTCCCACGGCGACTGCACACCTTCGAGAGTCCCCGATTGAGTCCAGGCATCGAAAGCCAGTAGAGCGTTCCCCAAGTCTTGCCTAGACAGGTAGAATTCCGCGTATAGTTCCAACTCATTTGCTAGGAGATTTACGACTGCATGAAGAAATCGAACCTCCATAGCATGAAAATGAGTGTCTAAACAACTGCCTGTACTGTGAACCCTCTTACCTCGGCTACCTCGGCTTGCGAGAGGCTAGTGCTCCAGCCAAGTGCGAACAGCTCCAAGAGGACGTCCGATTGATTGCGATAGCTTGTTACAAGAGGAACATTTGCCCTCATCCCTTCTAGAAGACATTGAGAGGCTTTGCGTATTGAGGAAGGTGTATCCGATTGACGGAAACGAAGGACGGCATTAACGTAGTCCCCTGCGTCCCAGAGGACTTGACCAATCCTTTCGTGTTCTGTGATGCTGTCCAGAAAAGTAAGGCGCTGCTCTTCGAAGCCATGGTACTGAAGAAACTCGAGGAATTCCTCTTTGCTGTCACTCAGTTTCCAAGCTTTGCTATTCAGCGAGTGGCTTGTCAGTTAGCGGTATCGGTCTGATACTTTGGTACACTGACTGGATTGAGTCTATATCTCTTTTTCTCGTAAAAACGAATTTTGCTGCGTATTTGATGCTCTCAGCCATGTCGGGGTCGACAGGATGATGCTCCACGATTTCAAGTGCTTTGTCGAACAATCCTGCCATACGATAGTGGTATGCTGTTGACGTGTATTTCCGAGCCTTGAAGAATGCAATCGCGGCAGGCACATGGTCTAGTAATACCGCATAACATTCTCCCGCATTGGCCCATAGAAGGCGTAGACTTCCCGGGTCTTCCTTCGACTGCCCTTCTAGAGCCAAGCGTTCAAACTCTTGCGCAACTTTGATAAACCTAGATAATTGCGACGTATCCTTCTCTGCTGCCCGTGTTGCTCCTTGACGGTCTTTATAGGCCTCGGCCACCCTGGCCCACCAGAACATGCCTGCACGTTCAAAGCAAAGTGCTGCTTCAGAAAACAAACTTTTGGAGAAGTACTGCTGAGCCTGGTCGGCCCACTCGTCTTCGAGATTTGTGACTGCACGGTTCGAGTGTAAGTTCTACCTTGGATCACTGAAGCTCGATCTCGCTTCCTACCTGCGAGCTGCGGTACTTGCCCACCTCTATGAGACGTTGCGAGACCAGATTCTTCAAGGAGGGACTGGAATCGATGCTTCAGCACTAAGAAAACGACCCACTCTCAAGAGGTAGAAATCCATCACCTCCATCACATGCCCTTCACTAGATTCTTCCCATATCCAAACCCTCTCTCGAGCACGAGTCAAGCCCACGTACAAGCACTTGAGTTCGCTCTGTAGAATAGAGTGCCGTCGAGCATCAAATGTTCTGCCTTCTTTGTATGCGAGCGACATGGCTCTCCAGTCCGTGGCGGTAGACGTTGAATCGGTAAAGAAATTAAACAAGAGAACCTATTGGAAAAAAATGAGACCAAGAAAGGTACAGGAGCCAGTCAATCTCACGTCGTTGAACTCCATCCCTTTGCTCTCGTACAGGGTCCTTTCGAGCGGCACGTCCGTAAGCAATTCAGAAAGGCGTCGATATTCGGCGCAGCTTACAATACCACCGCTACCCGACCGATCCTGGCTCGTAGACTGTTCGCTGCGCTCTCGTGTCGGACAATGATGACTTCGAGCATGAACGTTAGTCCGGTCCGCCGTTCCCAGAGCCAGCCCTCTGGAGCTCACCTTGATGTGCTCCGAGCTCGACCTTGCCGCTGGTGCGGTCTGAGATGAGCCTCTTGAAGTCCGCGGGGTTGCTCATACCGGAGAAAAAGACCGGCTTATGGGCTTCAACCTGAATGCGAAGATTTGCATCAATGGCAGTCAGCTGGATTGGCACTCGCACGTACGTCTACATGCGCGACCTCTGGAGCTAGAGAGTCGATGGAGTGCTGAAAGTATGAATCGAGGAGCTTCACGACGAAAGCGGCAGCGTTCACGATGCCACTGTGACTGCGGTAGTTTGTCGACAACTGAAAGAAATGAGGATCGACTGGCGGACGACCCCCGCTTTTGACGTGGACGTCGCTTCTCTGTAGGAAGAGGATATACATCTAAATCTGGCACTCGGATAAAATACTGTGACCAACTCACCTCCAGCCGATACAAAAAGGCCTTGAGCTCGCTAAATCGAAAGGCACTCCCAACAGAGATTGTTTGAGCAGTATCTCCTGCGAAGAAAAGGCCATGAGGATTGGGGCACAATGCTCTGAGTACTGCCAGTACAATTATTCTTAGTGCCCATCCTGCCGAAGGTTGTAGACTAGTAGCTCACAAGCAGCGTCAATCATTAGGTTGTCCTGTGCCTCGTCGACATAGAGGAAGTCGATGCTGTTTCCCGGGACACCATTTTCTTGCAAGGCGGTCATTATGATATGGACCCTGTCAGGATCGGAGAATCGACTTTGTTAATCTATGCTTCAGTCATGCCATCCGAACAGACCTGTCAGCGACGTCATAAGATGTAGGGGGTCGGAGCTTCTGGTACGCTTCAAAGAGGGTGTAAATCTTTGAACGGTCGGTATCATCTGCTGAAAGACTGCGATTGCTCTGTTTTTCGTACTCCTTACGCTCGAGATAGCGACGGGTTTTGGAAAGCGCAGCCTCCGATCCCTTGATAATACCCATAAATTCACTGTATACGAGGGCAGGATCTGAGAACGGGCATGCGTCAGTACTGTACGATTTTGCTTGAACGACGCTTACGAAGTCCTTTGACGACTCGTTGATCAAGGTGTGGCCACACTTTTGATTCGAAGTATTCGAAGGATATCAAGGGCTGTCTGAGAGCCGACTGTTTCGCCCTGGTCCGGGCGTTTTTGGGACGCGGCAAAGGAGATGGATGAAACTCAAGATTGAAGTCGGCTTCCAGAAGTCTGCACAGCTGCAAATCACCAATTAGCCAGAAACAATGAACCAACTAACTCGGAAACGACGCGACTCGGGTGAACAAACCTGATCATACGTCAAGAATAGAGGGAAATGGGATTCCGTTAATTCGCTAAACTTGTTTGGCAGAACTCCTTCCTCCTCGGCGTTCTCATCCATATCCAGTAAGGAGATTCCTAATCCCGGCTGTCGTGTTGAGGGACCGCCTTCGTTTGATTCGGTTTGCCTAAGCTGCGTGCAATACATCCGAACCTTCCTTGCAAGCGTTCGAGACTGGGTCACAAATACTTGACGAAGATTGCGGTCAGACTTTTTAGCCGCAATGTCCAAGCCAATCATGCGAAACACCATGCACGTTGTTTTCCTGACAATCAAAGACGTGCAATAAATATCAGATGCCCTCGGTAATGCGAGCTATGACTGACCCTGTGCCACTGCGGCCCAGGACGAGACATGAGGAGGGATGATTGATGATTCGATCCTCCGGAGGACTGGTGTAGACACCTGGTTACCAAAACGGGCGAGTTCCGTCTGAACCTCGACTCACGAAACTGAGAACATGAAACTTGTCTCGTTGAACTTTTGGATTGCTAAATCATGAGGTGAGCTGCGCCGGCTTATTATTTACGAAATTCCACCCAGGCTTACCATCGAAAAACGTGTGCGATAGTGGGACGAATTTCTCCAGGCTGATGTACAGTTGGAGTCATGAAGCGATTACGACATGGCAACAAGCGATCGGCTGGCCACTTACGAAAGAATTCGATGGAGCTACGAGGTCGTGTTCAGGACGATGCGGATAGTCGTTTCCTTTCGACTTAACGCGTAACACCCACCTCCAGGCGATGTGACTCATCGATCTCAATATCCGCTCCTTCTTGATTCCATTGGGAGACATCCAAAGGAGGAAACACGAGCGGAGAGACGGTGGTGACTGATCGTTTTGAGCGGACCTGCGTATCTACCTGACCCTTGCACCTGCAAGACTCGGGCAACGTCAGGATACTGCTTGAATGAGGCCATTGTACTGTTATCTTTGTGACGCACCTTCGGATGTACTCATGTCCTCGTCTGCCGAGTTGCGCGCTGACTGCCTTCCAAAAGGCGATTTCTATGTCGGAAGTGGCAAAAACTCCGAAGATGCGGATGACTGGGACAACGAGGCGTCAGGAAAGGCGCAACTTTCGCCCGAGAAACGAACCCACATTGTGATTCCACAGATGACTTTGTTGGAGCCCCGAAGTCGATATGGTAAAGAAGGCATAGTGCCTTTCCCACATCAGCCGCGTAGACTGGTATTCCGTGATCCCGATCCAATAATTTCGAGTGATTCGATGGTGAAAAGGATCCCATAGCCAATTGCCTGTTCAAAGCGAGCGGAGGTTAAGCTATCTCGGTGGGGGAATCTCACTAATAAACAGTTACCTGATGACACTTTCGATCCGTGCAAAGGTTTCCCTGTCGCAGGCGAGGTATTTTCGAACATGCTTGATGCCTCGTTGTGAGACTGTCACTGGCCAGTCACCCAATTTGGGTTTCGTAGCATCGCCTAAGTACCGAATGATGTCATGTAACCCTAGGTTCGACTGAGAAAATGACTTGAGCACCGATGGAGTTGCATTTTCATTCGCGGACGGAGAATCTGGTCCTTGGATTGTCCCTTCAAACGATTCCTCAATCAGGTAGCCAATGGCAGGTGGTGCTAAAATCTGCAATAGATTTTCGATCGCGGCATCTTCAATCTCTTCCGTGAGACAAGCCGTAAAGTAAACCTAAAGAATGAGGCGCCTTTAGTGATTTCGGCGAAGTAGACCCGTCGTCCACTCACTTCAAGGCAGTCCCTGAGCTGTTCCAAGAGAGCGAGACCGGTTGCAGGACGATTGGTGAGAACTGTAGGAGAAGGCGGGTTGCTTGAAATCCCTGTAGACGCTCGCCTACTTTTGATGTGGTATCGGGCGGTATCTTGGATGGTTATGGTGATTGAAGAGGCGCGTTTGTGACGCTTTCCTGGCTGGGCGGTTCTGGTTGGTTTTGTCGATTCTTGTTCGACTGGCTTTTCCTTTTTGACTATGAAGCATTCTGATTCCGCAGTGTTCGTCGAGGCCAGAGTTGCAGAAAACGCATGGTGTTTGGCCATTATATTCTGGTCCAAGCCGATTGACGGTGGAAGACTGATGAGGAAGGCTCCGATACGCTCCACACATGTGATAAAAATGGGGTTGGGGTATTGCGAACACTTCTGGACAGTTTTGAGCACTCGGGTGCGAACCGTGAACGCGGCGTCGTTTCCTAGAATGTCGCGTCGTTCAGATACGCCAGGAAAGTAGTTGAAATGATTAAGAATTCGCTCACTCGATGTCATAACGACCTCCAACAAGCCGTTCACCTTACGCGTTATGACGCCAAGGAGAGACCCCACGTCGAGGTCGGTGGACTGCAAGGCATTCATTAAATCCAGAAGAGCAGCATCGAGAGCGGCCCTCGAGTCGATCGGCCCATTAGTGACGAATTTGATCAGCGCTATGTCGAGGTCCGCGGAGTTCTCCGTCTGAGGCTGAAGCGTCGAGGACATATTGGTGAGATGAAGGCTGGGGTTCGAGCGTGGACCGCACTGGGAAAGGATTCGATTTCCGCCTGCAAACTCACGGCCTTAAGATAACCGGATCGCGGAGCTTGGGGAGAACCGCGAGCTGCCAAACTCGGGCGCCTAGGATCGTGCAAGCCTCGAGGTTCTAACCTTTTCGTATGGGGATTTCGGCCTTCACTTCTCGGAGACCGCAATGCTCGTTTACCACAACGTGCGCGGTTTTCTTCGAGAATGGTCGTGCACTTACACTCGAGAACTGCCGGGTGTTGAAACGGGATCTGATGGCTGCAAGAAACGGGACCACTTTTCATCTCCGGCGCTCGACGCCACGTGATAGCTCTTTATGGAATTATCGGGGCAGAACGGACTTAGATCCCCACGCCGCCGTTCGACAATCATGATGTTACACTGAAGCGCGACGGTCTTGGGAGTCGCGGACCAGCTCGAAGTTACGAGAGTATACATAATTCAAGTCAGAGCGTGTAGTAATGGGCACGAGGAGGCAGCAAAACGAGGCAGTGGTCGGGAGAATCTGTGCTCGAGGCTTTCGCGTCGTCAAGGTCGTCATGAACATATGCTACAGTATAGCGGCATACAGTGAGTTATGAGAAGATATATGAAGAAGAAGAAAAAAAACCAAGAATGCGTCGTGAGCATGCTAATGAGAACAGAGGGACGAAAACGAGGAAGAAAACAGCTCCGGTAGGAGGAAAGTACTCAGACATAGAACCTGCAAGAATCATCAGCTTCGGGGCACGCATGAGCCAGGGGTAGAAACACTCACTTCTTGTTGATTTGATACAGTAGTAGATTCAGGTTTACTTTGGCCATGCCGTCGAAAAGAGAAAGAGAGGTCCGATGTTCGTACTGCGCTTGCAGCAGCTCCTCCATTTTCAGGTCTGTAGTCCCTTTTGTGATGTCGAGAGACGTGTCTTTGATTTCCAGGGTAAAGACACCAGCCTTATCGGACGAGATAATGACGGCGATCTTGTCAAATTGTCGGGGTGAGGTCTGGTCGATGGAGAGTAGGATGCCTTTGTCGTAGAGCTC
>WSUB01000343.1:0-19441 GCA_019633425.1 Tulasnella sp. 424 | reverse complement strand
AAGGGTGAAATGGCTCGGTGACTGACGCCAGATAAAATATTTGTTCGTTATCATTATCTACATATACATTCAATGAATGCTTTATTCTTCAAAACGGACATCATGCAATCCCTCTCCCCCGCTACCAATATCACCGACGACGATGGCGACAGTCAACTCGTCGACGATTCAACTGGTGGAGTCGGTGGCGACGCCAACCCTTTTGATAGGAGTGAAGGACTGGGCGTTGGACCCTGCTGCCGGCGCCCTGACGAATCGATTAGTCAGCATTTCTTTCGATCGGAAGGGATTGCTCAAGACTCACTACAGCGAGTTTCTTGCCAGAAATACCCATTAAGGTGAGCTATTTCTAACTCCATTACTATCACATATCACTAAACGCTCATATTCCCTCGATTGTTTGCTTAATTAGGACCATATACGGGGGAAACACCGGCGAGCAGCGAGAAGGAACTGAGTCGGGAAACTGAAGTCTTCCACGACCGTCCGGTCTACCGCACCCCACCGGGGTGTAATAAACGTCCCTCCCGCCCTTGTGGATGTTATCCCTCCGTTGGAGAGGGGAGCCTCCGGCGGTAGATAATCCCACGGGTTGTATTAGACAATATCATACCTTCCCCCACCTTGCTATACGGGATAACAGCTGCGGGCCCCCCTGACCTCTCCACCGTGCGTCTCTCGCATCCGTAATCGAACCTGTCGTCCTTCCCAATAGTGCGATTCGGTAGATTGAGTGCAGAGTGAGCTTGATGGTCCCTCAGTTCGAATGATTCTCCACGCCGACACTCGGGTATGAAGACGGACCATGAACCGTCTAATTAAGTGAAAGCAAGTGATGATCGAGCCCTCGAACGGCGAGGCGCGCTCAGAGGTTTGCTTGTATCCATCCCAAGACCAATAATATACACGGGAACGTTTTGTAATAAAGCGTGTAATAAAAGACGATGGAGACGATGAGTGAGCCTTTCGGTCAACAGACTATACAGCAATGAAATTCGCGCGTCATGTGCGTGACTTGGGCTTCCGACTCGAATGGAATATCGATCTCCCCAAATCTCGAATGCCCCCTGATAACTATCAAGTAGCTTCTTCTCCCATGGATAGTCGACGGACTTCAGCAGCTTGGTGTGAAGCGTAAGCGGCATTTTGAGTTGCTCCGATTTGTTCGAAGACTTCTGCAGCTCCTGCATAATGGCCAATTGCGTCCCCGTAGTTCCCCTGATCGCGATGCACGTCAGCAAGGCCCAACAGAGCGTGAGCTCTGCCGAATTGGTCCCCGATATCGGTAGAGATTTCTGAGGCCTCTGAGAAGAGTGTGATGGCTTGGCTATACTCGTTTTGAGACCAATGGACGCGGGCAAGACTCCGCAAAGTATAGGCTCTTCCGGGCCTGTCGCCGATGTCGGTGCGGATGTCTAGGGCCTCGGAGTAGAACGTGATGGCCTGGCTGTACTCGCCTTGAAGCCGATGCACGTCAGCGAGACCCTGCAGAGCGTCGGCCCTTCCTAGCTTGTCGCCGGTGTCGGTGCGGATGTCTAGGTCTTCGGAGTAGAAAATGATGGCCTGGTTGTACTCGTCTCGAAGCCGATGCACCTCAGCGAGACCCCAAAGAGCGTCGGCTCGTCCTTGCCTGTCGCCGATGTCGGTGAGGATGTCTAGGGCCTCGGAGTAGAATGTGATCGCCTCGCTGTACTCCTCTCGAAGCCGATGCACCTCAGCGAGACCCCAAAGAGCTAAGGATCTCCCTTTCTTGCTGCCAATGTCGGTGTAGATTTGGAGGGCCTCGGAGTAGAATGCGATGGCCTCCTTGTTCTCGTCTCGAAGCCGATGCACTTGTGCCAGCCCAACCAGTGCCGCCGCCTTTCCTTCGTTGTCGTTGATTTCTCTGTAGCTGACCAGAGCCTTGGTAAAGAGGTCCGACGCGTTCAGATAGTCACCCTGACGCAGGTACATATCTCCCAGTTTCATGAGAAGCGCGGGTGAGCGAGATCTAGAAGCCGCTGCATCTGCGGTCCGTATCGGGCTTGGCTTAATCATAGGCTAGATAAAACTTTGGTCAATTGCATGTAATTTACCCCAAGTCGGCATTACTCACCATCCAGGTGATTGACTTTTGGCAAGTCCCAGCAGTTGGTCGTTTTTCCGGGTCGATGCTCCAGCACGCAAGCATGAGGGAACAGAGTGCTTGAATCAATAACATCCGAGCATTGTCGGTGATAGAAGGGAGATCTCCCTTGACGACCCGTACGATAACGGCGTTGTCGTTGATGACATCTTGAAAAGGAATCGAGTCGGTCATCACCTATTCCGAGGGCTCATATTTGAGACTCGATTATGAATAAAATAGGACCTGAGCTTTACCTCGTACATTACAAATCCCAATGCCCAGATGTCGCACGCAAGAGTAGCTTTCTCCTCGTTCAACAGCTCCGGAGCAGCCCAACGAAGAGTGAAATGATCTCCCGTCAGTGTTATGCACAGGGTATTGGTCGGACCGCTGGTCGTTGCTTCGAGCGACAGGGTTGGTTGCGGTTTGTTTCCAGCTTGACTCGTCTCCTGGTCTGGATCCTCGGTTGTCTGATTGCGAGCGGATCCAAAGTCGGTAATGACCGCACGGTACTCGGAGTTGACCAATATGTTTATCTAAAAATCCAGAGCGAGGTTTGCCAGTGGTTCAATATAATGCTCTCAGAACGTACGGATTTGAGGTCGCCGTGGCGGATGGGGGGTTGTTGACCATGGAGGTATTCGACTCCTCTAGCTACGTCGTCGATCTGCAATTTAAAGTGTTAGAGTGGATTGAAGGGCAGTTATTCGATCGTACCAGCCATATTCGCTCCGGGATTTCCCACTCGGCTGAGGCGATAAAGTCCTTCAAGGTTCCGTTCTCCTCCCAAGGAAAGACCAGCCACACTACATCCTTGGACAAGTCCTCAACGAATCCTTCTAGCTTGATGATGTTTCTGTGAGAAAGTCCGACCAGAAACTCTGCTTCCCTAAGTGACAACTGAACCGAAAGACCTCAACGCTGAAACGCCGACGCGATTCGCCGGAGTCTCCTTACCCCCAATACCCGCGCTGGGTCACCGGATATCTTCATTTTCTTGACAGCAACAGTCTATATACGAGGTTGAATTGTTGAGCCGCTGGTCGTCAGTGTCGATCGCCAGAAAGGGGCCTGGTACCAACCTTCCGCTGGGGAGACGCTTCTCCGGCAGGACCAGGTACGTTGAAACGTCTCTTTTTGGTCGGATTGGTTTGACCACTCGTGTTTTCAGTACCGGAGGGAGGGATCAAGAAGGCTTGTGAAACTGTCGCACTTGCTCCAGAGAACTTGCGTGCGTCGTTGGGGAATTCGATAGAAGAGATATCAATTCGTCGATCCGCGAGTTTGCTGAGCTTCTCCCTCTAATGGAAAAAGGAGTTTTGGTGAGTTACTGATCTTGCCCAGCTTTAAGACTTGGGAAGGACGTACCAGTTTAGCGCTTTGCAGGAATCCACCAGAGGAAGCATCGGGGTTCGAGTTTGACGGTGACTCAGGCACAGCGGAGGGGCCGGCATCGTGGTTTTCGCCTGTTGGTAAAAGACGTTTCAAACCGGACGATGCTGGGTGACGATAAGATTCACCGTCCATAGATGGGCTTTGTAGAGAGTAAGAGGGAGGGGAGAAGCTGATGGAGTGTTTACGGGGGAGTAGGTGGTGGATCGTGCACGGGAAGGGTAACGAGTTTTCACCACCGGGACAGCCTGCATCTCTGCCTGCCCTTTTTCGCAAGGTGCACTATGGGCACGCCGCATTGGGTCTCTGAGTTTAAATTTGTCAACATATCACACGGTCACGGGCCACAACATAAAGGAAGTTGCACCGCACAACCACGAAGTGTTGAGAGGCATTTTTGCCGAAATCCAAGGACGAGCCGTTGAGGTATTTTCAAAAGAGGAAATCGGATTGTTCGCTTCGTCAAACTTCCGCAATCGCCTCCCCGATGAACTTCACGATGTACTTACTTACCTACCTATCTACTTCAAGGGCTTCACCATTACCAGCTCGCTCTCCCCCGCCAACTTCACAACTATCGGGAAAGAGGGCCAAGGGACGATGATCGGGCTGCAAGGAGGACGTCGAGGTCGTATTCAACACCGCGCAAAGGATATGATAGGGATGATGGAAGGAGAAGGCGGTCAAGGTCAAGGTCGATGGAAAGAGAGCGGGACCAGTATGCGGCGGATAAGAGAAGGAGGGTGCAGTGACGCAGGGCAGGTGCCTCTTTTCGATCTCAAACCATCCCCTTGCCTCCAACGTTGTCGGCTGTGGATGGCTCGATTTAGGTCGCAGCGCGCGCCGTGTTGAGGATGTAGTTCGGCACAATAATGGCACGAACAAAAGCGCGAAGAACGCCGCCGGCCATAATGACGCAGTGTTGAGACAGGCCTCTCCATATTTAGGTGCCTTCTTGCCAAGCCAATTAAGGACATCGACCCTCTTGTCCTTTGCCGCCAGACACCAACCGCGAAATCATCGCACTTTGCAGTACATACGATTCAGAAAGCAATGCCGGTCTTTGTTCAACGCATGTGGCGCAATCCCATGAAAATCCAGGCAAGGGCACCGAACTACGATCCATCCTAAGCTTACCGGCCGTCGACGGGTTGACCGGGGATGCCACACCACCGCACCGTAAAATTGTCCACTTTCCTCCTATTGATTACGACTCAGGGAGACCGGAAAGGTGAATGGGGGGATTTTCAGTACCCCGGAGATGGACAAACGTGTCCTTGGGAGCATCAACTTGGCGATCACTTGCACAGTGCAGGCAATTTGGGGGAACTGCGAGAGAAACACCGGAAATAACCTCACGGAAATATTTGGACCGCGTCCATGTGACGCTTCGTGATTGTCTTCCCCATTCGCAGATCGTTGCGGCATTTCTGAGCGATCCCAACGGGGCGGCGACAAATACGACACCGTTTCTCAATGCCGTTCAATCGAGAAGACACACGTAAAAGTACGGGTTGGCTCGAAAATATTAAATAACTCAACTGCATTGATTTTATATATAGTAATGTCGGGAAACAGAACGAGGGAAGCTGTGATCAAGTCTCCTGTATCGAATCAGCGAACGCGACCGTGCTGATACGCCTTACGACAGACAGAGACAGATAGCGCAGGTATCTCTCATTGCAGGCTCATAGGAAGCATCATGGCGTGATATATGCTCGCGGTCAGCTGGTGAGTTTGCGCCCTCCCGAATTGCAAGGCAGCTGGGGAATTCAAGGTGCAGCGAGCGGAGTCCTTTGTTATTGTCACCCCTGCGCGGACAGGTCCAACTTTACTGGGAATTTCGACTTGGACCACCACCTTCTCCGCCCCTCCCCATCATGTCGACAGCACCCCGAAAGCCCGCTCCACGAATAGCACGGCCAGCTCAACGGTACTTCAAGGGCAAAGCTCCAAAAGGCGCCGGTGCCGCACAACCTTCGGATTCAGACGAGGACGAAGATTAGCAGCAGGTGGATGAAGAAGAGTTGGCAGAGGATATGCCTCTGGGAGCTGTCAGTGTCGGCGGCGGGGATGGGCCGTTGCAGAATCAGAAACTGAAGAAGAAGGGGCGATGAATGTAGCTTTGAAGGATGTGAATATCGATGAGCGGGGCAAAGTGACTGTCGCTGGGAAGGAGGACGAGTATGGAGGAAAAAGGTCAGAGGAAGCGATACATTAGTCTCCTGGGTAGACTCTCGGAGCTAACCACTACCGCTTTCGTCTTCTCGTAAAATCGGAAGAAACGTCGGAAAAAGAGAACGAAGAGGAAGAGGTGAACGTCGTTCAAATCGTCCTCAGGGAACTAGACCCTCTCCTTGAACCTTCTAACTTGCCTTCCATTCAGTCAGGTTCCAGCGAAGAGGAGTCCTCAGAGGAAGAGGAAGAAGAGGAAGTGAAGCCCAAATTTCAATTCCGCCCCGTTTTCGTACCAAAGTGAGGATTCGACTTACCTCAGCTCTGCTGTGTGATTGGTCTGACGGACTTCGAATGCCTTTACAGACGTAGCCGAGCTACCGTCGTGGAACGAGAGGAAGATGACCCCAATAGCGAAGAGGCGATAGCAAAACGGGAACGAGAGGCTGAACAGAAGAAGAAAGACAGTCACAACCTGGTTGCTGAGAGCATCAAGCGGGAATTGGCGGAAAGTAAGCTCTGTTTAATTTTTTCTTCGTCTGGAGCGTCGTTGACTCCCGCGATTATTTGAATAGAGGAAGCCGAAGATATCATCCCCGACGTCGACGATACGGACGGTCTCGACACCCAAGGCGAGTTCGAAGCATGGCGTCTCCGCGAACTCGGTCGAATCAAACGGGACAAGGAAGCACAACGAGCCCGGGAGGTGGAGAGGGAGGAAATCGAAAGGAGACGGGCGATGCCGGAAGAGCAGCGTTTGAAAGAGGATCTGGAACGAGCTAAAAAGCTGAGAGACGAAAAGCCCAAGGGACAGCAGAAATTTTTGCAAAAGTACTACCACAAGGGTGCTTTCCACCAGGTACGCTACTCTATTCTGTTTTTCATTATTACTAGCTTCCGAGCTGGTGCTGATCCTATCTTCGGCGGCGTTCTTCAGGATTCAGAGATCCTCCAACGACACGACTACACTGAAGCTACCGAATCGACGCTCGATATATCCATGTTGCCGAAAGTCATGCAGGTCAAAGACTTTGGCAAGAGGAGTCGGACGAAGTATACGCACTTGGCGGACCAGGATACGACTCGAGTGGGAACCGATGGGAAGGGAGGAGGGGCGAGCTGCTTCATTTGCGGTGGGCCTCATCTAAAAAAAGGTGAGGGTCTTGACTGATTGTAAACTAGGGGGCCTTTCGTGTTTCTAATCAGGTCCGTTCGACCCCCTCCCCTTATTTAGACTGCCCTTCGAATCCGGTCAACGGTGGCGAAGGTGGACCTGACGCTGCAACGGGCTCGAACAGCGTTGCTGGTCCACCGACCAAGAGGTTCGGAATCGGGAGTCGACCAGCGCAAGAGGAGAGCAGCCGGAACGATCGAGGTGGCGGCGGTTCATGGAAAGACCGAGACGACCGAGGACCACCTCCCCGAAGGGACGACAGGAGGGACTATCGTGATTCTCGAGGGGGAGGCTACCGCGATGATCGACGTCGTGATGATCGAGACCGGGGGTACGATCGGGAGAGAGGGCCAAGGGACGATGATCGTGCTGCGAGGAGGAGGTCGAGGTCGTATTCACCACCGCGCAGGGGATATGAGATGGATGATGGGAGGAGACGGCGGTCAAGGTCAAGGTCGATGGTTAGAGAACGGGACCAGTATGCGGCGGATAAGAGAAGGAGGGTGCAGTGACGCAGGGCAGGTGCCTCTTTTCAAACAATTCGGTTCCCTCTAACGCTGTGAAGACGGGCCGTGAACTGTCTAATGAAAGCAAGTGAAGATTGAGGTCCGGAACGGCGACGCGCGCTCAGAAGTTCGCTTGTATGCATCCTAAGACCAATGATATACACGGGAGCGTTTTCTATTAAAGCGTGTAACAAAAGACGATGGAGATGACGAGGCGTTCGGTCAACAGACGGTGCAGCAATGAAAGTCGCGCGTCACCAACGTAACTTGGACTTCCGAATCGAATCAAATATCGATCTCCCCAAATCTCGAATGCCCCCAATAACTATCAAGCAGCTTCTTCTCCCAGGGATATTTGACGGACTTCAGTAGCTTGGTTCGAAGCGTAAGCGGCACTTTGAGTGTCTCCGATTTGTTCGAAGACTTCTGCAGCTTTTGTATAAGGGTCAATTGCGTCCCCGTAGTTCCCCCGATCGCGATGCACGTTAGCAAGGCCCAACAGAGAGTGAGCTCTGCCGTATCGGTCCCCGGTATCGGTATCGATTTCCAAGGCCTCTGAAAAGAGCGACATGGCTTGGCCATACTCTTTTTGGGACCGATAGACGCGGGCAAGATTCCGTAAAGTAAAGGCTCTTCCGGACCTGTCGCCGAGGTCGGTGCAGATTTCTAGAGCCTCGGAGTAGAATGCGATCGCCCGGCTGTACTCGTTCCGAAGTCGATGCACGTTAGCGAGCCCCTGCAGAGCGTCGGCTCTCCCTTGCCTGTCGCCGATGTCGGTGCGGATGTCTAGGGTTTTGGAGTAGAATGCGATCGCCTGGCTGTACTCTCCTCGAAGCCGATGCACCTCAGCGAGACCCTCCAGAGCGTCGGCTTTCCCTTGCCTTTTGCCGATGTCGGTGTAGATGTCTAGGGACTCGGAGTAGAATGTGATCGCCTGGCTGTACTCCCTTCGAAGCCGATGCACTTCAGCGAGACCCCAAAGAGCGGAGGCTCTCCCTTGCCTGTCGCCGATTTCGGTGTGAATTTGGAGGGCCTCGGAGTAAAATGCGACGGCCTTGTCGTTCTCGTCTCGAAGCCGATGCACTTGTGCCAGCTCGTCCAGTGCCGCCGCCTTTCCTTGGCTGTCGCCGATTTCTCTGTAGCTATCCAGAGCCTTGGTAAACAGGTCCGACGCGTTCAGGTAGTCACCCTGCCGCAGGTAGACGTCTCCCAGTTTCATGAGAAGCGCGGGTGAGCGAGCTCTCGAGGCCGCTGCATCTGCGGTCCGGATCGGGCTTGGCTTAATCATAGGCTATATCAAACTTTGGTCAATTGCATGTAATTAACCCGAAGTCAGCAATACTCACCATCCAGTTGATTGACTTTTGGCAAGTCTCAGCAGTCGGTCGTTTTTCTGGGTCGATGCTCCAGCACGCAAGCATGAGGGAACAGAGTGCCTGAATCAATAACATGCGAGCATTGTCGGTGATAGAAGGGAGATCTCCCTTAACGACTCGTACGATAACGGCGTTGTCGTTGATGACATCTTGAAACGGAATCGAGTTGGTCATCACCTATTCCGGGGCGCGTGTTTGAAATTCGATTATGAATAGGATAGAACCTGAGCTTTACCTCGTACATTACAAATCCCAATGCCCAGATATCGCACGCAAGGGTAGCTTTCTCCTCGTTCAATAGCTCCGGAGCAGCCCAACGAAGAGTGAAGTGATCTCCTGTCAGTGTTATGCACAGGGTATTGGTCGGACCAAAGGACGTTGTTTCAAGCGACAGGGCTGGTTGCGGTTTGTTTCCAGCTTGACTCGTCTCCGTGTCTGGATCGTCGGTTGTCTGATGGCGAGCGGATCCAAAGTCAGTAATGACCGCGCGAAACTCGGAGTTGACCAATATGTTTATCTGAAAATCCAGAACAATGTTTGTCAGTGGTTCAATATGGTGCTCTCAGAACGTACGGATTTGAGGTCGCCGTGGCGGATGGGGGGTTGTCGGCCATGGAGGTATTCGACTCCTCTCGCCACGTCGTTAATCTGCAATTTGAAGTGTTAGAGCTGGATTGAAGGGAAGTGGTTCGATCGTACCAGCCATATTCGTTCCGGGATTTCCCACTCGGCTGAGGCGATAAAGTTCTTCAAGGTTCCGTTCTCCTCCCAAGGGAAGACCAGCCACACTACATCCTTGGACAGGTCCTCGACGAATCCTTCTAGTTCAATGACGTTGTCATGAGAAAGTCCGACCAGAAACTCGGCTTCCCTAAGTGCCAACTGCGCCGAAAGACCTTAGCGCTAAAACGCCTTCCAGATTCGCCGGAATCTCCCTACCCCTAATACTCGCGCTGGGTCATTTGATATCTTCATTTTTTTGACGGCAACAGGCTGTATACGAGTTTGGAATTGTTGAGCCGCTGGTCGTCAGTATCAATTGCTAGAAAGGTTTATTGGTACCGACCTTCCGCTGTTCTTCAGCAGGACCAGGTATGTTGAGACCTTTGTTTTCGGTCGGACTGGTTTGACCAGTAGTATTTTCGGAACCGGAGGGAGGGCCCAAGAAGGCTTGCGAAACTGTCGCACTTGCTCCGTAGAACTTGCGTGCGTCGTTGGGGAATTCGATAGAAGAGATATCAATCCGTCGATCCGCGAGTTTGCTGAGCTTCTCCCTCTATGAAAAAAAGCAATTTTGGTGAGTCACTGATGTTGCTCGGCTTTGAGACCCGGGAAGGACGTACCAGCTTAGCGCTCGACAGGAATCCACCAGAGGAAGCGTCGTGGTTCGAGTTTGACAGTGACTCGGGCACAGCGGAAGGGCCGGCACCGTGGTTTTCGTCTACTGGCATAGGGTGTTTTAAACGGGACGATACTAGGTGAAGATAAGATTCGCCGTTCGTGGACGGGATTTGGAGAGAGGAAGAGGGATGGGGGAAGTTGATGGAGTGTTTACGAGGGAGTGCCAGTGGGTGGAAGCTCGTACACGGGGAGGGGAAGGGGAATGAGTCTTCACCACCGGGACAGCTTATGCCCTTCTTCGCAAAGTTAATCATGGGCACGCCGCATTGGTCCCGTAGCGGTGGGTCTCTCTCTCCTCTCGCGATGAAGTTGAGGTGTTGTCGCGAGTTTGTCAACATCTCACACGGTCAGGCACCACAAGATAAGGGAAGTTGCAGTGCCAAGGGCTGTGAGGCATTTTTTCCGAAATCAGATATAGCGCAAGGAAGAGCGGCTGAAGTATTTCTAAAGTAGGATGGTTTGCTTCGTCAAACTTCGCACTCGCCTCCCGGATGTGCTTCACGATGTACTTATTTACCTACCTATCTCCTTCAAGGGCTCCACCATTACCTTACCAGCTCACTCCGCCGCCAACTTCACAGCTATCGGGAAAGAGAGCCAAGGGAAGATGATCGTGCTGCAAGGAGGAGGTCGAGGTCGTACGCGCATACACCACCGCCAGAGGATATGATAGGGATGATGGAAGGACAATTGTAAGGCAGTCAAGGTCAAGCTCGATGGAAAGAGAGCGGGACTAGTACGCGGCGAATGGGAGACGGAGAGTTCAGTGACGCAGGGCAGGTGCCTCTTTTCGATTTTAAACCATTCAGTTGCCTCCAATGTTGTCGGCCGTGGATCGCTCGATTTAGGTCGTAAGGCGCGGCGTGTTCGGGAAGTAATTCGGCAGAATAACGGCACAAACAAAAGCCTGAACAACGCCGGCGGTCATTATGACGCAGTGATGAGATAGGCCTCTCCATATTTAGGGACCTTCTTGCCAAGCCAATTAAAGACATCGACCCTTTTGTCCTTTGCCACCCGACACCAAGGGCGAAATCATCGCACTTCGCAGTACTGATGGCTGAGAAAACAATGCCGGTCTTTTTTCAAAGCATGACGCTCAAAACTACGATCCATTCTAAGCTTACCGTCGACGGGTTAACCGGGGATGTTCCACTGCCGCACCGTAAAATTTTCCACTTTCCTCCTATTGATTACGACTCAGGGAGACCGGAAAGGTGAATGGGGATTAGTACCCCGGAGATGGACAAACGTGCCAGTGGGGAAGATCACCTTGGCGTTCACTTGCACAATGCCGGCAACTGAGAGACAAACACCGGAAATAACCTCACGGAGATATTTAGACCGCGCCCATGTGACGCCTAGCTTTTGTTTTCCCCACTCGCGGTTTTTGCGGCGTTTCTGAGCGATCCCAATGGGTGGGCAACAAATTCGACATCGTTTCTCAATGCTGTTCAATCGAGGAGACACCTACCAAGCGAGATGTACCGGTTAGCTCGGAAATATCAAACATCTCAACTGCGTTGATTTATGCATAGCAATGCCGCCATATGGAACGAGGGAAGCTACGATCAAGTCTCCTGCGCCGAATCAGCGAAGACAGCCGTGCTAACATGTCTTACTACAGACAGAGACAAAGAGCGCAGCTATCGCTCATAAGAATTATAATGGCGCGATATATACTCGCGCTCAGCCGGTGGGTTCGTGCCCTTCCGAATTGCCAATCAGGGCTTGAGCAGAGAGCGATCGGAGTCCTCTGTTATTGTCACCTCTGCACATGTCCGGCTGCCTTACTGGAATTTCGACTTGGACCACCACCTTCTCCGCATCTAATCCATCATGTCAACAGCACCTCGAAAGCCCGCTCCACGAACAGCACGGCCAGCCCAACGGTACTTCATGGGCAAAGCTTCAAAAGGCGCCGATGCCGCACAGCTTTCGGACTCGGACTCGGACGACAAGCAGCAGGAGGTGGATGAAAAAGAGTTGCCAGAGGACGTGCCTCTGGGAGCTGTCGGTGGGGATGAGCCGTCGCAGAAGCAGAAACTGAAGAAGAAGATGGGGCGATGAACGTAGCGTTGAAGGGCGTGACTATCGATGAGCGGGGCAAAGTGATCGTCGCTGGGAAGGAGGAAAGTGGGAGGACGATTATGGAGGAAGAAGGTCAGAGGAAGCGATACATTAGTCTCCTGGGTAGCCTCTCGGAGCTAACAACCAGCGCTTTCGTCTTCTCGTAGAATCGGAAGAAACTTCAGAAGAGGAGGATGAGGAAGAAGAGGTGAACATCGTTCAAAGCATCCTCAGGGAAATAGACCCTCTCCCTTGAACCTTCTAGCTTGTCTTCCATTCAGTCAGGTTCCAGCGAAGAGGAGTCCTCAGAGGAAGGGGAAGAGGAAGAAGAGGAAGTGAAACCCAAACTTCAGTTCCGCCCCGTTTTCGTACCAAAGTAAGGATTCGACTTATCCCAGCTCTACTGTGATTGGTCTGACGGATTTCTTTTACAGACGTAGCCGAGTTACCGTCGTGGAACGAGAGGAAGATGACCCCAATAGTGAAGAGGCGATCGCGAAACGGGAACGAGAAGCTGAACAGAAGAAGAAAGACAGTCACAACCTGGTTGCTGAGAGTATCAAGAGGGAACTGGCTGAAAGTAAGCTTCGTCTGATTTTTTCCCCCCTGAAGCGTCGTTAACACTCGTACTTCGATAGAGGAAGCCGAAGACATCATCCCCTACGTCGATGATACGGAGGGTCTCGACACCCAAGGCGAGTTCGAGGCATGGCGTCTCCGCGAACTCGGTCGAATCAAACGGGACAAGGAAGCGCAACGAGCTCGGGAGTTGGAAAGGGAGGAAATCGAACGGAGACGGGCGATGCCGGAGGAGCAGCGTTTGAAGGAGGATCTGGAAAGAGCTAAAAAGCTGAGGGAGGAAAAACCCAAAGGACAGCAGAAATTCTTGCAAAAGTACTATCACAAGGGTGCTTTCCACCAGGTACGCTACTCTATTCTGTTTTTCATTATTATTTTCTCCCGAGCTGGTACTGATCCTACCCTCGGGGGCGTTTTTAATAGGATTCAGAGATCCTCAAACGACACGACTAGACTGAAGCTACCGAATCGACGCTCGATATATCCATGTTGCCCAAAGTCATGCAGGTCAAAGATGTTGGCAAGAGGAGTCGAACAAAGTACACGCACTTGCTGGATCAGGATACAACTCGAGTGGGAACCGATGGTAAAGGAGGAGGGGCGAGCTGCTTCATTTCCGGCGGGCCTCATCTAAAAAAAGGTGAGGGTCTTGACTGATTGTAAACTACGGGGACCTTTCGTGTTTCTAATCAGGCCCATTCGACCCCCTTCCCTCATTTAGACTGCCCTTCGAATCAAGCCAACGGTGGTGAAGGTGGACCTGACGCCGCAACGGGCTCGAACAGCGTCGCTGGTCCACCGACCAAGAAGTTCGGAATCGGGAGTCGACAAGCGCAAGAGGAGAGCAGCCGGAACGATCGAGGTGGCGGCGGTTCGTGGAAAGACCGAGATGACCGAGGACCACCTCCCCGAAGGGACGACCGGAGGGATTATCGCGATTCTCGAGGGGGAGGCTACCGCGATGATCGACGTCGTGATGATTGGGACCGGGGGTACGATAGGGACAAAGGGCCAAGGGACGATGATCGTGTTGCGAGGAGGAGGTCGAGGTCGTATTCACCACCGCGCAGAGGATATGATAGGGATGATGGGAGGAGACGGCGGTCAAGGTCAAGGTCGATGGAGAGGGAGCGGGACCAATACGCGGCGGATAAGAGAAGAAGAGTGCAGTGGCGAAGGACAGGTGCCTCCTGTCGATTTCAAACCATTCGATTGCCTCCAACGTTGTCTGCGACTGTATATTCGTGCTGTCCCCCAAAATTGAGGGCTTTCCTTCATCACTTTATCCCTCCGCCGGTGATCACACAATGTAATGGGGATTTTGGACGGAGAGGCGGCTCTCAGTGGGCCAAGAGCGAGGAAATCACCACGATTGCATTCGGAGAGAGGCGTAGTAATGAACCTATATGGCCCTGAGCATGTCACGAGGTAGGAAAGAAAGCACGTCGATATGAAAACTGCCACAGAACATACTTGGACTATTGAAAGGATGATGATAATCTAGATTTATAAAGCGGAGCAGACTGCGGAAAGACGTCAAGGCGCGCGGGGGGAATAGTACCCCACATTCCCCGCTTACAATTGTGAGCATTCCTATCGAGGTTGCTTAGAGAATGAAAGCGAAGTTATCCAATGCTTCTCGCACAGCCACATCCGGCCCCTCACATTCTTCCATCAAACCGACGACGCATTGAAACTCAGAATCTTCAAGGGATTGCCAATAACCCCTTCCGTCAGCGTTGATGGAGACTCGAGTTCTCCAACGACGCTCAGGAACGGTCCCACTAGAAATATGCAGGGTGTCGGGGAAGTACACTCGGTGATGGATGGTGTAGCGAAGCAGGGCCTGGAAGTGGTCATCGCTGAAAGCATACAAGGGGCTGGAGCTGAGCGATAGGACCCTCGCTAGATGGGGCCATACCCTTCGAATCCCACCAGGGTGTAATGAATATCCCTCCCGCGCTTGTGGACGTTATTCCTCCGGGCCTCTCTCACATCCGTAATTGAACCTGTCGTCCTTCCCAATAGTGCGGTTCGGTAGATTGAATGCCGAGTAAGCACTTGATGATCTCTCCGCTCGAACGATTTTCAACGTCGGCGCTCGGGTGTGAAGACGGGCCTTTGAGCTGTCTAATTAAAGCTAGTGATGATTAAGCTCCCCAACGGCGACGCGCGCTCAGGAGTTCGCTTGTATCCATATCAAGACCAATAATATACACGGGAACGTCTTTTATTAAAGCATCTAACAAAAGTCGATGGAGACGAGGAATGAGCCGTTTAGTCAACAGACCATACAGCAGTGAAATTCGCGCGTCGCGTGCGTGACTTTTCCTTCCGACTCGAATCAAATATCGATCTCACCAAATGTCGAATGCCGCCAATAACCATCAAGTAGCTTCTCCTCCCAGGGATAGTTGACGGACTTCAGCAGCTTTGTTCGAAGCGTAAGTGGCATTTTGAGTCTCTCCGATTTGTTCGAAGACTTCTGCAGCCTCTGTATAAAGGCCTATTGCGTCCCCGTAGTTCCCCTGATCGCGATGCGCGCCCGCAAGGCCCAACAGAGCCTGAGCTCTGCCGGATCGATCCTCGATATCGGTAGTGATTTCCAAGGCTTCTGAAAAGAGCGTGATGGCTTGGCTATACTCGTTTTGAGATTGATGGACACGGGCAATACTCCGCAGAGTAACGGCTCTTCCATACCTATCGCCGATGTCGGTGCGGATGTCTAGGGCCTCGGAGTATAATGTGATGGCTTGGCTGTACTCCTTTCGACGTCGATGCACCTCAGCGAGACCCTGCAGAACGAAGGCTCTCCCTTGCCTGTCGCCGATGTCAATGAGAATGTCGAGGGCCTCGGAGTATAATGTGATGGCCTGGTGGTACTCCTCGCGACGCCGATGCACGCCAGCGAGACCTCGCAGGGCGGAGGCTCTCCCTTGCCTGTCCCCGATGTCGGTGCGAATATTTAGGGCCTCAGAGTAGAATGAGATGGCTTGGCTGTCCTCCTTTCGAAGCCGATGTACCTCAGCGAGACCCCAAAGAGCGGAGGCTCTCCCTTGCCTGTCGCCGATTTCGGTGCGGATCTGGAGGGCCTCAGAGTAGAATGTGATGGCCTGGCCATACTCATCTCGAAGCCGATGCACCTCAGCGAGACCCCAAAGAGCGGAGGCTCTCCCTTGCCTGTCGCCGATGTCGGTGAGGATTTGGAGGGCCTCGGAGTAGAATGTGACGGCTTTGTTGTTCTCGTCTCGCAGCCGATGGGCTTGTGCCAGCTCAATTAGTGCTGCCGCCTTTCCTTTGTTGTCGCCGCTTTCTCTGTAGCTATCCAGAGCCTTGGTAAAGAAGCCCGACGCGTTCAGATAGTCACCCTGCCGCCGGTACATTTCTCCCAGTTTCAGGAGAAGCGCGGGTGAGCGAGCTCGAGAAGCCGCTGCATCTGCGGTTCGGATCGGGCTTGGCTTAATCATAGGCTATATCAAACTTTGGTTAATTGCTGTACTTTACCCGAAGTCAGCATTACTCACCATCCAGGTGATTGACTTTCGGCAAGTCCCGGCAGTTGGTCTTTTTTCCGGGTCGATGCTCCAGCACGCAAGCATGAGGGAACAGAGTGCCTGAATCAATAACATGCGAGCGTTGTCGGCAACAGAAGGGAGATCTCCTTTAACAACCCGTACGACAACGGCGTTGTCGTTGATGACATCTTGGAACGGAATCGAGTTGGTCATCACCTATTCCGAGGCGCGCGTTTGAGACTCGATCATGAATAAGATACAACCTGAGCTTTACCTCGTACATTACAAATCCCAATGCCCAGATATCGCACGCAAGGGTAGCTTTCTCCTCGTTCAACAGCTCCGGAGCAGCCCAACGAAGAGTGAAATGATCTCCTGTCAGTGTTATGCACAGGGTATGTGTTGGACCGCTGGTCGTTGCTTCGAGCGACAGGGCTGGTTGCGGTTTGTTTCCAGCTTGACTCGTCTCCTGGTCTGGATCCTCGGTTGTTTGATGGCGAGCGGATCCAAAGTCGGTAATGACCGCACGGTACTCGGAGTTGACCAATATGTTTATCTGAAAGTCAGAGAGCGATGTTTGCGAATGGTCCAATATAATGCCGTCAGAACGTACGGATTTGAGGTCGCCGTGGCGGATGGGGGGTTGTCGGCCATGGAGGTACTCGACTCCTCTAGCTACGTCGTCGATCTGCAATTTAAAGCGTTAGAGGTGGACTGAAGGGAAGTTGTTCGATCGTACCAGCCATATTCTCTCTGGGATTTCCCACTCGGCTGAGGCGATAAAGTCCTTCAAGGTTCCGTTCTCCTCCCAAGGGAAGACCAGCCACACTACGTCCTTGGACATGTCCTCAACGAATCCTTCTAGCTTGATGATGTTTTCGTGAGAAAGTCCGACCAGAAACTCTGCTTCCCTAAGTGACAACTGAACCGAAAGACCTTAGCGCTCAAACGTCAAGGCGATTCGCCGGAGTCTCCTTACCCCTAATACCCGCGCTGGGTCATTCGATATCTTCATTTTCTTGACAGCAACAGGCTAAATACGAGGTTGGAATTTTTGAGCCGCTGGTCGTCAGTGTCATCACCAGAAAGGGCTGGTACCAACCTTCCGTTGGGGAGACGCTTCTCCAGCAGAACCAGGTACGTTGAGACCATTATTTTTAGTCGGAATGGTTTGACCAGTGACATTTTCGGCACCGGAGGGAGGGATCAAGAAGGCTTGCGAAACTGTCGCACTTGCTCCAGAGAACTTGCGTGCGTCGTGGGGGAATTCGATAGAAGAGATATCAATTCGTCGATCCGCGAGTTTGCTGAGCTTCTCCCTCTATGAAAAAGCAGTCTTGGTGAGTCACTGATCTTGCTCAGCTTTGAGACTCAGGAAGGACGTACCAGCTTGGCGCTTGGCAGGAATCCATCGGAGGAAGCATCGTGGTTCGAATTTGACGGTGACTCGGGCACAGCGGAAGGGCCGGCATCGTGGTTTTCGTCTGTTGGCATAGGATGTTTTAAACGGGACGATGCTAGGTGAAGATAAGATTCGCCGTTCGTGGACGGGGTTTGGAGAGAGTAAGAGCGGGGGGGGGGGAAAGCTGATGGAGTGTTTACGGGGGAGTGGGTGGTGGATCGTGCACGGGAAGCACCGGGACAGCTTGTATCTCTGCCTGCCCTTCTTCGCAAGGTTAATCATGGGCACGCCGCATTGATCCCGTAGCGGTGGGTCTCTCCCTCCTCTCGCGGTGAAGTTGAGGTGTTGTCGCGAGTTTGTTAACATCTCACACGGTCAGGCACCACAAGATAAGGGAATTTGCAGTGCACGACCACAAAGGGCTGGGAGGCATTTTTGCCGAAATCAGATCTAGGGAAAGGAAGAGTCGTTGAAGTATTTCTAAAGTAGGATGGTTCGCTTCGTCAAACTTCCGCACTCAGCCTCCCGGAAGAGCTTCACGATGTACTTACCTACCTACCTATCTCCTTCAAGAGCTTCACCATTACCTTACCAGCTCACTCCACCGCCAACTTCACAATCATCGGGAAAGAGAGCCAAGGGACGATGATCGTGCTGCGAGGAGGAGGTCGAGGTCGTATTCACCACCGCGCAGATGATATGACAGGGATGATGGGAGGAGAAGGCGGTCAAGCTCAAGGTCGATGGACAGGGAGCGGGACCAATACGCGGCGGATAAGAGAAGGAGAGTGCAGTGACGCAGGGCAGGTGCCTCTTCTGGATTTCGAACTATTCGGTTACCTCCAAGGTTGTCTGCGACTGTATTTTTCGTGTTGTCCTGCAAAATTGGGGGGCTTCCCTTCATCACTTTCTCCCTCTGCCGGTGATTACACAATGCAATGGGGCTTTTGGAACGGAAGGCTGGTGTCAGTGGGCCAAGAGCGAGGAAACCACCACGACCTCATTTCTTCCAAGGAGGTGGGTTCTCGAAGGGAGGCGTAGGAATGAACTAGCTTATGAGCATGTCACCACGCGGGTGAAAGCACGTCAATGCTACAATATGATAATCGCTACAGAAGCTACTAGACTTCGAGCATGGGATGGCTACCCCAAGGAACGTTGATTTACGGACTTACGTACATAATTTCCGCCCGGCGATCAGCGGACAAGTGAAGGGCTTCACCGGTGCACTTCTACCACCTAATTCTCTCCCAGCAAATACAGAGCCTGTCACTCTCCACCTTGCTCTGAACAAAATCGGCCTCGATGATTGTGCCTGATGGAGAGGAGCGTAATGGTTCCCGATTTGCTGCACACGCCACACCATCGCCGTCGTACGTGCTCGATCAGCACCTGTTCTCGTTCTTTTGGGCTTACCAAAATCTAGAAGCAGGACAGAGAAACGATCTGTTGCTCAAGAAGATGCCTCTGCGTCTCTGGCACTTGACAACGTCTGCTCACAAATGATCCACCAACACAACCCTCAGTCGAAGGCGATAAATGATCTTCCACCGGAGCTCATCATCAGTATCCTGGAAGCTGTGCTCAGTGATTCGATCAATTTGCCCTACTACCTAGGAGGAGACTACTTCAGCATACTCAAGGACCTTGCAATGGTTTGCACTAGATGGAAATCTATCATCCAAACCACGCCATCTTTCTGGACTGTCATCGAGTCCACCATCACTCCCGACGAGATGGACTA
>WSUB01000342.1:0-19676 GCA_019633425.1 Tulasnella sp. 424 | reverse complement strand
GACCCGCTTACTTGAGCAGACAGCCCGGCACCCGAATCGTGGGTTTTGCTTGGTTGAGAGGTTGAAGATGGAATATCGCCCGTAAACGCTCTACGGTTGCGAGAGGCACAGAGCAAGAAGAACCCAGCCTACGAAGTTCAAAAATCCAAGCGCTTAGTTGTCGGTCTTATCATACACGGAAAGGTAAAATAAACTCACTTGGGGGCTCCGAGTAAACCCGAATCAGGCATCGGCCCGCTTACTTGAGCAGTCAGCGCGATGCCCGTACCATTCGGTTCACTTGGCTGCAGAGCTGACGAATCTTCCTTCTCGGTCTTCTCATCGACAGGGAAGGGGAGATGAGCAGAGGGATGGAGGCAAGGAAGGGGATGATGGCTGTGGTGGGCGACACATCCCCGGTCTGAATCGATACGCGTACGTAGGGAAAGATCAGCGATGGGAAGTCGAGAGGAGATAACAAAGAAAGCGAGACCTCGGGTGGTGGTAAATGGAGAGCAAGAGTCAACGTGAACCAACCGCTGAATATAACGTGTCTAATTCAATTGAGACCCAGTGATTGACACTCAGTTCCCACACACCTCCTCCAGTCAACACAAGAATAGAACATGTTTTACATAATATCTAAAAACTCTCCCTTGCATGAGCAAGCAGAGTGGGAGGGTTCAAATCCGAGAGTCGGCTGTCAACGATCTCCCCGAAAGGGATTATTGTGTGCGATGCACCATAACATCACTCGTTCCACTCCACTGGGTACACGCAGGTAAAAAGTCAAAACAGGCCCAGGAAATCGCCGAAGAAATGTCTTCGGGAGGCTGCGAGAGGGCGACCGATTACTCCTCCGGAACAGTCTCGACCTCAATCCACAGGCTGCTGCAGGGCTTGGCATGTTAAGTAGAGCAGTCGTCCGAGCATACATAGTACATAGAAGCATCTTGATTGGTTATATATCAATGCCTCCTGGGGCTACCCAGCGAGAATGATGACTGCAAGTAATCAATCAGCCGCATGTAATATCTCAAACCTCGGAATTCGTGTTCCGTGAGGTCGCCGGCGTTCCAGGGGACTGGGTTCGAGAGCATAAAAGGGTCCTTCCTTTCGAGGTAATCCAATTTTCCTTGGGACCCTTCCATATTCCTTGAAAAGTCTTCTGAACGTCCACCAAATAAGACAAATCAACCACAATCGGCGTTGAATATCCCCAATAAAACTTCTTTGAGGGACCCGGAGATAGAAGAAAACCAGTGTTCGTATCCCGACGGCCAGAGGCTAGGGCGGCATCCAGCTTCAAGGACCCAAGGTAAGCATCCCATACCAATCTCTCGCCATCTTTCTCTTTCGATATCCGGAGCGAGCCTTGAGCGCTTTCGGAGGGCCAGGGGGGTTGAATCTATGCAAGAGTCATCGAGTCGAGGAAAATAAATCTTTTCTTTTGCAGGTGCACCAAATCGGAATGGCCTTTCTGCACTGTTACAGTCTCCCGTTCAACATAGCAGAAGCGTAAAATCGTGCAAAGTAGTAACGTCGAGGGAGCGAGAGTGTAGAACGGAGACTTTGTCGCCCGGAGATACTGACCAAATCGGGACGTGGTCCGGCAGCCAGTTGGTCGGTCGAGATCACCCCGCTCTCTGACCTACTAGTCCACCGACCGAATTCGCGCGAAGTAAAATAGTACTTGCAATTTATGTAGCTTAGAAAGCTCTTACGCATATACACTTATGACGCCCATCAGCTTAGACTGAGGTACGATATATTGTCGAATCTACGTTGTGGCACGTTCTTGTCACTCAACCTACGCTTCGGTAAATATTGGTCATTAGAAGCCCTTGTAGACTGGAGAAGTCCCTCATACAGTACCGCGACGAGATATTACACATAGTGGCCAGAGCGAAGCGAAGCGAGAAACGGAGAAAATTATATAGGAAAGAGAAGACGACGCAAAGCTCGGGACAAAACCCCAACGCTCCCAGATCCTAAATAAAAAAACCCAAGCCATATGAAAAGCATTCAGACCATAAATAAAATTGATCGAACAATTTTGAGCAATAATGAGAGTCTGATTCCTTGGACTGAAGAATTCGAGTGAACCGAAAGCCGCCTACGCCGTTCAAGGACGGATAGCCGCTCGCCTTCGAGCCCTCTGGCTGGATGTTGCGGAAGAACGCGCGTTGATTCTTGCTTGGATCCTTCTTGGTATAGGAATGGGCGTTGTCCTAGCCGGAGGCGGGAAGGAAGGAGGAGGAAGTTCCACCGGTAGTGTGAACGTGAACTTGAATACAGCTTCGATGTTGACGTCCACCGGTGCAGCCTCAGCTTGTGGTCGCACCACCTCCTTCGCGGCCGGGTTCAACCGTACAGCTTGAAACTCCTCCAACCGATTCCACTCATCTTCTGACAACGACCGAGCACCATCTCGACTTGTACTCGCTCCATAAAACACCGACCCCGCACTGCGCTTCGACTCCTCCTTCGCCTTCTTGTTCTCGCTCTTCGAAAATCCTTCCGCATCCACATCATCTTCGTTATCGTTGTCGTCGAAGAAACTACGTGGACCCCCACCCACACTCTTCATCGCCGATACCCCTCGGCAGGCTGCTTCCCCTTGGCCCACACACGATATTCGTCTTCGATCTCGCGCTCCTTCGCCTCGGAGCGGAATCAGGCGGACGCTTAAGCGAAGGGATAGCAGGATGGAAATGGAGAAATGAGGGGCAATCTCGCCACGGATTGGTACTTGTTGGAAGTTCACCTCTCCTCATTGGCCTCCTGACAATCTCACCCTGACGACGTGCGGCACGCGCAAACAAAGATGCGAACCAGCGACAAAGAAAATTCCTCACTGCCGTTAAACCTAGTGGTGAATATCACACAATCTGTATTCTATTGACTGCTTCCACTATCTGAGATGCGAGCAATGCTCGAAGGGCCCCAAGAAACATCATGCAGCCTCTGCTCGCTCAGATAATCGACGGAGTTTAGCAGCTTCGTGAGAGGCAGAAGCGGCTTGCCCACTACGCCCGATTTGTTCAAGGATTTCAGCAGCTTGTGTGTAAAGACCAATTGCGTCACTGGAATTGCCCTGATCGCGATGCGCGTCAGCGAGGTTCCACAGAGCATAAGCTCTCCCGTTTCGGTCTCCGATATCCGTAGCGATCTTGAGGGCTTCCGAGTTGAACGTGATAGCCTGGCTATACTGGCTTTGAAGCCGATGTATCTCACCGAGAGACCGCAAAGTTTCCGCTCTCCCTCGTCTACTGCCGATGTCGGTCTGGATTTGCAGGGCGTCAGAGTAGAATGTAACGGCCTGGTTGTAATCCTCTCGAGCCGTATGCACATCTGCAAGACCGACAAGATCAAAGGCTCTGCATTGTCTATCGCCGATGTCGGTGTGGATTTGTAGGGCTTCCGAGTAGAATGTAACGGCCTGGCTGTACTCCTCTTCAGACCGATGCACCTCAGCGAGACCAAAAAGAGCGTCGGCTCTCCCTCTTCTGTCGACGATTTCGGTGCAGACTTGTAGGGCCTCCGAGTAGAATCTGACAGCCTGGCTGGCCTCGTCTAGATACCGATGTACCTGGGCCAGCCCAACCAGCGCCACGGACTCCCCTTCCCTGTCCCCGATGTCTCTGTAGCTAGCCAAAGCGCTGGTGTAGAAATCCAAGGCATTGGCATAGTCACCTTGCTCTCTGTGCATAGCTCCCAGGGTCACCAGAAGCGCTGGGGATCGAGCTCGAAGAGCCGCTGCTTCTGTGGTACGTATCGGGTTTGGAGCGATCATAGGCTGTATCGATTTCGTCAATAGCGTGTACTTGACCGTGAATCAGTATTACTCGCCATCCAACCGAGTGATTTTCGGCACTCCCCGGCAGTCGGTCGTTTTCTAGGATCGACTTTCCAACACGCAAGCATGAGAGAGCAGAGCGCCTGAATCAATGACATGCGAGCGTGGTCAGTGATGGATGGAAGGTCTCCCTGAACTACCCGTTTGATAATGATGGCGTCCGTGACCACATCTTGAAACGGAATTGCATTCGTCATTACCTATTTCGGAGCAGATTTTGTGAGACTTGGTTGTGACCAATAAGGGAATTGAACTTTACTACCTCATAAGCCACCCATCCCACTGCCCAAATGTCGCTCCCAAGGCAAGCTTCCTCCTCCCTCAGCACCTCTGGGGGGGCCCACCGAAGGGTGTACTTATCTCCTGTCAACGTTATGCCCATCGTATTGGTGGAAGTGCAGAATGTTGCTTCGAGCGACAGGCCTGCCTGCGGTATGCCAGTGTTCTCAGTTTGACTTGTCTCCTTATCCGTGTCCTTGGCTACAAGGCGCCGAGCGGATCCAAAGTCGGTGATCACCGCACGGCATTTGGAGTTGACCAGTATGTTTATCTAAAAAGTTAGAACAATGTTTGTCGGGAGGGTTCGGTATGACACTGTCGGAACGTACGGATTTCAAATCGCCGTGGCGTATGGGGGGTGTTCGGCTATGAAGGTATTCTACTCCTCGAGCCACGTCGTCAATCTTGAACCCAAAATGTCAGAGGTAGTTTGAAGGAAAATATTTCGATCGTACCAGCCAGATTCGTTCGGGGATTTCCCAGTCCGCTGACGCGATAAAGTCCCTCAATGTACCGTGGTCCTCCCATGGAAAGACCAGCCAGATTATATCCTTGGACAAGTCCTCGACGAATCCTTCGAGCTCGATGACGTTTTCGTGAGAAAGGTCGACCAAGAATCTCCCTTCTCTGAGTGTCAACTGATCTGAAAGAGTTAGCGCTGAAGACTACGCGTGATCGGATGGGGGTTCTTACCCCCAATACCCTCTCTCGATCGTCTGATATGTTCATTTTTTTGACTGCCACAGGCTGTGAAGTCGGAATCTATGAGCCCCCCAACGTCACTGTAAATTACCAGAGAAGCTGTTCAAGCACCGACCTTCGGCTGCCGGGACGTTACTGATTCGGGATCATTAGGGTCGAGACTTTCGTCTTCGGTGTCATCGGATTCGTCCATCTGGTCTTCACCACCGAAGGGGGAGGCCAGAAACCCTTTTATAACCGTCGCGCTCCCTCCACGGAACTCGGTGGCGTCTTTGGGGAATTCGATGGATGACTGATCAATCCACCATTTTGCAAGCTTCTCGAGCTTATCCCCCCAGGAGGAGATATTAATTTGGTGAGTTATTGAAATCGCTTTTTGAGACCCGAGACGGACGTACCAGCTTGACGCTCGGCTGGAGTCCACCGGAGGGCACCTCGTGGCTCAGCGGTGACGCAGGCAAGCCAGAAGCGCCGGCATCGTGGCTTTCGACTTTTTGCATAGGATGCTATAAAGAAGAAGAGCGTACGTGATTGCTAGAGTCGAAGTTCTTGGGGTGTGCTTCGCAGAGAAGGAGGGAAGCGGATAGTGAGGTGATGGGGGACAGGGTGATGAATCGCGGCAAGGGGTATAAAAAGAACGAAGGAAGCTTTCCCCACCCGGCACTGTATCTCAGTCTGCCTTTTTTTGCGAGATCGATGAACGCGCCGCAGTGGTCTCGCGGCTGGGCGCTTGTCGACTCCGTATCGCAAGGCCGCGCGGTGAAGGTGAGGTTCTGTCGCACACGAAATCAACCTAAGATCTCGCGGGTTTTCAAAGTCTCCGGAGCATTCCGTCCCCCTCGCGAGTGCCCTTCGCGTTTGATTCTAGGATCTAAATCGTCAGTGGTGTGGGACATTTGGGGTTCTGCTGGTTTCGGTCAAAATAATACCTTTCAGATGAATGGAGGTGAGGGGATAGTGGATTGACAGGCTTTGGTTGGTAAATGCGGAAGTTCCTGACCGACATGGTCAACGGGCATCACCGAGGCTATCGCTCCAGATCAGCGGGTTACGAACCAAACTTTGAACGATTGTATACGAAAACTTAGTACCGAAAGAAGAAATAACATGTATCGCGAAAGGTTAACGGCTCGGACGAAAATTATAGAGCGGAAAAGAAGAAATCAGCAACGGCGAAAGTAATTAGATATAGAACTATCGGAGGCTCGGGTGAATAGAGTATACACCAAAATAGTAAGGAGGCGGCGAAAAATGAGAGTTGGTAAGTAGATACATAATACGCAAGATAGTGAAGTATCTAGTACTTGTAAAGATATGTATACGTAGTAATGTAAGAGTAGGGGAGAGAAATATCGACACGAAGAAGGATGAAGAGGAAGGGGAAACCCAAGCCGTCGATCAATCGACGCATTATGACACTGATGATACACGAATAAGGGGGTATACCGTCCACTCGAATCCTCAAATCAGGTGGATACGTCTCTCCGTTCCCAGAGGATTGGGGTAAGAGAGAGCGACTCAAGGGACGCAAACGCCTTAGGCTGTCATAGCCCTCAACTTGGTCATCAACTCCTCGACCTCCTCAGGACCCTTCGCGCTCCACCGACACGAATCGTCCACCCCAATCCTCAAACTGCTTGAATCGCTCGACGTCAAGCCCGCCACGACGCTTCTTCTTTTCCTATACGCCATGGAGGAGGTGGAGGAGGCTGAGTTGGTGAGCTGCGAGAAGGTAGAGCCGCCTCGCTACTCTTCCGAGTCCGAGCTGCAGAGACTTTTTGATAGTGGTACGATGATGGTTTCTTCTCGTTAACTTCTTTGTCTTCTTCGATCGGGGGCGAGGAGGTAGATGTGGCAGCGTCGGGGGCGGTTGTGGTGGTGGTGGTGGTGGTGGTGGTGGTGACCATAGCCTGATACAAATCAGGATACTCCACGCCGAAGAACTTGGTCAACTGGGTCGCTTGTCTCCTCTTAGTTGCAAACGATACGATTGACTCTTGCTTCGGCTGAGAGTCCGCTTCCGCCTCGCAGGGCCAGCACCGCTGGAATTAGCCGTGGCAGAGTCTGCATTGACGTTGGAGAGCGGCATCGAGGGAGGTGCAGGCCCGGGAGGCTCGAACACCTGAGCGAGTTTGAGCGGGCTGACTGAACCGGATCTCGCTTTCGGCGTGGTGGGAGTAACCGCCGTCGTCGTGGGCGAGACGACTCCAACTTCCTGTCCACTGGGAATTCAATTAGGATCGGGGTCGGAATGCTCTTCACTCGACTGGGTCGAGAAGAACTATCGCCCAGACCCATCTTCAGGTCGTCACTGCTACTAGCAACGAACGGCCCAAGCGACGAGCGCCTTCCCACCCGCGTTGAACTAGGGTCGATCTCTGCAGTCGGAGTAGGGGCGTCGTTTCGTCTCCGTGGAAGGACCACGTCGACGACGCGACTGGGGAACGGGATACGCAGAGGGTGGATTGTCGGCGAAGTGAAGAGGTTGTCGACGTCAAGTCCAAGCCGATGTTGATGCTGATCTTGGTTGAAGACGCGTTGTTGGTCGTGATTTGGAAAAGAGCGTGCGGGGGTCCTTGACCGAATTAGCGGGCTCAACGACTACTTGGATTTGCTCGTGCTTTGCTCCTTTTGGCTGATCCTTAAGCTGAACGAATGTTTATGCGAGACTTTTCGGCGGTTTGGGGCTGGTCGAGTCGAGGCTGGATGCTGAAAGGTCGGACGAGGAGGATGCTGAGAGCCTTGGAGGAGTTCCGGTGGGATGCATCGCCCGACCGGCATTGCGCTTGATTGACCTGTCGCTATCGGGGATCGGGAAGGCTGAAAGTCGACGTCGATGCAATCGAGTCGAGTGTGGCGGTCGAAGTCACGGAGCTGGAACTATCTCGACCCCTTCCCCTGGTGACGGTCGAGTGGACTACCGAGAGGTGCGTCGAGGAGGACATGGGTGAGGGGAATATGGATGAGGTCGCCGTTGTTGGTGTTGGAAGTGCTGGTAAATCATTACCGAGTAAAGACTGTGATGATGAAGCGAATACCAGAGACTGCTTCGATCGCACGACGACAGAGTCTTGTTGCTCGTCTTGGTCGTCGTCCATGTCGACCGGCGCGCAATACCAAGGGAGGGTAGACTCCTTCAGCGGTGGCGACACGAGACAGTCGTCGTGGTCGCCTCAGACGACTCATCGACGTGCACTTGGGTCGACGTCGAGACTAAAACCCCGCATGTGGGTGTTTGAGTGGTGACAGGCCTGCTGCTTGGACTTGGGCGCCTTAGGGATTTGAGTCTCCGCTTGGGCAAGTGCCCGGAGTTCGAAGACGCGTCGGGAATTTCGATGTGGCCTGAGACTGTCCAGCATCCACTGATGATAATGACGCAGATGGAACTGCTGCTTCCTCGACCGACTTCCCAGCTTCTACGACGTGCATGACAACGCCTAAGACTTGCTCTAGCTTACATGTTCGTCTGAATAGCTCACCGCGTTCCTTGGCCTTAAGGGTGTTGGTGGTCTTTGAGAGCGGCGGCTGAAATGGCGCTGATGATGATGTTGATGTTGTTTGTGGGCATGGCAATCGGTTGGATTAATGTGAGGCGCGGTTGAAGGTCTTCTGACATGGGTGCAAGAAATAGACGACGTTTTATAGCTATTTGCAGAAATGATGAGACTCACGTAATTCCAGATCTAAGGAATAAAGAATAAAGAAAAGGATAAAGTTGCCGAGGGTGATGTGTCCCAGTGGGGTAAATAGTACCAAACTCCAGTTCTATTCAGACCGTCAACACCCATCCTCGTCCGCCCAGAAATGAGTGCTGTAGACCCGATTGTAATCGAAGACATGCCTTCATCCACACAGCTCCAGATAATCACCTTGCCATAGATTTATTGCTGTAAGTTTGACTTCATCTGGGATGCGACGGCGGGGTTGGGGAGGAAAACAATATAGTCGGACGTGTGGACAAATGTAAACATCGCCACAACCCCAAAATCATCGACCCCACTTTTTGTCATTTCTCTTTATTTCTCTTTTTAAGATGTCAGGTAGTCTCATCATTTTTGCAAACTGCTGTAAGGAGAAATTCGAGTGATGAGTAGTTGAAGGTTGTGGGTCGCAGGGTGCTCTACGCCCAAACATGGCTTGCATAGGATGGAGAACGTAAGAGACGGAGGGGTATGTGAGATGGCCAACCACCCGGGACGATCTCCGGGCGTCACATCGGAGTTGGAAAGAATGGATGTGCCGAGTAGCTGGGAGACGGGCCAAGCATATGAAGGACTGCTGGAGGACGGTTTGAGGAATTACGCTTTTGCAAGACAATTCGCTCGGCAACTGGCGACGTCATTGAAGGAAGGAGCCGAAAACGGTGGAGGGAGCAGGCAACATCCAAATTCAGGAACGTCCTCGCAAACAAATTGTCCGCGACAGGGAAACACCGTCACTGTTAATCGACAGAACATGAGCAAATCGTTCTTCTATTTGATACTAGCGGACTTGGCCCGTATCAGAGCACCAGATTTTAAAGTCGCTCTTGCCTCGGGACAGACAGCCGCGGTGAAGCAGAACAGGCCCGGGAGTTGTGCAAGCACTCGACTTCCACTTTGGCAACATGCACATAGTCGGGTACGTAAGATTGGCGATCATTTAGGTAGATCTGAGGAATTTCGCTGAAACGCCCCGCTGGAGGTGACGTCAGAACAATAACTGATAGCACTCGGAATGCCCATTGGCGACAGATTCGCATAGCTCCCAGGTAAGCCGTCCCTATTCATGCTGAAGCAGCGTCGACATGCCCTATTTTAAACTGGTTCGAAAACGATGCACTGCGAAGTGGAACAATTAGCCTTCGGTCGAATCGAGAAAGAAATAGACTCGGAGAGTCGATCATCCTTACAGCTCGTACAATAGGAGATCCGGAAGTAGGATGCAAGGCTTGGGGAGTGTTGCAATCCTTGGTAAACGAGATCGAAAGGCCGGAAATCTCCACGTAAGCGGTGGTTGTGGAGTAAGATTCGGAAAGAGACTGATTTATCCAGGTATAACCCCACGCGTCCGTGGATCTGGGGCCGTCACTTAGCAAGTCTGGCAACGCAAGTGGGTCAAGATCGGGAACCCCAAGGACCTTTTACTCCTCTGTCATCAAGCTCACCGCTCAGCGTTACAAGCAATGTTCCATCATTCAAAATACTCCAGACGGTGGAAACAGTTTGGTGCTGTGGGGAGTTAGCGCTGATACGCCTGGCGCTAGGAACAGCTGATCCCGAGGTGCCAACAAGGGGATGGAATCTAACCATGAACTTTTGTATGAGTGCTTAAAAAAAAGGACCGAAAGACTCGTGGGTCCCTTACTCTGACACTTCCGCAGGATATAGACATACACCAAGATTCCGTGTACTAAGCTCCCGAGCGTTCTGGGGTAGTTGTCGACATAAGCAATAGCGCTTTGACATCATTTTGATACGCACCTCACACCCAATCTGATGGGACTCCGAAGAGGGTACGAAAGTCACAATGATTGCTTCTTGGAAGTTCCTTGTAGCCTTGAGTTCACGCGAGACGTAATGTGGACCTGGTCGGCCTGCCTCGTATACGACTCGAAGACAGCCAATTTGAAATCCTGGCAATGATGGGTCGTATACTTGCTGTAGAGGAGCGGGTACGCTGCCGAAAGGGAGTGGCCTTGGGAGTCGAACTCCCTCAAGAGCCTGAGAACCCACTTCCTCAGTCGTAGCTTGGGGTGTGGTGGTCGGAAGAACTTCATTTCCGGGTAAAGTAGCGATAGACTGAGCGGGACTAAATGTAGTCGAGGTCCTGCATCAAAGCCAAGTTCAACCGAGGTTAGTTGAATCTCAAGACGGAAGGCGTACCAAACTGGAGTTGCTATCCCACCAGCATCCCTCTCTTCAACCAAAGGGAACTCTTCAAACATCGCTTGAACAAATAGGTCCCAGTCCTTCCGAATCGAAGGATCCAGTTTTGCATGCCAACGCAGAGCCTTTCCTCTCAACCGAGTCGTAGCGTAGTGTAACATCCAGCGACAATCCTCCTCTTTCCCTTTGGCGAAGGCGAGGTCTCGGATGGCAACGACGAACGCTTCGCATTCGTTTCCGTCCGTGCCTCGAAATATAATGTCGGAACTTGGAGACTCTGCGCGTTTAAGGAGGTCGATCCGGGATTAACATCGATAAGGAAGGCATGCAAACAAAGACTCACGTTCGGCGCTGGCCATTTGAAGTCGCAATTTAGCAAGGCACTTTTTCTGCTGACTGAATGTCTGGAGTGAGGAAAGAGCTGCTATGAGCTGAGCGAAACTGTCCTCCTCTCTGAAAGTTCCTGGTGGTCGAGGTGTGCGGAATTCGGCATGGCGGAAGGTCCCTCGAATTTCCATCCTAGGATCAACGGACATAACGGCGCGCGGGCACCGAGTGAAGCAGCAATTACGAACTGAACTCTGTACATTGTATACAGGAAAACATGGTAACGAGCAAAATGGAATCACAAAACGAGTGAATGTACGTGCACATAGAGTCGTAATCGAAAGCCCGATGGGCTGTTATGCAATGATGTCACCCGACGGCACCTGCCACCTCTGGGCCAGAGGTGGCAGGTGGACGTGCAAAACTTCCACTTCGCAAGGCTGAATAACTCGATGTGTCTCAATGATTATTCTCCCGCGTCCCAACTCGGAGGGACTTGGTCATGCGAACCATCCTCTTTCCGCGTTAACGTTTTGCTAGGTCAAGAGGAAAGGCGTTGTCGAAGTGGTGGCGTCATAGGCAACTTGTTTGCTCAGCGGGAGTCCGTGCCTGGATCTCAATGTCAACCGATCTTCCGTTTCCAGTGCTTTGAAAGCCTTTCGCTTCACTCCTTCCTCGAAACCCTCGATGCATCACACTTTGTCTCTGATCTCCGTCTACCTTCAAGTGTCCTCTCCAATCCGCCCTCGGGAAAACACCCTAGCAGTCTCGGTTTCACAAACATAGAATGTTCGACCCAACTTCAGCTAGGCACGGCTGGGGAACTGCGGTCTTCAAGTTATGTACATTTGCTACAGCACCGCGCATGCATACAGGCAAGGCATGAAATACAAAGAAGGAGACAGCCGATCGAGCTGGTCGATTTCTGCAGCCCATTGGTTGGCGCATCCTCCGGGGGAAGCTAACTGAGGACCACCGCACCAGGTATACAACATCTTATTTTCATCCCTCGAATACCCGCTAATTATTTGCCGCCACGGGTCCCAGCTCTCCTGGACTGTATAAAACACCGCTCCTGTGGATCCTCTGCCATCTGGCCATGTTGACTGGACAACGACATCCAAAGCTGTTAATTTCGTCGAGCCCCTCTTCACCGTCTCGCGAACTGAGGCCCTATGGCACTTCTACGGCAATATTGATCTGCTCTCTAGTGGTAAGCACTATTGATAACCCATTCTTCCTCGACGCTGAACTTTTCGCCAGCGCCTGATGGCTTGCAGCGACGGGGCGCTTGCAGATCCTCGACCAAGGCTTGTTCTAAATCCTTCGACACCAGGAGCTCCACTCTGCTTGGAGGGTGGGGGATTGATTACGACTCATTCGATCTATGCTGAACGCGCTCTCTTCCATCGAGTTCGTCAACCGCTTCAGAGAGGAGGATGGCGCCCAAATTTATATGCTTACGCCCTCAGACACATGGAAAAGATGGTCCTACTCTGACCTTGAGCAAGGTCGTTGATTTTCTATGCGGTAAGAAGGACTATGAAAACTGTGAGTTGTTTCGTTTTGGAAACTAACATCTCAGTATTGTCACCGACTTCGTTTCCTAAGCGACTTTGTTCTTCAGACCGCGATCGAAAGCATTCAAGTCAAACGCACTGCGCCAACTCTAGAGGCGACCAGTTTCTGAAGCTCCAACGACCCGAAGACCCGAACTTGAAAGCGATTGTAGTCGGTTGGAAGGAAGGCGGCACGTGCTCGCGGACGAAGGCGACGTAAGAATGTCGAAGACCTTTAAGATCAGGCGGGCGCTTAAACGAAGTGGTAGCAGGATAGAAGTGGAAAGGTGAGGGGGCAACCTCGCCACAGATTTGTACGTGTTGGAAGTTCATTTCTCCTCGTTGGCCTTCTGACAATCTCACTCCGACGACGTGCGGCACACCCAAACAAAGATGCAAACCAGCGACAAAGAAAGTTCCTCACTGCAGTTAAACCTAGTTGTGAATATTATACAAGTTGTATTCTGCTGACTATTCCCACTATCCGGGATGCGAGCGACGCTCGAAGGTCTTCAAGAAGCATCATGCAGCCTCCTCTCGCTTCGATAATCGACGGACTTCAGCAGCTTCCTGAAAGGCATAGGGTGCTTCCTGAGTAAGGCCGATTTGTTGAAAGATTTCAGCAGCTTGTGTATAAGGACCAATTGCGTCACTGTAACTGCCCTGATCGCGATACACGTCAGCAAGGCTCATCAGAGCACGAGCTCTCCCGTATCGGTCGCCGATCTCTGTAGCGATGGTGAGGACTTCTGAGCTGAGCGTGATAGCTTGGCCATACTGGTTTTGGAGCCGATGGATCTCGACGAGACACAGCAAAGGTTGGACTCTCCCTCGTATATTGCCGGCGTCGGTCTGTATTTGAAGGGCGTCAGAGTAGAATGCAATGGCCTGGCTGTACTCCTTTTGAGCTGTATGGACCTCAGCAAGACCCAGAAGATCATAGGCTCTCCATTGTGTGTCGCCGATGTCGGTGTGGATTTGTAGGGCTTCCGAGTATAACGTAACGGCCTGGCTGTTCTCCCCTTGATGCCGATGCACCTCAGCGAGACCAAAAAGAGCGCCTGCTCTCCTGTTTCTGTCGCCAATGTCGGTGCTGATCTGTAGGGCTTCCGAGTAGAATCTGACGGCCTGGCTGTACTCGAATAGAATCCGATGTACCTCGGCCACCTCAAGCAGCGCCGTGGACTCCCCTCCCTTGTCGCCGATGTTTCTATAGCTATCCAAAGCATTGGTGTAGAAATCCAACGCGTTGGCGTAGTCACCCTGCTGTTTGTGCATCCTTCCCAGTTGCATTAGAAGCGCCGGAGAGCGAGCTCGAAGAGCCGCTGACTCTGTGGTCCGTATCGGGTTTGGAATGATCTTAGGCTGTATCGATTTCGTCAATAGCGTGTACTTGACCCCGGATCAGCACCACTCGCCATCCAGGTGAACGATTTCCGACAATCCTCAGCAGTCGGTCGTTTCTTAGGGTCGATGTTCCAACACGCACGCATGAGAGAGCAAAGCGCCTGGATCAATGACATGCGAGCGTGGTCGGTGATGGATGGAAGATCTCCCTGAACAACCCGTTTGATAACAAGGGTGTCTTTGACGACATCTTGAAATGGAATTGAGTTTGTCATTACCTATTTTGGAGGAGATTTCGTGAGACTCGATTGGGAACAATATAGTAATTGAATTCTACTATGTACCTCGTAAGCCACCCATCCCAAAGCCCAGATGTCGCTCCCAAGGCAAGCTTCCTCCTCTTTCAGCACCTCTGGGGGGGCCCACCGAAGCGTGTACTTATCTCCTGTCAATGTTATGCCCATCGTATTGGTGGAGCTGCAGAACGTTGCTTCGAGGGCCAGGGCCGCCTGCGGTATGCCAGTGTTCTCAGTTTGACTCGTCTCCTTGTCCGTGTCCTTGGCTACGAGACGCCGGGCGGATCCGAAGTCGGTGATTACCGCACAGCATTTTGCGTTGACCAATATGTTTATCTGAAAGTTTAGAACGATGTTTGCCAGGGAGTTCGGTATGACACTGTCGGAACTTACGGATTTCAAATCGCCGTGGCGTATGGGGGGCGTTCGGCTATGAAGATATTCTACTCCTTGAGCCACGTCGTTAATCTTGAATGCAGAGTGTCAGAGGTAGATCTAAGGAAAGCATTTCGATCGTACCAGGGAGATTCGTTCTGGAATTTCCCAGTCCGCTGACGCGATGAAGTCCCTCAATGTACCGTTGTCCTCCCAGGGAAAGACCAGCCAGATTATATCCCTGGACAAGTCCTCGACGAATCCTTCGAGCTTGATGATGTTTCTGTGAGAAAGGTCGACCAAGAATCCCGCTTCTCTTAGCGTCAACTGAGCCGAAAGAGTTAGCACTGAAGACGCCGCGTGGTTGGGTGGGAGGTTCTTACCCCCAATATCTTCGCTCGATCGTCTGATATGTTCATTTTTTTGACTGCTACAGGCTGTGAAGTTGGAATCGATGAGTCACCCGACGTTACCGTAAATCACCACAGAAGCTGTTCAGCACCGACCTTCGGCTGCCTGGACGGTACTCTTTCGGGACCACTGGGGTTGAGACTTTTGCCTTGGGTGATGTTGTATTCGCTCTTCTGGTCTTTACGGACCGAGGGGGAGGCCAAAACCCCTTTTACAACCGTCGCGTTCCCTCCACGGAACTCGGGGGCGTCTTTGGGGAATTCGACTGATGACCGATCAATACGCCATTTTGCAAGCTTCTCGAGCTTATCCCCCACGAAGAGAGTATTAATTTCGTGAATTATCGAAATCGACCTTTGAGACCCGAGAAGGACGTACCAGCTTGGCGCTCGGCTGGAGTCCACCGGAGGAGGCGTCGTGGGTCCCCGGCGACGCAGGCAAGCCAGAGGCACCGGCATCGTGGCTTTCGACTTTTTGCATAGGATGATATAAGAGAGGAGTGGGTGCGTGATTGTTAGAGCCGCAGTTCTGGGGATATTGCTTCACAGAGAAGGAGGGAAGCGGATAGAGAGTTGATGGGTGACTGGGTAACGACTCGCGGCAAGGGGTATAAAAAGGACGAAGGAAGCTTTTCCCACCCGGCACTGAATCTCAGTCTGCCTTTCTTCGTGAGGTCGATGAACACGCTGCGATGGCCTCGCAGCTGGGCGCTTGTCGACTCCGTAGAATGTTCCTCGCAAGGCCGCGCGGTGAAGGTGAGGTTGTGTCGCACATGATATCAACCTCAGATCTCGCGGATGGATGGAGGTGAGGGGATAGTAGATTGACAAGCTTCGGTTGGGAAATACGGAAGTTCCCGACGGACGGCCAACGGGCATCACCGAGGATATCGCACGAGATCGATATCAACGGGTTACGAACCGAACTTTGAACGACTGTATATGAAAACTTAGTATCGAAGAGAAGGTATCGCGAAACGTTAACGTCTCGGACGGAAACATATAAAGTAAGAAAAGAAGAAAGCGGCAACGACGAAGGTAGTTAGATATACAAGTATCGGAGGCTCGGGTGAATAGAGAAAACACCAAAATAGTAAGGCGGCGGCGAAAAATGAGAGTTTGTAAGTAGATACATAATACACAAGATAGTGAAGTATCTAGTACTTGTAAAGATATGTATACGTTGTAATGTAAGAGCAGGGTAGAGAAATATCGCCGGGAACAAGGATGAACGTGAAGGGAAAACCAAGCCGTCGATCAATCGACGCATTATGACACTGATGATACACGAATAAGGGGGTATACCGTCCACTCGAACCCTCAACCAGGTAGATACATCTCTCCGTTCCCAGAGGTTGAGGGAAGGGAGAGGCTCATGGGACGCAAACGCCTTAAGCCTTCATAGCCCTCAACTTGGTCATCAACTCCTCAACCTCCTCGGGACCCTTCGCGCTCCACCTACACGAATCGTCCACCCCAACCCTCAAGCTGCTCGAATCGCTCGACGTCAAACCCGCAACGACCCTTCTTCTTTCTTTATATGCCGAAGGTGGTGGAGGAGGCGGAGCTGGTGAGCCGCGTGAAGGTAGAGCCGCCTCGCTGCTCTTCCGAGTCCGAGCGGCAGAGGCCTTTTGATAGTGGTATGATGATGGTTTCTTTTCGCGAGGTTCTTTGCTTCTTCGGTCAGGAACGAGGAGGTAGATGTGGCGGCGTCGGTGGCGGTTGTAGTTGTGGTGGTGGTGGTAGTAGTAGTAGTGACCATAGCCTGATACCACTCGGGGTACTCCACGCCGAAGAACTTGGTCAACTTGGTCGCCTGTCTCCTCTTAGTCGCAAACGATTGACTCTTGCTTCTACTGAGAGTTCGCTTCCGCCTCGAAGGGCCAGCGCCGCTGGAATTCGACGCGGCAGAGTCCGCATTGGCATTGACAAGCGGCATCGACGGGGGCGCAGGTGCGAGAGGCTCGAACACCTGACCAAGTTTAAGTGGGCTGACTGGGCCCGACCTTGCTCTCGGCGTGGTGGGAGTGACGGCCGTCGTCGTAGGCGAAAGAGCTCCAACTTCTTTCTCAGCTGGGAACGCGACGAGAATGGGGGACGGAATGCTCTTCACCCGACTGGGTCGAGAAGAACTACCGCCCAACACGTCATCATTACTGCTAACGACGAACGACCCAAGCGACGACCCCTCTCGAACTCGCGTCGAGCTAGCATCGGTCTCTGCAGTCGGAGTGGGGGCGTCATTTTCGTCTCCGTGGAAGGACCACGTCGACGACGCAGCTGGGTAACGTGGTACGCTGAGGGTGTAGGTGGTGGATTGTCGGCGAAGGGAAGAGGTCGTAGGCGTCAAGTCCACGTCGATGTTGATGCTGATCTTGGTGGACGAAGCGTTGTTGCTCGTGATTTGGAAAAGAGCGTGTGGAGGCGCTTGACCGAATTTCTGCAAATTTATTATTATTGTCAGTCTCCGTCGCCCTAATGATAAACGCCACTACGCACCTTGGTCATCTTCTTCTCCCTCCGGACGTTCAACCACTTTTCCTTGGGGGTCATCCTTCTCCCCTCATCCTGTTCGTTCACATCCCGCGCCGGCTTGCGAATGTAGACCGGCGTAGTCGGACTGACAGACAAAAGGTGCCTGCTCTCGGAATCCTGTTCGAATCCATCTTGAGACCTGGAGGCGCGTATGGGCAAGACGGTGTCCGATGCCCAAGCAGGTGGGAGTGTAGCGACGGTCGACGTCCAATCGGTTCCACGAGAAGGGCTGCGACCCGTCGCTGGCAAGTCGGCTTCGCTGTCGACGACACGGAGCTTCATCACATCAACGTCGTCACTGTGCACGCGACGGTGTGAGCGACGTCGGCGTTGGCGTTCTTCGGGTACGGAACGCGTCGCTCCCGCGGGCTCGACCACGACTTGGACTTGCTCGTGCTTTGGTTTCTTCTTTTGGCTGATCCGTAAGCTGAACGAAGGTTTGTGCGTGACCTTTCGGCGTTTTGAGCTGGCCAAGTTGAGGCTGGATGCTGGGAGATCGAAAGAGGAGGATGATTGCTGAGAGCCTTGGAGGAGTTCCGGTGGGATGGATTCTCCCAGCCGGCGTTGGAGCCTAAGCGCTTGATTGACCTGCCGCTGACGGGGATCCGGAAGGATGAACGTCCATGTCGATGCAATTGAGTCGAATGTGGCGGTCGACGTCACAGAACTGGAACGATCGCGACCCCTTCCCCTGGTGATGGTCGAGTGAACGACTGAGAGGTGTTTCGATCAGGACATCGGGGAGGGGAATACGTATGAGGTCGTCGTTGTAGGTGTTGGAGTGCTGGTAAAGACTGTGATGATGAAGCGAATACCAGAGACTGCTTCGATCGCACGACGACCGAGTCTTGTTGCTCGTCTTGTTCATCATCCATACCGGCGAGCAGTCCCAAGGGAGTGGTAGACTCCTTCAGCGGTGGCGACACGACCACAGTCGTCGTGGTCGTCTCCGACGGCTCATCGACGTGCACTTGGGTCGAAGTCGAGACTAAAACCCCGCCTGTGGGTGTTTGAGCGGTGACAGGCCTGTTGCTTGGGCTTGGACACCAGAGGGTTTGAGTCTCCTCCTCGGCATGTGCCCGGAATTTGAAGTCGAACAAGCCTCATCGGGAATTTCGATGTGGCCTGAGACTGTCCAGCATCCACTGATGATAATGACGCAGATGGAACTGCTGCTCCCTCGACCGACTTCCCAGCTTCTACGACGTGCATGATAACGCCTAAGACTTGCTCTAGCTTACACGTCCGGCTGACCAGCTCACCGCGTTCCTTCGCCTTGAGGGTGATGGTGGTCGTTGGGAGCGGCGGCTGAAATGGCGCTGATAAATGATGATGTTGTTGTTTTAATGTGGAAGCGGATACGATGAGGGGAGAGGCACTAGTACTCCGAAGTGCGGTTGAAGATCTTCTGACCTGGGCGAGAGATAGACGACTTTTTTAAGGAGAAATTCGAGTGATGAGTAGTTGAAGGTTGTGGGTCGCGGGATGCTCTACGCCCAAACATGGCATGCATGGGATGGAGAGCGTAAGAGACAGAGGGTATGTGAGATGGCCAACCTATCCGGCATGATCTACGGGCGTCACGTCGGAGTTGGAAAGAATGGTTGTATTGAGTAGCTGGGGAGAGGAACCAAGATGACAGACTGCTGGAGGACGATGCAAGACAATTCGTTCGGCAATTGGCGACGTCAGTGAAGGAAGGAGGCGACGATGGTGGAGAGAGGAAGCAGTCAATATTCAAATCCAGGAACGGCCTCGCAAACAATTGTCCACGACAGGGAAACTTGAGAAGCCCAGACGCATTTGGGATACTAATGATTACTTTGAGAAGGAAGAGACTCTAGAAATGCATTTCCAATAAATACAAGGAATAAATAAAACCAATTAGGCCGATCCCGGAAACGCAGAAATGCAGAAAATAAAACAAAAAAAAGAGAGAACACGGCGCTTGGGACAAACCCCCAAAGCTCCCAGATTTCGCCGGGGCCTTACATCAAATGCAAGGGGGGAATACACAGAACGTAATAATAAAGTCCAACGTGTCCCAACTTGCCGACGAAACCCTCTCGGGTGCCGTCCCGCTTACTTGAGCAGACAGAGCAACACCCGAATCGTGGGGTTTTTGTTCGTCCGCATCAGCC
>WSUB01000341.1:0-20225 GCA_019633425.1 Tulasnella sp. 424 | reverse complement strand
TTTTGACCAAGTATGAGAAACTATATCTACCAACATAATAGGTAGCCCATTATGTAGTATTAACCTATTTCCTGATGTGCGCGTGTCCGGGCAGCGCTGCGAGGCATTTCAGCGCATAATCACCAAGCGGAATAGTGGTAGGCTCTGGGACAATGCATTGGAGATATGGAAAGCATGGTGGGTGGAAATGGATCCGGAGCTTCGGACTTCGGGCACAGCGATCAAGCTACCGGTAGTACAGCCTCTTCGCGACTGTCCGACTCGTTGGTCTTCATCATTTGTGATGCTCCACCGCTTCCTCGAGCTTTACCCCGTACGTCGAGCCTCTGAACCCGACGAAAACAGGCTAATTTTGAATTTCAAATAGGCAATCAACCAGTTTGTTAACACAATCGAAGAGCTCAGCAAGTTCAGGATCTCGCGGTTGGATATCGAACGGCTTATCAACATTCACCACCTATCGATCCCCCATGCCGCACAACAGCTCCTCTCCTATGAGAGTACCCCAACTCTCTCACTCACGCTCCCTGTATATGAAAGCTTGGTTAGCAAGTGGGAGGAGCTGAAGTCAAGTATTCCGGAACTTCAGGTCCCTCTTACCATCGGAATAAACAAGATCCGTGTGATGACCCTGTCTTCACATCATCTTATCACACTCGTTTACTATCTTATCAGAACGTTCCATCAAGTTCCACCAGGTTCCATCCATTCCCTTACACGTCTTCTTCGCTCGCTTACGCATCCCTCCACTTGCTTATTGATTGCCTCATGTCGTTACACATTCATTAGTCATTACCTCCACTTTCAGTACTATAATAGTCGGATGGAATGAGGAGATCTGTTCCTCATTCCGCCTCTTGTCTACTCTCTTAGTATCAGCATCTCTTCTACCTCTTGACTCTTGATCATTGACCTCGAAGCGCCTCGCCTGAATTATCATCGACCTCGAAACTCTGACAATCCGGGATTACATCGCCAAGACCCGTAAGAGTGACGTGTACGCGTTAGCGATGGGTATGTCAGAGTTCGAGGTCGAGAGTAATCAGGCGAGGCGCTTCGGGGTCAATGGTCAAGAGTCAAGAGGTAAAAGAGATGTTGATACTAGAGGAGTAGACAAGAGGCGGAATGAGGAACAACCCTCCTCATTCCGTCGTACTATTATAGTAATGAAAGTGGAGGTTATGACTAACGAATGTGTAACGACATGAGGCGCTGACTGAGACGGTGGAGGTGACGCGTGAGTTAACAAGTGGAGGCGACGCGTAAACTAACGAGTAGAGGATGATAAGATAAGATGTGAGGAAAGATAAGATGTGAGGACGGGGTCATCACAGTTGCCCCTCCTGAGGGTGAAGCCGAGACGATTGGCGTTGAGGCTGAGCGGTGGGTGCATTGGGGAATCGTTGGTGGAATTCGTGGACGGCATCGAGTGCATGTTTGAGGTTCTCCGCATTCTCCCAGGTATTATTCTCGTCACCAAACCCCTTCCACTTGACGAGATACTGGAGTCGTCGGTATCGTAAACGAGAGTTAAGGATTTTTTCTACTTCCCATTCCTCTTGTTCCTCAATTATCACAGGTGGGGGGGAATCTGCGTTCGTCCTGGAATAGTGTCGACGACGTGCGGCGTAAGGAGATTGACATGGAACACAGGGTGAATCTTCATCGTAGGAGGTAGTGCGAGTTTATAGGCATGCGTTGAAATCTTGGATTCGATAGCGAAGGGTCCTAATCTCTTTGCTGCTAACTTGACTGAGGGTCGATCCGTGTTGATGTTCTTTGCTTCCAACCACACTTTGTCCCCTATGGTGTAGTCGGGTTCTTGATGCCGATGTCGATCGTAGAATTCCTTCTGCTTCTCTTGTGCCAATTTCATCGCCGCTTGTACTTCTTCCTGTATTGTGTGGATTCGCTCGAGTCTTTCCTTGGCAGACGGATTTGCTTGCGCTCCTGACGGCATGTTGGTGAACATCGGATTGTACCCTCTTGCCACCATGAATGGCGTTTCACCGGTAGACGAATGTGTTGTGTTATTGTATGAGAACTCTGCGAATGGTAATAGTTCGTCCCAATCGTCTTGTCGGTGGTTGCAGTAGATTCGTAAAAACCCTTCAATGTTCTGGTTGACCCTTTCTGTCTGTCCGTCGGTCTGGGGATGATACGCCGTAGAGAAGGTTGGCTTGATACCGAGTCCGTTGTACAGTGCTCTAAGGAATGGGGCGTTGAACTGTGGGCCTCTGTCGGAGACGGTTCGAGCAGGTAGGCCATGGTACTTCCAGACATTCGCGATGAACAGTTCAGACGTCTTTGGTGCATCGAGTCCCAACTCTTGCGTGGCGACGAAATGAGCTTCCTTTGATAGTCGGTCTACTACTGCCAGTATTGTGTCGTTGCCGTTCTTGGTCGTTGGAAGCTTGGTGATGAAATCATACGACACGTCTTGCCAAGGCCCTTCGGGAATTGGCAATGGCTTTAACAGGCCAGTGGGCTTCGAGTAGTGTGGCTTGTTTCGCTGGCATGTATCGCAGGCTTCAACATATCGATTGACATAGGCTTTCATCGATGGCCAGAAATATCCTCTCGTCAATAGTTCCAACATCTTGGCTTGTCCTGGGTGTCCTGCTATGATGGCGTCGTGATATAGTTGCAATAGGGATCTCTTGACATCTTCGTCATTAGGGATGTAGATTCTTTCCTTATATCGCAGTAATCCCTCTTTCCTAGACCATCCTGCCATGTCTTTCCGTACACTTGCTGGGGCGGAGTCCGGATCAGCGTTCAGATACGCTAGTACTGCTTTGATTGTCGGGTCTTCTTTCAATTTCGATTCGATCGTCCTCACTATCTGTTCATCGGTTTCCAATCGTACGTCTTCTTCATCCTCATTCGCATCGACTTCCACGAATCTCGACGGTGGTAGGAACGTCAGAGGCGTTTCTTCTGCCCCCCCTTCGGGTCGGTGATCCGGACGATGAGACAGGGCATCTGGCTTTCCTGATTTGACTCCTGGTCGATATTCTATTTCGAAGTCGTAATCAGCGAGTTCTTGCAACCATCGGTGTTGGCGGGCGTTGAGAGTTTGTGATTTTATAAACCATTGCAAATTCTTATGATCCGTTTTGATTCGTGTCTTGTGTTTGGCGCCCTTGAGGTAATGCTGCCAGTATTTGAGGGCTCTGACTATGGCTAACATTTCTTTATTGTAGACGTCGTAGTTTGCTTCGGCTGAAGTGAAGGATTTTGACATGAAGGCGTTCGGGTGCAATTTGCCGTCTTCGGCTTTCTGGGATAGGATTGCTCCATACGCATATCCCGATGCGTCCGTTTCCAGTGTTGATGGCTTTTCCGGGTCATGGTGTCGTAATACCGGGGCGGTCGTGAATCGTTCCTTCAGGGTTTCAAAGGCTTCCGTACATTTACTCGTCCAGTTCCATTTAACGTCTTTTCTGAGCAATTCCGTGATTGGGGCTGCGATTCTTGAAAAGCCTTCTATGAACTGTCGGTAGAAGTTGGCGAACCCAAGAAATGTTTGGATCTCCTTGACGTTGGTTGGTGTTGGCCACTCCTTGATTGCTTCCACCTTATACTTGTCCATAGAAATTCCTTCTTTGCTGACCCACAATCCCAGATACTCTGTTTCGGTTACGAAGAACTTGCATTTCTTGGCGTTGCAACGAAGGTCGTTTTCCCTAAAGCGTTTCAAAACCTCTTTGGTGATTCGGACGTTCTCCTCCCTGGTTTTCGTTGCCGGCATCGTATCGTCGAGGTAGTTGAAGACGGAAGAATCGAGAAGATCATGGAGGATGTGGTTGATGAATCGTTGGAATACAGCTGGTGCGTTGCAGAGTCCGAACGGCATCACGGTCCATTCAAACAACCCAAACCTCGTTCGGAACGCCGTTTTCCATTCATCTCCCTTCGCTATTCGGATCAGATGGTAGCCGGATCTTAGGTCGAGATTTGTGAACCACTCCTTCCCTGTCAGGCGTTCGATTAGTTCTGTGGCCAGTGGAATCGGGTATCGGTCTGGGATTGTGATCTCGTTCAGTTTCCGGTAGTCGATGACCAGTCTTTTCTTTCCATCTTTCTTGCTGACAAAGAAACATGCTGCTGCGATCGGCGAGTTGGAGGGTTTGATGAATCCCTTTTGCGTCGTTTCTGTCACCCACTCCTTCATGTCTTCGTTGTCCTCGGCTGATCCTTGATATAGTCCCGACGGTTTAGGTAGTGGTGCTCCGGATTTGAGGTCTATCTTGCAGTCGAACGGTCTGTGTGGAGGTAGGGCGTGGTTGTCCTTCATTTCTTCGAACACGTCTAGGAATTCGTGAAGTTCTTGTGGTACTGCTTGTTCGATGGGAAGTTCCTTTGGGGCATGTTCGGAGGCGATTTTTGCTGATATGCTCGTTCCGGCTACTACTGGCGTGATGGGTCGTCGATCCAGTTGCCCATTGATCTTTCCGAAAACGTCTGCCGGTACGTCTAGACAATTTTGCGAGCAGTAGACATCGTCGAATGTTACTCTTCGGGTTCTCCAATCCACTTGTGGGTTGTGTCAGTACAGCCAAGGGGCGCCCAGGATCACGGGGTGCTTTCCTATGTTAGCGACATCTAACGTTACTTCCTCCGTGTGTGGTCCAATTTGTAGTTCGGCTTGTACTTCTCGATTGATTCTTCCTAATGGGTGTCCATCAATGGCGACTGGCTGTAATGGAAATTCTTTGGGTCGAGTCGGGATTTGGTTTTCTTTGATGAAACAATTACTGATAAACTCTGAGGTGGCTCCTGAATCGATCATTACTGTTGGAAATGCTGTGACTTGTTCTGTCGTTATTCTTGCCGGTACGATCAAATGTGATGTGGGGTGCATGTTCATGCGATTTTCATAATTCATATTAATCACATGATCAGTACCTAGAAGATGACGGAGAACGGGGGTGTGGGATGGCACAGTCATCACGCGCTGGGAAGAAAATCCTGTCGCGCGAGAGGACTGAAAGGATTGTTGGATTGGAGTCTGGGAGTAGGGGACGAGTCGGGATTCGGGAGTGGATTCGCCGGACTGGGGACCATGGTGGCCGCTATCGTGGTGTCGATAATTCCTTGGCGTGGTCGAGGGGAAAGACCGTGGTCACTCGCTCTGTGCCCTGCTAGTCCACAATAGTAGCATCGTCCTTCCACTCGTCGTTTTGCTTTTTCTTCGGCTGACGGGGGTCCTCGTCTATTGGCGTCGATGTGGATAGGGACCGGTTGGGAGTGTTGGAAGGCGTTGGGAGCTTGTTGGTTTGGATTTGCCCTAAAGATTTGTGGTGCGGGTTGCGGTTGCGGTTGCGGGGCTGAAGCGGGGTTTAGGAATGGATTGTTGTTTGGCCGGGGTTGCGGACGCAGGGGTGGACGGTGAGAGTGCTCGTTGCTTCGCTCCTGTTTTCGTTCCCAAATCCTTTCGTCTAATCGAATGCTGAGGTTAACGAGGGTGTCGAGATCGGTGGGAATGGGATGGTAAACTAAGGCGTCTTTGACCTCTTCTTTCAATCCTCGTCGGTAATAGTGGATGAACGTGCTTTCGTCCCAGTCGATCTCCATCGTGATTCTTCGAAAGTCCGACGCGTACTGGGTCGCTGGCCCCTTTTGCCCTTTGGCAATCAGTGCTTCTAATTCCCTGATTGCTGCTGCTTCCTTATCCGGATCTCCGAATGCTTTCACGAATTCCTCTTCGAACGAATTCCATCTCCTGGCTTCTCTCTTCTTTTGCTTTCCTAGTATATCCCGTAGAATCGGGCTGGCCCAGGTTTTTGCCGTGTCAGTTAGGTACGAGATGGCGAATACGATTTTCATTCTTTCTGTGATGACCCTGTCCTCACATCGTATCTTATCAGTTATCTCTTCACCATTCCATCATCGTTATCTTATCATCTCCACTCTTTGGCTGACGCATTGCCTCCACTCTTTGGCTGACGCGTCGTTCCTTTCTCAGTCAGCGCCTCACGTTTGTCGTTCCTTTCTCAGTCAGCACCTCGTGTTCGTACACGATCTTTAGTCATAAACCTCCACTCTCGTTATTATATTAGTTCGACGGAATGAGGAGGTCTGTTCCTCATTCCGCCTCTTGTCTCCATTCATAGTATCAGCATCTCTTCTGCCTCTCAACTCTTGATCATCGAAACGCCTCGCCTTATTCCTTGATATCGACCTCGACTCTGACATTAGGCGGAATCCCTTATTAAGGCGACCCGTTTATGCCCAAGTACACAAACGAACTTATCGACTACGAAGAAACCCTACCAAAGATCGAACACCACCAAACAAGACTAAACCAGAGAATCAAGCGCACCGAGCCCTTGCAAGATTAGACCGACTAATCCAAGAAGCGAAAGAATTCCAAGTACGGTTCATCATCGACGTAACCACCAGGTTCGAGTACGAAGTACAAGAAATCCTCAACATCTTAACATTCGCGGAAGTCCAGAACAAAACCATTGTTATCCCTGTGATGACCCCGTCCTCACATCTTATCTTATCGCCCATCCCCGTTCTTTATCTTATCCGTTCTGGTAACTATCAAACGTTCCATCATATTCTATCGGTTTCTGTCCGATGGGTTACGCGTCGTACCACACTCGCTTACGCGGCGCCTCATGGTCTCTCAGTCAGCGCCTCATGTCGTTGCACATTCATTAGTCATTACCTCCACTTCTTGTACTATAATAACACAGCGGAATGAGGAGGTTTGTCCCTCATTCCGCCTTTCGTCTACTCTCTTAGTATCAACATCTCTTACCTCTCGACTCTTGATCATTGACGTTGAAGCGCCTCGCCTGAACCCTCGATATCAACCTCGACTCTGACAATCCCCTATCAACCGACCAAACGACAACTTCAACAACTCTATCAAATCCTACCAGTCGACATCTTCGTTAAAGCGCAACCATGGAGAACCCATCTGGAAGCAACGGAAATCCACAACAGACGAATACGAACCAAGAACCACCCCTACTATTACAATCGGAAGTCGACCAAATCCAGCAACCCCTGCCTCAACCATTCATACCTCCCATCCAACAGCCTATCGTACGACATCCGTTCCAGTTCGGCACTTACCGAAACGACCGAGCACCGTCAGTCGAATCAGTCACAGGAGACCTCGGAGGGTTTAACCTCCACTCGCCGAAAACGCCCAAAACACCAATCCGAAGGACCCCACCGGTTGACGAAAACGACCCTGAGTTCAGGCAAGCAAAGAGAGCGTTCACGGCGATGGGATTAATTGGAAAGAAACACAAGATCAAGGTCCGAGAACCCGAAACATACGACAGAAAGAAACGAGGACTCCCGGCCGACCAGTTCATCGAAGCCTGCAAACTATACTTCTTGGTTAAAAGCGAAGACTTCGACAACGAAAGAATGATGATCGTATTCGCCATATCCTACCTCACCGACACCGCCAAGACCTGGGCTAGTCCCATCCTCCGAGATATCTTGGGAAAGCAAAAGAAAAGGGAAGCTAGGAAGTGGGATGTATTCGAAGAAGAATTTGTCAAAGCCTTTGGAGACCCGGATAAGGAGGCAGCCGCGATTAGAGAATTGGAAGCATTGATAACCAAAGGGCAAAAAGGACCGGCCACACACTACGCATCCGACTTCCGAAGAATCACGATGGAAATCGACTGGGACGAAGGAACATTCATCCACTATTACCGCCGAGGGCTCAAGGACGAGGTCAAGGACGCCCTAGTCTATCACCCAAAGCCAACAAGTCTGGAAGGGCTAATCAACCTGAGTATCCGACTGGACGAGCGAATCTGGGAAAGAAAGCAGGAAAAGAACGAAGGTCAACACCACCCCCCGCCTCGCCCGCAACCTCGAAACAACCCCTTCCTAAATCAACAAGCTCCACCTCCTCCTCCTATTACCCCCGTGTCACAGACATATCGAGCGAATCCCAACCAGCAAGCACCGAACGCCTTCCAGCACGCTCAACCGGTCCCTATTCAAATAGACGCCAATAAACGTGGACCAGTGTCAGCCGAAGAAAAAGCGAGACGAAGACAAGAAGGAAGATGTTACTATTGCGGGCTGGCAGGACACAGGGCAAGTGACCACAATCTTCCCCAAAGACCTCGCCAGGGAGTCATCGACACCACCATTGCGGCTACCATCATCCCTGCACCTACCGTTCAGTCCGCCCCAACGTCCACTATCCCTCAGTCCAATAATCCATTCAGTCCATTCATGCAGCAGGATTTTCTACCCAGCGCGTGATGACTGTGCCATCTCGCGCTCCTGTTCTCCGTCATCTCCTAGGTACCAATCATGTGATTAATATGAACTATGAAAATCGTATGAATATGCACCCCACATCACACCTAATCGTACCAGCAAAGATGACAACAGAACAAGTCACAGCATTCCCCACAGCAATGATCGATTCAGGAGCCACCTCGGAATTCATCAGCAACCGATTCGTCGAAGAAAACCAAATCCCCACTAAACCTAAAGAGTTCTCGTTACAACCAGTCGCCATCGATGGACATCCGTTAGGAAGGATCGATCAAGAAGTACAAGCCGAACTACAAATCGGGCCACACACAGAAAAAATAACACTAGACGTCGCCAACACCGGAAAACATCCTATCATCCTAGGCGCCCCATGGCTATACCGACATAACCCGCAGGTGGACTGGAGAACCCGGAGAGTAACTTTCGATGACGTGTATTGTTCGCAAAACTGCCTCGACGCACCAGCCGATGTTTTTGGAAAAACGAACGGGCAACCAGATCGACGACCCCTCACACCAGTAGTCGCAGGAACAAGCATATCGGCAAAAATCGCCTCTGAACACGCCCCTGAGGAACTCCCAATCGAAGAAGCCGTGCCTAAAGAATTGCATGAATTCCTGGACGTGTTTGAAGAAATGAAAGACAATCACGCAATGCCCCCGCATCGACCATTTGACTGCAAGATAGACCTCAAACCTGGAGCAGAACTACCTAAACCGTCAGGATTGTACCAAGGATCGGCTGAAGACAACGAGGACATGAAGAAGTGGGTAACAGAAATGACGCAGAAGGGATTCATCAAACCCTCCAACTCGCCAATCGCAGCAGCATGCTTCTTCGTCGGCAAGAAAGATGGGAAGAAGAGATTGGTAATAGACTACCGGAAGCTGAATGAGATCACAATCCCCGATCGATATCCAATTCCATTGGCCACAGAGTTGATCGAACGACTAGCAGGAAAAGAGTGGTTCACCAACCTCGATCTGAGATCCGGATACCACCTTATTCGAATAGCGAAAGGAGATGAATGGAAAACGGCGTTCCGGACATGATTCAGCCTGTTCGAATGGACCGTGATGCCGTTCGGACTCTGCAACGCACCGGCTGTATTCCAACGATTCATAAATCATATCCTCCATGACCTCCTCGATTCATCTGTCCTCAACTACCTCGATGATACGATGCCGGCAACAAGAACCAGAAAGGAAAACGTCCAGATCACCAAAGAAGTCCTAAAACGCTTCAGGGAGAATAACCTTCATTGTAACGCCAAGAAATGCAAGTTTTTCGTAACAGAAACGGAATACCTGGGATTATGGGTTAGCAAAGAGGGAATCTCGATGGACAAGTACAAGGTGGAAGCTATCAAGGAATGGCCAACACCGACCAACGTCAAGGACATCCAAACATTCCTCGGGTTTGCCAATTTCTATCGACGATTCATCGAAGGGTTTTCAAGCATTGCCGCCCCAATCACGAAACTGCTCAGGAAAGACACTAAATGGAACTGGACGAGCGAGTGTACAAAAGCCTTCGAAACCCTAAAGGAGCGATTTACGACAGCACCAGTATTACGACATCACGACCCGGAAAAACCATCGACGTTGGAGACTGACGCTTCAGGATACGCATACGGAGCAATACTGTCCCAAAAGGCCGAAGATGGCAAACTACACCCAAACGCCTTCATGTCAAAGTCATTTACATCGGCAGAAGCGAACTACGACGTCTACGACAAAGAAATGCTGGCTATAGTCAGAGCCCTCAAATACTGGCAGCACTACCTCAAGGGCGCCAAGCACAAGACACGAATCAAAACGGATCACAAAAATCTACAATGGTTCATGAAATCGCAGACACTCAATGCCCGTCAACATCGATGGTTACAGGAACTCGCCGATTACGACTTCGAAATAGAGTACCGACCAGGAGTCAAATCAGGAAAACCAGACGCTTTGTCACGTCATCCGGATCACCGACCTGAAGGGGGGGGGCAGAAGAAACGCCTTTGATGTTCCTACCACCATCAAGATTCGTAGAAGTCGATGCAAATGAAGACGAAGAGGATGTACAATTGGAGACCAACGAACAGATAGTATGGATGATCGAGTTGAAACTAGAAGAAGACCCGACAATCAAAGCAGTACTAGCATACCTGAACGCCGATCCGGACTCCGCCCCAGCAAACGTACGTAAAGACATGGCAGGATGGTCGAAGAAAGATGGACTATTGCGATACAAGGAAAGAATCTACGTTCCCAACGACGAAGACGTCAAGAGATCCCTATTGCAACTGTACCACGACGCCATCATAGCAGGACACCCGGGACAAGCCAAGATGTTAGAACTACTGTTGAGAGGATATTTCTGGTCATCGATGAAAGCTTACGTCAATCGATATGTCGAAGCCTGCGATACATGCCAACGGAACAAGCCACACTACTCGAAGCCCACCGGTCTATTGAAATCATTGCCAATTCCCGAAGGACCTTGGCAAGACGTGTCGTATGATTTTATTACCAAGCTCCCAACGACCAAGAACGGTAACGACACAATACTGGCAGTAGTGGACCGACTATCAAAGGAAGCCCATTTTGTCGCCACACAGGAGTCAGGACTCGATGCACAAAAGACGTCCGAATTATTCATCACGAATGTCTGGAAGTACCACGGCCTACCCATGCGAACCGTCTCCGATAGAGGCCCACAGTTCAATGCCCCCTTCCTCAGAGCGCTGTATAACGGACTTGGTATCAAACCAACCTTCTCCACGGCATACCATCCTCAGACTGACGGTCAGACGGAAAGGATCAATCAGAACATTGAAGGGTTCTTGCGGATCTATTGCAACCACCGACAAGACAATTGGGATGAGCTACTACCATTCGCGGAGTTCTCGTACAATAACACAACACACTCGTCCACCGGTGAAACGCCATTTATGGTAACAAGAGGGTACAATCTGATGTTCACCAACATGCCATCAGGAGCGCAAGCAAATCCGTCTGCCAAGGAAAGACTCGAGCGGATTCACATGGTGCAGGAAGAAGTACAAGCAGCGATGAAACTGGCACAGGAAAAACAAAAGGAGTTCTACGATCGACATCGACAGCAAGAACCCGACTACGCCGTAGGGGACAAAGTATGGCTGGAAGCAAAAAACATCAGTACGGACCGGCCCTCAACTAAACTAGCGGCAAAGCGATTAGGACCGTTTACTATCGAATCCAAAATCTCGACGCACGCCTATAAACTCACGCTACCCCCCACAATGAAAATTCACCCGGTGTTCCATGTCAATCTCCTTACGCCACACGTCACCGATACTATTCCAGGACGAACGCAAATCCCACCCCCGCCGGTGGTAGTCGACGAACAAGAGGAATGGGAAGTGGAGAAAATCCTTAACTCTCGTTTGCGATACCGACGACTCCAATACCTTATCAAGTGGAAAGGGTTTGGCGACGAGAACAACACTTGGGAGAATGCGGAGAACCTCGAGCACGCACCCGGCATGATCCACAACTTCCACCAACGATTCCCAAATGCGCCCACTGCTCAGCCTCAACGCCAATCATCTCGGCTTCGCTCTTAGGAGGGGCAACTGTGATGACCCTGTCCTCACATCGTATCTTATCAGTTATCTCTTCACCATTCCATCATCGTTATCTTATCATCTCCACTCTTTGGCTGACGCATTGCCTCCACTCTTTGGCTGACGCGTCGTTCCTTTCTCAGTCAGCGCCTCACGTTTGTCGTTCCTTTCTCAGTCAGCACCTCGTGTTCGTACACGATCTTTAGTCATAAACCTCCACTCTCGTTATTATATTAGTTCGACGGAATGAGGAGGTCTGTTCCTCATTCCGCCTCTTGTCTCCATTCATAGTATCAGCATCTCTTCTGCCTCTCAACTCTTGATCATCGAAACGCCTCGCCTTATTCCTTGATATCGACCTCGACTCTGACACTTTCGTCCTTGAACTCATCGTTTTTGACCAAGAAGTAAAGTTTGCAGCTTTCGATGAATTGGTCGGCTCTTAATCCTCGCTTCTTCCCATCATAAACTTCTGGTTCCCGGACCTTGATTTTGGGCTTTCGGTTGGTTACTCCCATTGCTTCGAATGCCTTTACTGCCGTCTGAATATCGGGGTCATTTATATCGGGCGTTTGTGCTCGTCGTGGCATTCGTCCTGGTGGCGTCTTTGGAGATTGAAGAGTGATATTCTGGATTTCCTCCACGACTGAATCGACTGATGCCACTCTTGAGTTCCGGATCTGTCCGAAGTTCGTACTGAATGGAAATCTGGGTACCGGTTGCTGGAATAGGGTTGGTAGCTCCGGTGCGACTGTTTCCGGGTTGGCAGGAGGTTGCAATGGGAGTGGTTCTTGGATCGATTGCGGTACTTGCTCTCCTTCTCCTTGGTGTTGGGACATGGTTGTGCAATGATAAACAGGTCAACGGGCAAGATTTGATAGGCTAGTCGTAGTTGAATTTCAGTGGGTTGGTGGGGTATCACTAAGAGCCTTTTTTCTTGGTCGATGTGGGCTGCTTTGAAGATGGTGCTGAGTTTCTTGATTTCGAATTCGAAGCGGGTCGAAATGTCGAGAACGAATTGGACGTTGAAGTGTTGTGCAGCTGTGATGAGGGCGTCGATTCTTACGAGGGTTCCTGTTCACTTGGCTCTTTGGTGTTGTCGGGGTGTGTGGGTTTCTTGGACTTCTGGGAAGGCTTCTTCGTAATTGATGAGTTCTGCTTGGTGCTTGGGCATACAAAAAGCGAGTTGCCTGTTAAGGGAGATTCCACCTAATGTCAGAGTTCGAGGTCGAGAGTAATCAGGCGAGGCGCTTCGGGGTCAATGGTCAAGAGTCAAGAGGTAAAAGAGATGTTGATACTAGAGGAGTAGACAAGAGGCGGAATGAGGAACAACCCTCCTCATTCCGTCGTACTATTATAGTAATGAAAGTGGAGGTTATGACTAACGAATGTGTAACGACATGAGGCGCTGACTGAGACGGTGGAGGCGACGCGTGAGTTAACAAGTGGAGGCGACGCGTAAACTAACGAGTAGAGGATGATAAGATAAGATGTGAGGAAAGATAAGATGTGAGGACGGGGTCATCACAGGGTAAGTTCAACAGAATGATCATTTGTTGAATGTTCTGACATCTCCATCCTATAGCTATTAATCCCACCATGAAGTTGGAGTGGGTTCAGAAACATTGGGGTGTGGACAAGGCGGAAGAAGCTGAAAAGGTGATCGAGAAATCGGTGAGTACAGGTCGAGGAATCGATTTCATATGGTTTCCAACAACTGGTACTCAAATTTGATTGCTATTAGATGCTAGCCTTCTGCACGGCCTCTCGGCGAGCCTCTGTGGCGGCGGCGCAATCCACCATACGGCCGTTGCCCATCGCTTTGCCGAGCCGTGCGCGCTTAAGCCATGTGTCCGCACGATCCCAAGGAAAAGGTCTGGCGAGCTTCCTTGGAATCTCAACAGCTCGTCGCACAGGTACCTCGGCTCCTGTCTCTGCCTCTACCTCGTCCGCGAGTGCGCCTTCGGCCCACCCTCCAGCATCACATTCGGAGGCCGCAGAGCTTGCGAACGACAAGCTCATAGTCCATACGGAGTTCCTCAGGTATAAACAGGCCGGTCTACTGGCAGGTGAAGCCTTAGAATACTTTGATCTTGTTCGTTTTTGGGAGGCAAGTACCGCGCTTTCCGTCGATCATCCTGTTCAGTCATACTGACTCAGCTGGAAGCAGGAAAATCGTTCTGAATTTCCAACCCTCTACAAAATCGCATTGGACACGATTCCTGTCCAAGCATCTTCAGTCCCGTGCGAGCGTGCATTTTCGTCTAGCAAGGAGACCGTCACTCTTCGTCAAAATCGTCTGTCACTGGAGCTTATGGAGGCTTTGCAGATACTAAAGCACACTTATCACCACCCACTTAACTTCGCCAGTCACTTGGTAACCGATCCTGAAACACTACAAATAGATGATGATTCTCCATCCAAAGCCTCAAACCCGCCTTTAATGCTTGGCCTTCTCGAGGAATGCTTAGGGGACGAGGAATCGGACTCGGACAACAGTTCCAATAGCAATGATGAGTAGATAGTGTCCTCATGCATATAGATTATCGTGTAAATTATGTACATCCTCATATCTTGTATTTTCACCTTTGTTGAGAACCTCTCCTTAGCCAGCTTTTTTGATTTTCAGTGGGCGAGATTTTGTTCCGGTGACCTTCCCATGGCTGATCACACGGCTGGGAAGACATCGAAGTGCTTCGGAACTTCGTTTCGATCTACTTCGAACAATCGAAGTTGCGTCGAAGTTGGCACTTCGATTCGCTTCGCTTCGCTCCGCGGCAACACTAGCGCGCTCTCCCTGGCAAACCCATCATGGCGGCAACCTGGCAATGTCCCCCATGAGAAGCCATCACCCAACACACGTTCCTCGCCAAACCCCACTGCTCGCCTGTACACCCGCACCTCACCACATCAATTCCAATTCAACCAACTACAACACTTAGTAGAAATGTAAGTAGTATATCATTTGCTTTTATATGTGGTGTATAAGTACATGAAATATATTTCCAAACTTGCATAATTTCATAAATATCGAAAAATATCAAAAACCATGGTGCTGGCCCCAAATGATCTCTTTATAGTGCCTTTTTACACAGATGAAGATTATTAGCAGCTTACTCCAAGGGTCTTTTTCCCTTTCTAAGGTGAGATCTAGCTTGAAATCACAATGAAAGCCTCTCCTATGACAAATAGTGTTGTACGGTTCATAATATCATTAACCCAAACTCTCAACCTCTTGCTGGGAATATTCAGGGGATTGTCCACCAAATGACCTACGCACCGGGTGCTGATCCCAAGTTGATGTCTCAACGGTTATTTTAGTTAGGATGGACTCATATACAGGTGTACCTTACCCCAACTTGAATGGCCTCCTCATTCTAACTCTGACCATTGTTATTGCAATTCACAAATGTGAAGATATGACTCAGGAACATGCAGTCCTTGAACCTGGCCCCAAGGACTTTGCTCCAAGATGGGCTTTGATTGGCATGTCCAGAGTATGCTCACTATGCGGACTTGCATTTGCCTTTTGGGCAATCTCACCTTCAGCATGCTGATAGTCCAGTCCTCCAGTGTCTTTGTGCAGATACTGAAAGCAGAGAACAATTATCATTCCAACTGGATATACATATGGTACTGATGTATTAAATTATTATGTATTCCCTTAAATAGTTGGATTTAATAAGTATGTCTCCATGGCTGTCTGCAGGACTGGGGCATGGGGCTGGCCCCGTTAATCCATCAATAGCTTTCGAATTTATGGCTGTCCGCAGGACCGGGGTACGGGGCTGGCCCCGTTAATTTATTAATAGATCTCCACACCAGCCCCTCCCCATGTACAGCTGATATCCCTCTTAGTTATTAATGACAAACAATCCACATAATTCAGGCTCAGTGGCCTTCTATTGGGGTCCCCCCCAATAAAATTACATGCTTTTGATTCTGTTGCATGATCGACGTGCTCGGCATTAGGTGAGGAGAGACGAGGTGATGGAACAAAAATGGCTCAGGTTGTGCCTTCGGACCGATGACGTAACGGTCCATTAAAGGGTCTTGAGGTCCGGCCAGTGCTGACGCAAGAGTCTCCTAATGCTCTATCCCCTTCCCCCTCCCCCTTCTATTCCTAATCCTATTGTCAACGTAACTTATATACTTCCTCCACAAAATTTCCTTCATCTATTTCCCTTTTTCTGACGGTGGAGCTGGCCGGGCTGAGCAACTTCGACTTTTCTCATGTCGGCTAGATCCAACCCATGTTTCTAGATCTCTTCCAGTTGGTCGTTACGGTTGTAAGCTGTGTGCGAATATCTGGTTTACTACACCTCCACCAGCGCACTAGTCTGCTCAGGCCACGATAAACTTAGATTACCATCATCATCATCACCACGATCGGATGCCTCATTCTAAGCTGAGAGACACAAGGCTATCATATAGATTGGATTAACATTCCTCGCACCGCGAGGCATGTACTCTCCCGTGATAACGTGAGCTACTCAATTGGACAAACCGCATTGGGAGTCTCGGCGTTTGAGCGATCTCTTCGACCGTATCCGTGCGTTTGAACCTACTACCACGTACAACGCACGCCGCACGCGGTGCATCATCACAACCCTTCAAGCCGGGTCCTAATTCCTATATTTCTTGCACGGCATACGTGTCTCGATTACACCCGGTCCCCTATTCACTGAACGAATCGAATGAGACACCCAACGATACAACCCACCATCGACGGTATCATTCTAGATCTGCACCGCCATTCCCTACGTGCGATTTTTAATCTTTTTTTCGTACGAGCCCTTCCCGCCGATGGATTCATTCGACGCACTAGTTACGCTAAACGCACTGAAAGTAGACTAGCTGTCCGGGGATACATCGCTGATCGATTCTAAGCGTACAATCGATTGTTGCACTGCAACACACGCGTTAGCATGGGGTGTGCACTGAAGCCGCGCGTTCACTTGCAGTCTGGGTCGACCTGACTTATTCGAGGGAGAGAGCCCAAATATGAAACTCAGTAGCAATTAGCAGGTTCGAAGATCCGATCGACAAGGGGCCTTAGGGAACTACCTCGTGGAAGCGAATCGAAGGGTACAACGTTATCTTTTTAGCAGCACCAGATTGCGGGCAACGTGGTGGCTTGCGACGAACATTCTAAGAGAGAAAAGGCCTCGAAAGCGCCCATGACCGCTGCCCACTGCCTTCGCCTCAAGGCAAAGGGTACAGAGGAGAACGGCAAGTGCGCGGTTCGCAGGGCTCCGTGTTATAAAGACCCTCAGATTCACCACTCCGTTCCTCATACCACCTCCTATCGCTTCCTCCCCCTCGGCGAAGCTCCTACCTGACCATCGACCCATCTCATCTTCGATCTTGTTTACCCGATGCAAATGGACCCAAAGAACGACGCCGACCGTCGCGGGTCGCAAGGATCCGATCCAGGCGATTCTGGCAGTACGTCCCCGCTAAGCAGCAAATTAGTACGTCTCGCCCGAATCACGAAGAGTGATCATAAGCGCTTACCGTAGTCCGCTTCAACTTAGACAGATAAACTCCAGAAATTTGCGAAATGGCGAATCGATTCATCCTCGATCGAATTCCCGAATGCCGGCCCGGAGTTTCGCGGAGGATTTGCGACGGTTTCACGAGGATTTTTGGTTTCACCTTCCGCCTCGAAAAGTAGCGCGAACGATTCAGCTCGAACCGGAGGCGAGAACAAGTCTAATGGTGGAACGCCCCAGCGAAAGGTCTGTTCCAACGAGACTCGCTTTCTTTCCTACAACAAGTCATTGACCGAGCTGGCTTCCATACGTTAGGACATAGCGGTGAAGAAACTAAAGATCGAGAATGGAGAGGATAAAGAGCGAGTATTAGGGGTGAGAATAAGTCATCTCATCGCGTCGAACTCTCGCACGGCGCTAAGTCCTCTCAGTTGGCACTCAGGGAAGCGGGATTCTTAACCGACCTGTCTCACGGAAACGTCATCAAAATTAAAGGATTTGTTGAAGATCTGTCGGAGGATAGGGTCTGGTTGGTGTTTCCCTGGGCGGACAACGGAAATTTAAGGGACTTTGTGGCCTCGGCTAACTGGGAAATACCGGAGCGAATCTGCCTGGTAAGGTCAGGATACATCGTTCGAGTCACCTCTGACAGTCATACACCAGATCTATGACGTGGCGAACGGAGTGGAGTATCTTCATAATCAAAAGCCGTCGATATACCATGGCGACCTCAAATCGGTGAGTCCTGATCTTACTGTGAGAAGACACCCCGGCAAGCTTAACTCTACATTGCGTAGGCCAACGTGTTGGTAAATCTGAAATGTCGCGCAGTCATTACGGACTTTGGCTCCGCGCGTCGCCTCACAAAAAAGGATCCTCCTGTTCAACCCGAGAAAAGCGAAAACGAAACGCATGCGGCACTGTCGTTTGAGACGGAGTTCTGCGAAACCACAAATACCATAACCCTGAAGGGAAATCACTATACACTTCGCTGGGCTCCTCCTGAGCTGCTTAAGGATGAAGAACCTGGCCTCTGGAGTGATATTTGGGCATTGGGCTGGGTGTTTTACGAGGTAGACCAAAATCCGGATATCATTCTCAATAGAAGCTTACAATCAATGCTCAAATAGGTTATGACGAATTCAATTCCATTTCAAAACGTCCGAAAGGACTCTGTCGTTTTCATACACGTCATTCAGGGGAACCTCCCGTCCGTCGCTGATCACACCAGCATGGTTTTGATGCGGGCACTCTACTCGCTAATGATCACGTGTTGGAGCACCGATCCCAGCAAGCGTCCAACGGCTGAGGATTGTCGAAAGTCAATGACTTGGATGGTGAGTGGTGCCAGTTCTGGGTTACTTGAGCCAATCTGACCTGTTGCCATACAGCCAATGATTGTTCCGGATCGGCAGCGGGCCGCAAACGCGTCGTTCTCGCGAACTCGCTCTCCTGAACTTCTCAATGAAATGGGAGAGATGCATCGAATTCAGAATGACCATATCAACGCGTCAAAATTTTTCACCGAAGCCTTGGGCATCTGCACAGAAACTGCTGACAATGCAGGAAAGGCCAATGCTCTCTTTGGTCTCGCCACAATGAATCTGGTTCAAGGCAATAACAGCAAGGCCGCTCAGCTCTACTCGGAGGTCGTCCAGATCCGCACCGACATCGGCGACAGAGATGGAAGTGCCCACGCGCTGTGGGGTCTCGCTGAAGTGCATCGGATTCAAAACAAGTACAGCGAAGCTGTTACATTCTTCTCGGAGGTTGTCCGAATCTGCAGCGAAACCGGCAACAGATCAGGAAAGGCCAACGGCTTGCGTGGTCTTGCTCATATCCACCGAGCTCAAAACGAGTGCGACAAAGCTGCTCCGCTCTACTCCGAGGTAGTCCAAATCTGCACCGACACCTACGACAGTCGAGGAAAATTCGAAGCTCTGCGGGGTCTCGCTGAGGTGCATCGGCTTCAAAAACAGTACAACCAGGCCGTCCAGCTTTTCTCCGAAGCCCAGCAAATTTCTATCGACATTGGCGACAGAGACCGCAGAGCCCTGGTTCTGAGGGGCCTTGCCAAAATCCATCGCGACCAGGATCAACACGAAGACGCAATACGCCTTTATGAGCAAGCTGCTGAAATCTTTAAAGAAATCGGAAATACTGGGGATGCAGAGACGGCATTAAAGGACGCCGCTCGCTCCCGTCGAAAACTCGAACCGGCGGAGGCGAAATGATGTTTCGCCGAGACATTTCGAGATCGAGCGAGATTCGGTTCCTGATACCCGACTGTATTTCGTGTTATGCATGTTTCTATACAGGACTGAGAGCTATGTATCCTGTTGACTGAGATTTTCCGTCTCGCTTGTATGTATCTTGTTCATGCGACGCATTCGAATCGATTAGTACCATCCTGTCGTCTGAAAAGCCTGTATCGTGCACTTATCCCATCGTTCGCCTCTCGTGTGTATGAGTCTAGGTCGGATGGAGCCGCTACAGAGCGATATCTCTTGCCCTATGAAGTGTAAAGTACGTTCGAGTCTACAGGTTTGTCGACTACCGTACCTGAGAGTCGAGGTTGAACGATAAACATTCGAACGATTGTCATCGTTAGGGTTATCCCACAGGAATGCGACCGGGGCTTTTGAGATTGTTTCATTTATCGCGACGCTGCGTGTCTTTGCGCAAAGTCCGCTGGGGCTCGTCGACGACCAAAACAGCACGCTTTCCTCCGGATTACGGCCTAAGGACATTGCACAGCCGCTCAAATCGACATTACATATGTGGATATTATCATGCGTGAACATCAAGAGGGCAGGAAGAAAAAGGATAGAAGCCAAGGAAGCTGAAGTAGTAGTAGAGCT
>WSUB01000340.1:0-20326 GCA_019633425.1 Tulasnella sp. 424 | reverse complement strand
GCTCATCTGCTCCCGAGAACCAAAATAACCTTCTTGTCCTCTTCGAAGGGCGTTTGCTATGCTGGTGGGGTGAGTTTCCTTTTGGTCGTAAAGTAAACGAGCGTTGTGATTGTGCATAGGACGGTGACCAAGGTGATCCAATCGAGTGTGGTCAGCTCTCTATGTAATAGAGGCGGTTTTGTGATGGCATCTTGATGGTCGATAGCGCGACAGGCTGTGGATATAGTTGTAGAGGAAGCGGGGAAAGGTCACACTGCGCGGCAACACCTTGGGAGCAAATGAGAGAAGCGTGCTCCTCACAGCCATCGAAGACATCCTATTTGATTCTGTTGCATGATCGACGCATTCGGCATTAGGTGAAGAGAGAGGAGGTGATGGAACAAAAATGGCTCAGGTTGTGCCTTCGGACTGATGACGTAACGGTCCATCCACTAAACTCAGGGTCTTGAGGTCCGGCCAGTGCTGACGCCACGAGTGTTCTCCTGCTCTATCCCCTTCCCCCCCTTCTTCTATTCCTATCGTATTCTCAACGTAGCTTATACTTTCTCCACAAAATTTCCTCTACCTATCTTTCTGTTAACTTTCTGGCGGTGCAGCTGGCCGGGCTAAGCAACTCCGACTCTTCTTGTGTCAGCTGGATCCAACCCATGTATCTCTCCTTCCAGTTGGTCGTTACTACCCCTCCCCCAGCGTACCAGTCTGCTCGGGCCACGATAAACCTAGATTACCATCATGATCACCACGATCGGATGCCTCATTCTAAGCTGAGAGACGCAAGGCTATCAGATAGATTGGATTAATATTCCTGGGACCGTGAGGCACGTACTCTCCCGTATTAGCCTGAGCTACTCAGTTGAACAAACCGCATTGTGAGCCACCATTTGCCAAATTAGTCGAGCATCACCCAGACGAGAGAGATCAGGGGCACCGGCAACGTTCGACCCTATCATTCTAGATCGGCACCGCCACTCCCTACCTTCGATTTTTTCGTACGAACCCTTCCCGCCGATAGATCCATTCGACTTACTGCTTACGCCAAATGCGCTGAAAAGTAACTTAGCTGTACGGGGGGTACATCGCTGATCGATTCTAAGCGTACAATCGATTGTTGCACTGCAACACGCGCGTCAGCAAGGGGTGTGCACTGAAGCCGCGCGTTCACTTGCAGTCCGGTCGAACCGACTTATTCGAAGGAGAGAGCCCCAAATATGAAATTCAGTAGCAATTAGCGAGTTCGAAGATCCGATCGACTAGGGGCCTTAGGGAGCTACTTCGTGGAAGCGAATCGAAGGGTACAACATTATCTTATTAGCAGCACCAGATTGCGGGCAACGTGGTGGCTTGCGACGAACAGTCCAAGAGAGAAAAGGCCTCAAAAGACAATTGCACGCTTTCTTCACCTCGAGGCAAAGGGCACAGAGGAGAACGGCACGAGCGCGGTTTGCGAGTGCTTCAGGACTTCCCGTGGTATAAAGATCCTCAGATTCACTACTCCGTCCCCCATACCACTTCCTGTCGCTTCCTCCCCCTCGGCGAAGTTCCTACCTAGCATCGACCCATCTTATCTTCGATCCTGTTTACGTTAAACCATCCTATGCAAATGGACCAAAAGAACGACGCCGACCGTCATGGTTCGCAGGGATCTGATCCAGGCGATTCTGGCAGTACGCTCCAGCTAAGCAGTAAATTGGTACGTCCCACCGGAATCACGAAGAGTCATCATAAACACTCATCGTAGCCCATTCCTACGTAGAGGGATAAACTCCAGAGACTTGCGAAATGGCGAATCGATTCGTCCTCGATCGAGTTCCCGGAAGACGCCCCCGAGTTTCGTGGGGGATTTGCGACGGTTTCACGAGGGGCTTTGATTTCCACCTCCGAGTCGGAAAACAGCGAGGACGATTGGACAGATACCGACGACGATGCAACAGACCCCGAAGACGAAAACGAGTTTCAGGGTAGATCGCCCAGGCGGAAGGTCAGTGCTGATGGTACTTGTTTTCTACAACAAGTCATTGAACGAATGGTTTCCATATGTTAGGCCATAGCGGTAAAGAAACTGAAGATCGACAATGAAAAGGACAAAGAGCGAGTATTGGCGGTGAGAATACGTTATCCCATCACATCGAGCTCTCGCACGGCGCTAAGTCCTCTCAGCTGGCACTCAGGGAAGCGGGATTCTTAACCGAGCTATCTCACGGAAACGTCGTCAAGCTTGAAGGGTTTGTTGAAGATCTGTCCGAGGATAGGATCTGGTTGGTGTTTCCCTGGGCGGACAACGGAAATTTAAAGGACTTTGTGGCCTCGGCCAACTGGGAAATTCCGGAACGAATATGGCTGGTAAGATCGGGACGCTATCTTTCATGGCGCCCTCTGAGAAACCGTATTACAGATAGACGACGTTACTAGAGGGGTGGAGTACCTTCATAATCAGAATCCGCCGATCTACCATGGCGACCTCAAATCGGTGGGTCCGGATGTTCCCGTGACATGACACTTGGCAAGCTGAAACTCTATGCTGCATAGGCCAACGTGTTGGTAAATTCCGGCTGTCGTGCAGTCATCACGGACTTTGGCTCCGCCCGTCGTCTCATGAAAAAGGATCCTCCCATTCAACCCGAGAAAAGAGAAAATGAAACGCAGGCAGCACTCGAGACGGAGTTCTGTGAAACCACGAATACCATAACCCTGAAGGGTAATCAGTATACACTTCGCTGGGCTCCTCCTGAGCTGCTTAAGGAGGATGAACCCGGCCTCTGGAGTGATATCTGGGCACTGGGCTGGGTGTTTTACGAGGTATACAAAAATCCGGATATTATTCTCAACAGAAGCTTACAATCAATGCTCAAATAGGTTATGACGAATTCAATTCCATTTCAAAACGTCCGAAAGGACTCTGTCGTTTTCATACACGTCATTCAGGGGAAGCTGCCATCCGTCGCTGATCACACCAGCATGGTGTTGATGCGGGCACTTTACTCGCTCATGATCACGTGTTGGAGCATCGATCCCAGCAAGCGGCCAACAGCTGAGGATTGTCGAAAGTCAATGAGCTGGATGGCAAGTGGTGGTGGTTTTGAGTTGCTTGAATATAATTTGACCTGTTGCTATATAGCCAATGACTCCTCCGGATCGGCAACGGGCCGCAAATACGTCGGTTTCACAAGCTCGCTCTCCTGAACTTCTTATCAAAATGGGAGACATGCATAGACTTCAGAATGACTATATCAATGCATCAAAACTTCTCACTGAAGCCTTGGGCATCTACACGGAGACCGCTGACAATGCAGGAAAAGCCGAAGCTCTCATTCGTCTCGCCGGAATGAATCGGGTTCAAGGCAATTCCAGCAAGGCCACTCAGCTCTACTCGGAGGCTGTTCAACTCTACACCGACATGGGCAACAGACAAGGAAGAGCCAGCGCTCTGTGGGGTCTTGCTGATGTGCATCGGGTTCAAAACAATATCAGCGAAGCCATTACATTCTACTCCGAGGTTATCCAAATCTGCACCGAAACCGGCAACCAACAAAGAAAAGCCAACGCTTTGCGTGGTCTTGCTTATGTGCATGCAGCTCAAAACGAGTACAGCAAAGCCGTCCCACTCTACTCCGAGGCGATCCAAATCTGCACCGAAGTGGGCAACAGGCCAGGAAAGGCCTCCGCTCTTTGGGGTCTCGCTGAGGTGCATCGGTTTCAGAAACAATACAGCCGGGCCATTCAGCTTCTCTCCGAAAGCCTGCAAATTTGTATCGACGTCGGCGACAGGTACAGAACAGCCCGGGCTCTGGCGGGCCTTGCCGACGTCCATCGCGACCAGGATCAGCACGAAGACGCGATACACCTGTATGAACAAGCTGCTGGAATTTGGGAAGAAATCGGAAATACTCGGGATGCAGAGATGGCATTAAACCGCGCCTCTGAAGCCCGTCGAAAACTCAAACCGGCGGTGGCGGAATGATGTTTCACCGAGACATTTCGCGATCGAGCGAGATTCGGTCCTTGATACCCGCTTGTGTTTCGTGCTATGCATGTTTCTGTACAAGACTGTTAGCTATGTATCTCGTTGACAGATATTCTGTTACTCCGTCTCCCTTGTATGTATCTAGTTCCTGCGACGCATTCGACTCGATTGGTAGCACCCTGCCGTCTGAAAGTCCTGTAACATGCACTTATCTAATCGTTCGCCTCTCGTCTGGATGAGTCTAGGTCGGAAGGAGCTGCGGGGCAACATCTCTTGGAGTATGAAGTGTAACGTACGTTCGCGTCGGCCGGCTTGTTGACTACCGTACCCTTGGAGTCGAAGTTGAATTGAACTATAAATATTCGAACGGTTGTCATCCTTAGCGGTGTCCCACCGGAATGCGACCAGGACTTTCGAGATTGTTTCATCAACTCAGCCGCTGCGTGTCCTTACACAAAGTCCGCTGGGGCGTATTGGATCTCGTCGATCGACGACTCAAACAGCACGCTTTCCTCCGGATTACGGCCCAAGGACATTGCACGGCCGCTCAAATCGAGTCAATATTGTCATGCGTGAGCATCAAAAGGGCAGGAAGAAAAAGGATAGAAGTCAAGGAAGTTGAAGTAGTGGTAGAGCTCTGGAGAAAAAGGGACATGTGGGCAACATATGCGGATGGCCAACAAGAACAGGCTTGAGAGAGAGAGAGAGAGCAAAGGAAGAAAGACAAAGGAAGAAGAAAAGAAAGGAAAGGAGCGAAAACGAAGTCTATTGTCTATTGGATAAGATGAAATCGCGAGGAACGCGTATAGTAGATAGAGAAAAATAGCCTCGAAGATGACGAGCGGTTTTGATAACTTGGAGGATTAGTTACGGCTTTCGCGGCTTACGTCACTGGTAAGAGCACCGGTCGGTCAGCCATTGAACAGTATCAAAGGTCCCAAATCCAATTCACCGGCCGAACAGCTTGGCCTTCAACCAATCACTCAACACCAACGTCCTATTCCTCAACGAGAACAGCGACGAAACGTATGCACTCCTCCAGAAGAGGAAAGTCGCGACGCCACCAGAGGCGAACTTTACACGCACACCAAGCAATTAAGGTCAACCACCCGACGATCTAGAACGCGCACAATTCACTCACGTTTCCGTTCATGAAGGGTAAGTCGGCAATAGCCCTATCCGAGCCAATGTAGGCCAAGCTTCCCTGATGGCTGTAGTGGAAAGGACGGATCTTGCCCGCTTATTGAGCTGCTTGACGGTAGATTCGATTTCCTCGGCGTTGTGCTATTCCACCTAAATTCTCTTAAGCATGTCGCCCGGCTGTCCGTCGCAAAAGAGATGTGGGTCACGTACCCTGGCTTTACCCTCCGGTCCTTCGGGCAACCCGCTGCTCTCTCCGCGCAATTCGGCGAGCTGCTTCTCGAGCGCTTCCTTCTTGGCGAGTTGACCAAGGAGACGAGCGAGGTATCGGCCCTCTCGAGTCGCCACTTGGGCTGTCGGTACGTACGAGGTAGCAGTGCACTGTCGAAAAGCCGTTAACTTCAAAACTAGTATTCTGGTTTCGCGAGATTGCACTCACGTCTCCGATCGCATAAACGTCGTTCACGCCCAACAACCTCAAATAGTTGTCGACCAACAACCCCCTCCTATTCGTCTGATGCTGCGGCAACTGTGCCATCAAGTCCCTCGTAATGGGCTTGCTAACGTTGCCCGCGGCCCACACCAACAATCCATAGGGAAGCTCCTCGACTTGTCCCTATCATTTTTGACGACCACAGTCTTGTCCTTGACCTCCTTAACCATATTCTTGGTTAAGACTTCGATGTTCTGCTCCTTGAACGTCGACTCGGTGTACTGGATCAGTTCCCGGCTGAACATGGGCAGGACGTTGCGCAGAGCCTCGACGAGGGTGATTTTGAGTTTGTCGGCGAGTTCGGGCTGGAGGTCGTCTTTGATGAAGTCTTGTAGTTCACCGGAGAACTCGACGCCTGTGGGACCACCGCCAACAATGACTAAGGAGGACGGAGACACTGGGTTAGACGACACCGACCCGTAGAGTTATGACGTCCCGACTTACTCATGTGCATTAACCGGTCAACTTCTTCTTCGCTCTGGTCGGGGAAAGCGGCCGATTCGATGCAGTCCATAACGCGCTCGCGAAGTTTCTCAGCGTCGGGAGGTTCCTTCAAGAAGCACGAATGCTAGAAATGGTCACAGTCGAGGACGAATGACGTCACGGTCAGCAAAGAACCCTTAAACAAAAAACCAACATATTCCCCGCGCTCTCACCTCCTTGACACCGGGAATGCGAAACGTCTGCGTCTCGGCGCCAACAGCGTAGACCAGAATATCGTATGGAATGGTCATGTTGTTGACGTCTCCCTTGATATCGGACAAGTCGGCGATGGTGACCTGCTTGCTGTGAGGGTCAACTTTGAGCGCTTCCGCCTCATAGATGGATATGCGGCGAGCTTTGTGTCGGGCGACGTAGCGGGTGGACTGGATGATCGAGCGGGCTTCGAGCGTTCCGACTGCGATTGAGGGAAGCAAGGGAGTGAAGAGGAAGTAGTTCCACGGGCTGACAAGGACCTAACATGCGCACAACGGGTCCCAGAACAAGAACCAAGGGGGGATTAGGGAATTGCAGTTTGGACCGAGTGGGGGATCAGGTGAAACTCACGACGTTGTAGTCCTCGGTGTCCATGTTCTTCAGCATGCTCGTAGCGGCCCACCCACTCGCAAGAATCACAACGGTCTTCTTGTCCTTATCAAAGGACATTTTCCACGCCGGTGGGTGAGTCTCCTTGGTCGCAAACTAGAAAAATGTGGCTCTTCCGTGCCGAGGACGGTGACCAAGGTGACCCGACTGACGGTAGTCAGCGCTCGACGCCATCGTGGTGGTTTTGGGATGGCGCTTTCAGTTTTGATAGCGCGCAACGTTCGAGACGTCGTGAATAGCCTTGAGGAGGTGGATGGTCTAGCTGGCAGGGTTCGAGCCAGCGGCCTGCGAGGGAAGGTATTGAGAGTCCTCCTTGCGGCTGCTCAAAATATAGACCATGTCAGCGACCCTCCCTAGATCGTCCTTGATGCTCTACTTTACTTAGCATTGCGGGTAGAGGGAGAGAGGTAGGGGGGCGGGGGAGAGGGAGAGATAACCTTGTAGGGAGAGGCTTGCAGACGACAGTGGAATCTTTTTGAGAGAGAAAGAAATGACTGTTTACCCCAATGGCAGAGGCTACGTGAACCTGACCTGAGCGTCCAATTGAGGATCTACCACTGAGGAGTTGTAACGAGTCGCAGTAGAGTCGACGCAATGAATAAGGCGGAAGTGACGTAAACATTTTTGTGCCTGAATCCTTTGGGCCGACCATGACCCTCCCTTCTGGTCCAACTCGATGATCAGGGAATAGTCGACAGGCTCGTTAAGGGTAGGGAGTCCAATCTAATCTCTCGCTAAGCTTAGGCGATCAATTGACGACTGATGGGGTTTCGCTACGCCGAGCCGCTCGCCCAAAGTTCTGGGCACTGCACTAGAAGGTTCGCACGTGATCTGGGTTAGAACAAGATTCTCCGCACCCTTCGATCGCTGCGTCCAAGCAAGTGGACGAGTCGATGAAGGACGTGCAAGCTAGACGGTGATCATGAGTTATATTTAGGCCTTTTCCCTCGTGGCTCAATGCCAACAATGGGACTTAATGCTCGACAGCGAAAAGAGACGTCACGATGAGAACTCAGTGTTCGACGTCGTGTCCAAAGTGATAAAGCTCGTGGATGGAATTCGAACAAGCAGTAACGATCTGCTTCTAACTGGAGCGAGATCCCTTGCGCGAGGCGGCACTTACATCGCCAGTCGCGTAAACGTCGTTCACGTCAAAGCCTCAAACCATCATCCACCAACAACCCCCTCCTGTTCATCTGTTGCTGCTGCAACTGCGCCATCAAATCCCTCCCAACGACCTACTAACTTTGCCCACGGCTCACACCAACAGTCCAGACGGGGTCTCCTCAATCTAGCCTTTATCGTTCTTGAAGACGACGGTGTTGTCTTCGACCTCCTTGAACACAGCCTTGGTGAGGACCTCGATCTTCCGCTCCTTGAGCATCGTTTCGGTGTACTTGATCAATTCGCGGCCGAACACGGGTAGGCCGTTTGGTGATGCTTCGACGAGGGTGACTTGGAGCTGTCAGCGAGTACCATGAACGCAGTTCGCCCTTGATCAAGTCGTAGAGTTCGCCGGAGAATTCGACGCCTGTGGGACAGCCGCCGACGGCGACTAGCGTACAAGACGTTAGTTAGACACATCAGGGCTTTCAAGTTTGTTTCGGCGCGCCTGACTTCCTTATGCCACTGGCATCAAGCGATCGACTTCTTCCTCGCTTTGGTCGGGGGATGCTTGGGGCCCGATGAAGTTCATGACGCGCACGGAGCTCCTCCACGTCGGGAAGTTACTTCTAGAAGCATGGGATGCTGGATATGAAGAATAGTCATAGGCGAAGAGGATGATGTCATAATCAGCTACCAGAATTCGCAACGCTTAAAATCGTCTCGCTGCTCTCACCTCCCTGACACCGCGAACACCAAACCTCTTGGTCTTGGCGTCCACGACCGGGACTAAGACACCGTATGAAGTCATAGGGCTGGCGACTTCTCCTTGATGTCTGACAGGTCCTCGAGTGTGACTTGCTTGTTATGAAGGTCGACTTTGGGAGCTTCGGCTTCATAGGTGGAACGGCGCTCGAGAGTTCCAACTGCGAGCGATTGAAGGAACGGCGTGAACAGGAAGTAGTTCGGGGGCTTGACGAGGACCGAAAATGCGTGCAGTGAGACCCCTTTGCGAAATTGAACGCGAATTAGAGAATTGTAGATTGGACCGAGCAAATAAACCGACCGGAGAGAGGAACAACTTGCAATCCGAGCCCTCCATATCCGTGTTCTTCAACATGCTCGTACCAGCTCATCTCCTCCCGAGAACCAAAATCACCTTCTTGTCCTCCTCGAAAGGCGTTTGCTATGCCGGGGGGTTGAGTTTCCTTTGGTCGCAAAGTAAACGAGCGTTGTGATTGTGCATAGGACGGTGACCAATGTGATCCAATCGAGTGTGGTCAGTTCTCTATATAATCGAGGCGGTTTTGCGATGGCATCTTGAGGGTCGATAGCGCGACAGGCTGTGAATATAGTTGTTGAGGAATGGGGAAATGTCACACTGCGCGGCAACACCTTGGGAGCAAATAAGGCAAGGGTGCTCCTCAGAGCCATCGAAGACATCCCATTTGATTTTCTGTTGCATGATCGACGTGCTCGGCATTAGGTGAGGAGAGAGGAGGTGATGGAACAAAAATGGCTCAGGTTGTGCCTTTGTAGTGATGATGTAGCGGTCCATCCACTAAACTCAGGGTCTTGAGGTCCGGCCAGCGCTACCGCGAAGAGTGTCCTCCTGCTCTACAGATCTATCCCCTTCCCCCCTTCTTCTATTCCTATCGTATTCTCAACGTAGCTTATACTGTCGTCACCAAATTTCCTCTACCTATCTTTCTGTTTCTGTTTCTGGAGCTGGCCGGGCTGAGCAACTTCCACTCTTCTTGTGTCGGCTGGATCCAACCCATGTTTCTCTCCTTCCAGTTGGTCGTTACTACCCCTTCCCCAGCGCACCAGTCTTCTCGGGCCACAGCTGAGAGACGCAAGGCTATCAGATAGATCGGATTAACATTCCTGGGACCGTGAGGCACGTATTAGCGTGAGCTACCCAATTAAACAAACCGCATTGTGGGCCACCATTTGCCAAATTAATCGAGCATCACCCAGATGAGAGAGATCAAGTTCACCGGCAACTTCCAAGCCTACCATTGTAGATCTGCACCGCCACTCCCTACGTTCGATTCTCTCGTACGAACCCTTCCCGCTGATGGATCCATTCGACTTACTGATTACGCCAAATGCGCTGAAAATTAACTTAGCTGTCCGGGGATACAATGCTGATCGATTCGAAGCGTACAATCGATTGTTGCACTGCAACACACGCGTTAGCATGGGGGTGTGCACTGAAGCCGCGCGTTCACCTGCAGTCCGGGTCGAACCGACGTATCTGAAGGAGAGAGCCCAGAATATGAATTCAGTAGCGATTAGTGGGTTCGAAGATCCGATCGACTAGGGGCCTTAGGGAGCTATCTCGTGGAAGCGAATCGAAGGATACGACGTTATCTTATTCGCAGTACCAGATTGCGGGCAACTTGGTGGCTTCCGACGAACATTCTAAGAGAGAAAATGCCTCGAAGGCGCCCATGAATCTAGCACACTTCCTTCGCCTCAAGGCAACGGGCACAGAGGAGAACGGCACGAGCGCGCAGGGCTTCCCGGGTTATAAAGACCCTCAGATTCACCACTCCGCCCCATATATCACCTCCTAGCGCTTCCCCCCTCCCCCCACGGCGAATTTCATACCTGACCATCGACGCCTCTCATCTTCGATCCTGTTTACGTGAGACCATCCGATGCAAATGGACCATAAGAACGACGTCGACCGTCGTGGATCGCAAGGATCCGATCCAGGCGATTCTGGCAGTACGTCCCCGCTAAGCAGCAAATTAGTACGTCTCGTCCGAAGCACGAAGAGTAATTATAAGCGCTCACTGTATTTCGTGTCTACGTAGAGGGACAAACTTCAGAAACTCGCGAAATGGCGAATCGGTTCGTCCTCGATCGAATTCCGGGAAGACGGCCCGGAGTTTCGGGGAGGATTTGCGACGGTTTCGCGAGCGTTTTTGGATTCACCTTCCGCATCAAAAAGTAGCGCGAACGATTCAGCTCGAACCGGAGGCGAGAACCAGTCTGATGGTGGAACGCCCCAGCGAAAGGTCTGTTTCAACAAGACTCACTTTCTTTCCTCCAATAAGTCATTGACCAATCTGGCTTCTATACGTTAGGCCATAGCGGTAAAGAAACTAAAGATCGAGAATGGAGAGGATAAAGAGCACGTATTGGGGGTGAGAATAAGTTATCCCGTCGTGTCGAGCTCTCGCACGACGCTAAGTCCTCGCAGTTGGCACTCAGGGAAGCGGGATTCTTAACCGAGCTATCTTACGAGAACATTGTCAAGATTGAAGGATTTGTGGAAGATCTATCCGAGGGTAGGGTTTGGTTGGTGTTTCCCTGGGCGGAGAACGGAAATTTAAAGGACTTTGTGGCCTCGGCCAACTGGGAAATACCGGAACGAATATGGCTGGTAAGATCAGGACGCTATCTTCCATGGCACCCTCTGAGATACCGAATTACAGATAGACGACGTGGCGAGAGGAGTGGAGTATCTTCATAATCAGAATCCGCCGATATACCATGGCGACCTCAAATCGGTGGGTCCGGACGTTCCAGCGACATGACACTTGGCAAGCTGAAACTCTACGCTACATAGGCCAATGTGCTGGTAAATTCGGGCTGTAACGCAGTCATCACGGACTTTGGCTCCGCACGTCGTCTCACAAAAAAGGACCCTCCCGTTCAACCCGAGAAAAGCGAAAACGCAACGCAGGCAACACTGTTGCTTGAGACGGAGTTCTGTGAAACCACAAATACCATAACCCTGAAGGATAATCAGTATACACTTCGCTGGGCTCCTCCTGAGCTGCTTAAGGAGGACGAGCCTGGCCTCTGGAGTGATATCTGGGCACTGGGCTGGGTGTTTTACGAGGTAGACCAAATCCGGATATTATTCTCAACAGAAGCTTACAGTCAATGCTCAAATAGGTTATGACGAATTCAATTCCATTTCAAAACATCCGAAAGGACTCTGTTGTTTTCATACACGTCATTCAAGGGAATCTCCCATCCACCGCTGATCACACCAGCATGGTGTTGATGCGGGCACTATACTCGCTGATGATCACGTGTTGGAGCATCGATCCCAACAAGCGGCCAACGGCTGACGAGTGTCGAAGGTCAATGAGGTTGCCGGTTTTGGGGTTCCTTTAGCACAATTTGACCTTTCGCCATATAGCCAACGATTAGTCCCGATCGGCAGCGGGCCGCAAATACGTTGGTTTCACGAACTCGCTCTCCTGAACTTCTTATCCAAATGGGAGAGATGTATAGATCTCAGAATGACTATAGCAACGCATCAAAATTTTTCACCGAAGCCTTGGGCATCTACACGGAGACCGCGGACAATGCAGGAAAACTCAATGCTCTGTTAGGTCTAGGTCACACTCATAAGGCTCAAAATAAGTACCATGAGGCCGTTACATGTTACTCGGAGGCCGCACAAGTCAGCAAAGACACCGGCAAGAGAGAAGGAAGAGCCTATGCTCTGTGGGGGCTTGCCGATGTGCATCGGCTTCAAAACGAGTACAGCAACGCCGTCTCGCTCTACTCCGAAGTCGTCCAAATCTGCACCAAAATCGGCAACAGACTATTGAGATCTGACGCTCTGTGTGGCCTTGCCCTGGTGCATCAGGCTCAAAAGGAGTATAGCGAAGCCGTTCCGCTCTACTCCGAGGTCGTCCAGATCTGCACCGACATTGGCGACGGACACGGGAACGCCGACGCTCTGTGGGGTCTCGCTGAGGCACATCGGCTTCAAAACCAGTACACCCAGGCCGTTCAGCTTCTCTCTGAAGCCCTGCAAATTTCTACCGACATTGGCTGCAAATACAGAAGTGCCTGGGCTTTGATGTCCCTTGCCAACATCCATCGCGACCAGGATCAGCACGAAGACGCAATACCCCTTTATGAACACGCTGCTGGAGTTTTTGAAGAAATCGGAAATACTCGGGGGGCAGAAGACGCTTTAAACCGCGCCACTCGCTCCCGTCGAAAACTGAAACCGGCGGTGGCGGAATGATGCTTCGGCGGGACATTTCGAGATCGAGCGAGATTCTTTTCTTGATACCCGCCTGTATTTCGTGTTATGCATGTTTCTGTACGAGACTGTGAGCTTTGTATCCCGTTGACCGAGATTCTTGTACTCCGTCTCGCTTGTATGTATGTATCTTGTTCATACGATGCATTTGAATCGAGAAGTAACCTCCTGTCGTCCGAAAATGCTGTATTATGCACTTATCCCATCGTTCTCCTTTCGTATGAATTAGTCCAGGTCGGATGGAGTCACCACAGAGCAACGTCTCTTGGAGTACGAAGTGGAACGTACGTTCGAGTCCGACGAGTCGGCAGCTTGTCGACTACCGTACCCTAGAGTCGGAGTCGAGCTGAACTGTAAACGATTGAACGATTGTCACCGTAAGCACTATCTCACTGGAATGCGACTGGGATAGATTGTTTCATTATCGCGGCTCTGCGTGTCCTTGCACAAAGTTCACTGTGGCGTCTTGGATCTCGTCGACCACCAAAACAGCACGCTTTCCTCCAGATTACCGCCCAAGGGCATTGCACGGCCGCTCAAATCGACATTACATATGTGAATACTATCATGCGTGAACATCAAGAGGGCAGGAAGAAAAAGGATAGAAGCTAAGGAAGCTGAAGTAGTAGTAGAGCTCCAGAAGGAAAAAGGGACATGCAGGTAACGTATACGGATGGCCAACAAGAGCAGGCTTGAGAGAGAGAGAGCAAAAGAAGAAAGATGAAGGAAGAAGAAGGAAAGGAGCGAAAACGAAGTCTATTGTCTATTGGATAAGATGAAATGGTGAGGAATGCGTATAGTAGATAGAGAAAATAACCTCGAAGATGGCGGGCGGTTTTGATACCTTGAAGGATTAGTTACGGCTTTCGCGATTCACGTCACTGTTAAGACCACCACTCAGTCAATCGTTGAACACTCTCAGGAATCTCGGTTCCCACTTACCGTCCGAACAGCTTAACCTTCAACCAATCGCTCAACACCAAAGTCCTATTCCTCAACGAGAACAGCGACGAAACGTATGCACTCCACCAGAAGAGGAAAGTCGCGACACCACCAGAGGCGACCTACACAAACGCGCGAACCAATTAGGGTCAACCAGCCCACGATCCAGATTGCGCACAAGCTACTCACGTTTCCGTTCATGAAGGGTAAGTCGGCGATAGCCTTATCCGAGCCAATGTAGGCTAAGCTTCCCTGATGGCTGTAATGGAACGGACGGATTTTGCTAGCCTTGTTGAGCTGCTTGACGATAGATTCGATTTCCTCGGCGTTGTGCTATTCAGTACACTCTATTAGTACGAGGCCCGGGGTTCCGTTGAAAAACAGACGTGAACGACGTACCCTGGCTTGACCCTCTGGCCCCTCTGGCAACCCGCTGCGCTCTCCGCGCATCTCCGCGAGCCTCTTCTCGAGCTCCTCATTCTTGATTGATTTACCGAGCAGACAGACGAGGTATAGGCCTTGCTAAGTCGCTATTTGAGCTCTTGCTGCGTCGACGTACTACAGTGCACTACCATAGAAATGTCCAACCCGTTAGCTTCTAACTGGAGCAATGATCCTTTGCGCGAGGCGGTACTTACATCGCCAATCTCATAAACGTCGTTCCCGCCCAAGGCCTCAAACAATCATCCACCAACAACCCCATCGTGTTCGTCTGCTGCCGCGGCAGCTGCGCAATCAAATCCCTCTCAACGGCCTGCCAACGTTCCCGCGACCCACACCAACAGTCTAGACTCAATCTCCTCGAACCGGCCTTTATTGTTATTGAAGACGACGGTGTTGTCTTTGACCTCCTTGACCATGGCCTTGGTAAGGACCTCGATGTTCAGCTCCTTGAACGTCGATTCGATGTACTTGATCCAGTCAGGGCCGAACACGGGTATGACGTTTGGTAATGCTTCGACGACAGTGACTTTGAGCTTTTCGGTGAGTTGGGGTGCCATGAACGCAGTTCGTCTTTGATCAAGTCGTATATCGAGTTCGCCGACGTCTGTGGCACCGCGGGCGGCGGCGACTAACGCACAAGACGTGAGTTAGACACATGATGGCTTTCAAGTTCGTTTTGGTGCACCCGACCTACTCATAGTATCCATACATCGACTTCTTCCTCGCTTTGGTCCGGAAGTGCCGGGAACTCGACGGAGTTCATAACCGGCGCGGAGCTCCTCCGCTTCGGGAAGTTGCTTCGAGAAGCATGGGATGCTAGAGACGAAGAATACCCACAGGAAATAGGATGATGTTACAATCACCTACCACGATTCTTAACGCTTAAGATCGTCTCGCGCGCCTCACCTCCCTGACACCGCGAACGCCAACCCCCTAGGTCTTGGCGCCCACGACCTAGACGAAGGCACCGTACGGACTTATCAGCTTGCTGATATCTTGATGTCTGACAGGTCCACGAGTGTGACTTGCTTGTTGTGAGGGTCGACTTTGGGAGCTTCGGCTTCATAGGTAGAGACTCGGTGCGCTTAGTGTGCGGCGACGTAGCGAGGCATTCGAACGGCCCTTGAGAGTTCCAACTGCGAGCGATGGAAGGAGGGGCATGAACAGGAAGTAGTTCTGCGGCCTGACGAGGACCGAAACTGCATGCAGTGAGTCGCCTGCGAGATGGAAGGCGAATCAGAGAATTGTAGTTTGGACTGAGCTAATGAAACGATCGGAGAGACCCACGAAGTTGCAATCCGAGCCCCCCTTATCCACGTTCTTCAACATGCTCCTACTAGCCCATTTGCTTGCGAGAATGGAAAAAAATTTCTTGACCCTCTCGAAAGGCGTTTGCTATGCCGGTAAGCAGGTTTCCGTTAGAAGTAAATAAGCGTTGGGGTTGTGCGTAGGACGGTGACCAAGGTGACCCGATCGAATGTGGTTAGCCCTCTATGCAATCGGGGTGGGTTTGCGGTGGTCTTGATAGCGCGACAGGCTGTGAATATACTTGTGGAAGGGGGGAAGATCACACTTCGCGGCAACACCTTGGGTGCAAATGAGGGCAAGCATGCTCCTCACAGCCATCGAAGACATCTGATCAGGCGAGCAAGTACTTGATTTCTGTTGCATGATCGGCGTGCCCGGCGTTAATAGGTGTCGAGATACGAGGTGACGAGAAAAAATGGCTCAGGTTGCGCACGCCCAGCCGTCGGACTGATGACGTAACGGTCTATCCAGGGTCTTGAGGTCCGAGTGCTGACGCCAAGAGTCCCCTTCACCCCCCAGCACTATTCCTACCTTATTCCCAAAGTAGCTACCACAAAGTTTCCTTGACTTCCTTTCTCTACCCATGGACCCTGGAGCAAATTCGACTCTATGGGACAAATTGGCCCTCGTGTCGGCGGTCCATATTTCTCCCCTTCCAGTTAAAGTGTGTCTATATATAGTTTACGGCCCCTCCCCCCAGTACACGAGTCTGCTCGGGCCGCGGTAAACTTAGATTGCCATCATCATCACCACCACTACCGCGCGTTCCAAGCTGAGAGACGCAAGGCTGTCAGATAGATTGGATTAACATTCCTGGCACCGCGAGACGACAAACCGTATCGATATCGTGAGCCTCGGCGTTTGACCGATCGCTTAATTCATATCCTTGTATACGCGTTTCGATTCCACCGGCCGCCTACTTACCGAACGAATCAAACGAGACACCCGACCACTATTCGCCAAATCTAACTTCACCCTGATAAGAGATATCAAGTACACCGACAACGTTCCACCCTATCTTCCAGATCCACAGTTCCATATGTTCGATCTTTAACTTTTTTGTCGTGCGAACCCTCCCCGCCGATCGCCTCATTCGACGTACTATTTACGCTAAGCACGCTGAAAAGTAACTTGGCTGTCCTAGGGTGCTCAGACAAAGTGGGCATCGCCGATCGATCCAACGCGTACAATCGATTGTTGCACTGCAGCCGCACGTGGTAGCATGGGGGTGTGCACTTAAGGCCGCGCGTTCACTTGAAGTCCGGGTCGACCCGACTTATTCGAAGGAGAGTCCACTCAGCCCAGAATATGAAACTCAGTAGCAAGTATCGGGCTCACGGGTCCGATCGACTAAGGGCTTTAGGAGACCGAAAGACTACTTCGTGGAAGCGAATCGAATGGATCATGGTAGTGCAACGTTATCTTATCTGCAACACGGATCGCGGGGCGATGCGGTGCCGTGCAACGAACCAGTCAAGAGAGAAAAGGCCTCGAAAGCGCCCAGGACTGTGGTTCACTTCCTTCGCCTCGAGGCACAGAGGAGAGCGGCACGAGCGCGCTTCACGAGGGCTTCAGGGCGTCCCGTGTTATAAAGACCCTTAGATTCACCACTCCTTCCCTCATTTCACCTCCTTTCACTTCTTCCTCTCGGCGAAGCCCCCACCCGACCATCGACTCATCTAACCGTCAATCCCCTTTACTCTAAACCATCCGATGCAAGTGGACAATAACGACAACGCCAACCTTCGTGGTCCCCAAGGGTCCGATCCAGGCGGTTCTGGCAGTACGCCCAAGCCAAGCAGCAAACTAGTACGTCCCACCCAAGCTTCGAAGAGGAATCATCAGTGCTTACCGTGGTCTGTTTCTATGTAGAGGGATAAACTCCAGAAACTTGCCGAATGGCGAATCGATTCGTCCTCGATCGAATTCCCGGAAGACGGCCCGAAGTTTCGTGGAGGATTTGCGGCCGTGTCACGAGCGTTTTTGGTTTCTACTTCCGCCTCGAAAAGTAGCGCGGACGATTCAGCTCAAACCGGAGGCACGAACGAGTCTGATGGTGGAATGCCCCAGCGAAAGGTCCGTTCCAATGAGACTCATTTTGTTTCCTACGACATGTCATTGATCGAGCTGGCTTCCATATGTTAGGCCATAGCGGTAAAGAAACTAAAGATCGAGAATGGAGAGGACAAAGAGCGAGTATTGGGGGTGAGAAAAAGTTGTCTCATCGCGTCAAGCTCTCGCACAGCGCTAAGTCTTCTTAGCTGGCACTTAGGGAAGCGGGATTCTTAACACAGCTTTCTCACCAAAACGTCATCAAAATCGAAGGATTCGTGGAAGATCTATCCAAGGATGAAATCTGGCTTGTCTTTCCCTGGGCAGCCAACGGGAATTTGAAGGACTTTGTCGCGTCGGAGGAATGGGAAATCCCGGAACGAATAGCACTGGTAGGATCGGATCACTACACTTTGGGTCATAGTCTAAGACATTTGTGCCACAGATGAGGGACGTTACGGAAGGAGTGGAATACCTTCACAATCGGGACCCGCCTATTTTCCACGGCGACCTCAAATCGGTGGGTCTGGGTGCTACTGTAATATGAACCTTGGCACGCTCAACTCTACGTTGCATAGATCAACGTATTAGTGAACTCAGATGGTCGGGCAGTGATCACCGACTTCGGTTCCGCCCGTCGCCTCACGAAAAAGGTTCCTACCAGGCAGCCCGACGAATGCGAAAACAGAGCACAGCCAACACTGCTACTCGAGACGGAATTCTGTGAAGCCACCAATACCGTAACACTAACAGGCAATAAATATACACTCCGCTGGGCTGCTCCGGAGCTACTCGTCGATGACGGACCAGGCCTGTGGTCCGATATATGGGCATTGGGGTGGATCTTTTATGAGGTATACCAAGATTTGGAAAGTGGTATCGACGGAAGCTTACAATTGACGCTGGGATAGGTTATGACCAACTCCATTCCCTTTCACGATGTTCACCAGAGCTCCGTGGTTATCGTACGCGTTGTTCGGGGAAACCTCCCACGCGTCGCTGATCACTACCGCATGGTGTTGATTCGGTCTCTTTACTCACTGATGAGTGAGTGTTGGAGCATCGATCCCAGCAAACGACCGACGGCCGAGGATTGTGGAAAGTCAATGGATTGGATGGTGAGTGGTGGCGGTTTTGGGGATACTTTAAACACAATCTGACCTGTTTCCATACAGCCAAGGATTAGTCCGAATCGACAGCGGGCCGCAAATACATCGGTTTCGGGAACTCACTCCGCTCGGCTTCTTTTCAAAATGGGAGACATACATAGACTTCAGTACGACTATATCAATGCATCAAAACTTCTCACCGAAGCCTTACGCATCCACCGGGAGACTGCTGACGCTGCAGAAATGGCCGAAACTCTCTTTAGTCTCGCCGAAGTAAATCGTGGTCAAGGCAATTACAGCGAGGCCGTTAAGCACTACTCGGAGGTCGTGCAACTCTACACTGACGCGGGCAACAGACAGGGAAGTGCCCACGCTCTGACGGGTCTTGCTGAAGTGCATCGGCTTCAACACAAGTTTAACGAAGCCGTTAGACTGTACTCCGAGGTCGTCGAAATCTGCACCAAATCCGGCAACCAAGAACAGAAAGCCGGGGCTCTGTGGGGTCTCGCTGAAGTGCATCGGTCTCAAAACGAGTTCAGCAAAGCCGTCCCTCTACTCCGAGGTCGTCAAAATCTGGACCGACATGGGCAACAAAAAAGGACGAGCCGAGGCTTTGCGTGGTCTTGCTCACGTGCATCGAGGTCAAAAAGAGTACAGCGAAGCCCTTCCGCTCTACTCCCAGGCCGCCCAAACCTGCGCCGACAGCGGCGACACACAAGGAAGAGCCTACTCTTTGTGGGGTCTCGGTGAAGTGCATAGGCTTCAAAAACAGTACAGCCAGGCCGTTCAGCCTTTCTCCGAATGCCTGCAAATCTTTATCGACATCGGCAACAGACCCTGGACAGCCCAGGCTATGATGAGCCTCGCCGACGTCCATCGCGACCAGGATCAGCACGAAGACGCGATACGCCTTTATGAACAAGCTGCTGGAGTGTTAGAAGAAATCGGAGATACTGGGGGTGCAGCAGACGCATTAAACGACGCCGCTGAAGCCCGTCGAAAACTCGAACTAGCGGGGGCGGAATGATGTTTCGCCGAGACATTTTACAATCGAGCGAGATTCGGTTATTGATACCCGACTGTATTTCGTGTTATGCATGTTTCTGTACAAGACTATGAGCTATGTATCCCGTTGACGTACTCTGTCTCGCTTGTATGTATTAGTTCATGCGACGCATTCGAATCAATTAGTAACATCCTGTCGTCTGTAACTCCTGTATCACGCACTTATCCCATCGTTCTCTTCTCGTCTGAATGAGTCCAGGTTGGATGGAGTCAATACAAAGCAACATCTCCTGGGGTATGAATGGAACGTATCGTCGAGTCGGCAGCTTGTCGACCACCATACCTTGGAGTCGAAGTTGAGCTGAACTCTATACATTTGGAAGATTGTCACCGTTAGCGCTATCCCGCCGGAATAAGACCAGGATTTTCGAGATTGTTTGAATGATTGCGGCGCTGCGTGTTGTTGCACAAAGTCCGCTGGGGCGTATTGGATCTTGTCGACGACCAAAAAAAATAGCACGCTTTCCTGCGGATTACGGCTTAAGGGCATGGCACGGCCCGTCAAACCGACATCACATAGGTAAATTTGAGTTGTCGCGCAGTCATTACGGACTTTGGCTCCGCGCGTCGTCTCACGAAAAAGGATCCTCCTGTTC
>WSUB01000034.1:282942-303343 GCA_019633425.1 Tulasnella sp. 424 | reverse complement strand
CACCATATCTATCTCCTTTGCCTTGTGCTTGTCAGCCGTTCCGGTGTCAACGGAAACAATCTTAGGGGTTAGTCAGTGATAGATAGCCTTTACATTAAAATGGGGAAAAACACCCTCGGTGTGTCGGGTGTTGCACCGTCATTAGATTTGAAGTACATGTGCTTTTGATGGATTATTGGAGCTGGTGAAATGTGGCTGGCAGTGTCTCCCGACGCTACCAAAGTAAGCAAAGCCCTCGGAGGTCTATCTGGATATATATAGCAAAGCAATTCCCGCGTAGCCTAAGTAGAACAAGAAGTCTGATATCGGCAAGACTGTAGAGAATAGAGTTAACTATCCAGTGTTTCTGACGCATACATAGTGTTATACCTTGTCTATGGACGCTACAGAGTGCTACAGACCCTTACCCGAAGTATGGCCGCTACGGAGCGCAACGGAATACCCTTAATCAACTATGGCTGAGAGTTTTTTTCCTGATGTGACACAAACGGCGCGCCATAGCTGGCTGCCCCGTTCAGTACGAGAGAGACGAATCGCTCAGCAATGGTCAAACGCATCAATTCATGTTCAACATTTAAAGTGGCGTACAGGGAGAATGCGACAGCTAACAATAATTGTCACGTTAAGAGTTAACATCAAAGTCGGTTGCTGGAGATCCCAGGATGGCACTGTAGTCGAGATCTTGCTTTTGATCAGGCTCCTCTTCCTCCAACCCTTCAACATGAGCTGCCAATACCCGACCTTTTCCCTTCGTTTGTGCTTCTACAGCATTAAGAACCGCAAGTTGGACGTCACGGAGATGGACGAGTTGACGCTGGTGAACCTCAACAACCGCCTTCGAGAACACGTCGAATGTCGCTGTGACATTACACCCGTCGAATCCGTTGTTGATTGAGGCGGTCGACTGGGGTTCTTCCTTGGGCTTCTGAGCCACCCAAGTGGCGAACTCCTGCTCCGATGTATCGGCAAAGTTGCTAAGAACCCCAAGAAGCTCTGGCTTTTTGGCCAATGTGCCCGAGCTCTTGATTCCGTCGATGACCCTCCTGAGCGACTTGACCTCTGTCTCGTCACGATCCCGCATTCCGGGTGCCGGGGTAAGGCTCAAGGAGTTAACTCCGTAGACGCTAAATCCGTTGGGTTGATTGAGAGAGCCGCCTAATCCGCGGAGCGTCTGGGTTAGGAACTGGAGTCGGGTGATTTCGAGCGGGGTCGAGCCAACTCCATTCTCCAAATAAAGCATCTCTGGAGGGCCAATGTCGATCAGATGGGAAACAATCTTGGACCAGCCCTTGAGGATGGCGGAATGGAGCGGTGTTGCGCCAGTGGAGTCACGGAGGAGAAGAGTGGGGACGACGGCGTTCTTGGCGGTTTGAAGCAGTAATTCAACGAGCCTCAGGTTCCCTTTCTTGACGACCATCGAAAACGGCTGTAGTGCGAGGATGCATGAATAAAGGACTTCAGCTAGACAAATAGGGGTCACTCACAGTGTTCCGTTGCGTGCGAGACTGCTGTGTCATGAGAGTCTCAATGACATCAGTTGGAAGCTTAGCGAGGGCATGCTCGATCAAGGTCCAATTGATGTCATAAGAAATGAACATCAAGTGCAGAATATTGTAGCTGCGTAAAAGGGCAGGCTAGTGAGACTGTGGCATTACGATCGAGGAACGAAAACTTACCCTCGTTCGTCGCGAATCAGTGGATCGGCTCCGTTCGCCAACATCCAGTCGAAGGCTTCTACAGGTGCCTTGGTGCAACAAAGGAGCATGAATGCAGACATCCTATTCGGCTTGACTTGCACGCGAATGCCATCAGCTGTCAACCGGGGCTGCATCTCCATCAGTTTCTTGAGTGTTGGGAGAATGCGATCCGGGTAGGTCGGGTTCCAAACCGTGGCGAGCACTGGTGTCTCCGCCAAACCACTGGCTTTAAAGCCTGCCAGCTTGGCGAAGTCGTCTGGGTTCCGGAGGGCTTCGGCGAGACGCTTCGAGAGTTTTGTTTGGTTGTTTTCGGCGTAGTACTTGTAGGCTTCGATGGCCTTGGGACTGTTGAGGTATTCCAGGATATCAATGGCTTGGGCAGAGGCAGCTCGCCAACCAATCGGGACTTTGGTCTCAGCATCAGCTTGCCAAGGAGCGTTTGGATCCTCTTTGCGTGCAAGATCCCTCCTCTTTTTGCCCTGCACGTTAAGACCGAGGTAAATCTTGTATTCCTCGTCATCGTCATCCTGTTGCTGGGCTTGCGCCTTGTCATCCATGGACTCCTTCGCTTTCGGTTTTGGCAAAGACAGTCCATCGCCTGTGCGGCGTATATAGGCCTAATACGGAGTTAGTGGAAGCATGTGCGATGAGAAAGGACGGCATGCTCACATCAAGCAATTCTGCAGAGTCCATCGCGAGAATGTAAGTTCGAACCGATTCTGGGACTGACATGGGCTCTTTCAGATTGACCATCATCTAAGGAATGGAAGAGGTCAGCTGGACAACCCGAAACCTCTCCGTTCACGCAACGTACATCAGCGATCTGGTTGAAGGCCTCGACGTCGTTCTCTCGGACAGCGATGTTAATCGGATCCGCGGAGCCCCAGTAGGCGGGCAAGCCGGATACTCCTTCGACGGCGCACTTTGCGCCATAGGATAGGAGCTGATTGGGCTTGACTTTCACCCTAACGGTGTGGAACCTCTTCGCAAGGTCGGAATATCCAGCTGGTCGCTTCTCAGTCTCGTCACTGGCAGCTGAATCTCCATCGCTGGCGTCGTCGTCGTCATCATCATCGTCTGTGAAAGCAAAGGGCCGTCAGTGATCGTGAAACGGCCTGACTGGAGATGCATATGCTGACCAAATCGGATTACATTCCCTCCGCGGTTTACGGTCTTTTGCTCATCATCGTCCTCATCCTTCATCAGCTGCTCCTGAGCGATTTCGAGGATCAAACGAGCGGTATTCCATCTACGAGCACGAAGAGCAACGAAGAGTGGCGTGTATCCTGTCACGAATTTCAATTAGCTTGTTTGCCATGATGCGAGTACTTTCTCCCACTCACCCTGAGCATAATGATTTATATGATCCGTATATTTGACTTTTGCAGTGATCTGGAGAAGGTCCCTAGTGCCGGAAGGCGGAGGAGCCGTATCATTCTTGGGCGGCAAACATAAAGCTCGAATCTTGTCGTTGTCACCGTTCCAGCAAGCCTCATAAAGCTCATCATACAGCGGGATCAAGTGCGTGCCCGGATAATCTTCTCCCCAACCGGCGACGAACAATGAATATCTCTTGAACGGCTTCGTCTTCTCGTCGATGGCATCGTCCGTCGAGTCCGTTGTGCTGGAACGGGCTAATTGACCGCGTCGGGTGCCCTGATTTGAGGTATGCGAAGGTGCGCTGGGATCATCGGGATCAAAGTCCTGCTCTGCATACTGCGACTTCCACTCTGACGGCATGTCCTTGTACAGCTCTTGCCAGGTCCGAGCTCCAGCTTTCTCGAGTTCCTCTACGGCGTGTTGGAAGTAGGGAAGCAACTTGGCTGCTTGAGCTCGCTGCTCTTCGTTCGTCGCTTTCATGGCTTTCGTGCCCTCTTCACGAATTTCCACATTTCGCTTCTCCCAGGCAATGGCTTGCGCATCCCATCCTTTCTTCTCCGATATTTCCATGTCCGAGAGGTCGAATACGCTTCTCCACGTCGCCGCGTTATTTGAGGATGCGTTGTTTTGGACAGCCGGCTCCCTTGAACGGCGCTTCATCTCGCGCACAGCAGATCGAAGGAATTCCAGCATTGAGCGACGAAAGCCAGCTTGGTTTTGATATTGATAGACACCTCGAGGAACGGAATTCCTGACACTTTCGGGTTCAAGGGCCAAAACCAGGCGGTAAAGGTCGCTGTAGTCCGATAAAGCGGCTTCAAGCGGTTGCAGGGTGCATGACTTCCATCCTTCCTCTCCAGCTCGAGCGTAACTGTACGATTGACTAGGACTGGGAAGCCAAAGGCGCTATCAGTAACAAATCGTAGTATAATTGATAAGATAACAAAGACTTACTTGGCTGCGACAGATCGATCGTAGGTCTCCAAATCAATGAACACCCGCGTGCCGGCATACGCCATCAAGACGGCGATCATCGTTCGCTGACCAGCCGCGAAAGCAGAAACAATGGGATGGACAGAAGCTTGCCACGACCTTGAGTACAAGAATCGACTAGCGGCCTTGGAGGTGGGATCGACTTTGAGAATGGTTTCGATGATTAGAGGTTTGTTGGCAGAAACGAGACGATGGAAAACGGTAACGGTGTCGGAATCCGCGGCTGAGCAAGAAGCTCCTCCAGCAGTGATGAGATGTTCGGCAATCTGGGCTCCAACTGATTCATCGGAAGTGAGTGCAGTAAGAGAGAGAGGGTAGAAGGTCGCAGTATCCCGGTAACCGTTGCTGAGGCTTTTTGGTGTCTTGCAGTCGGCTCCAGCAGCAACGAGAATTTGGACAATAGGCAAGAAACCACCGATGATGGCGTACTAAATAGCGATATGTTAGTTTATCCAGGATAGTTATGAGACCTCATCAAGGCTTACTCCAAGGGCAGTGAGGCATTGGTCCCAATCTGGAGCATCAATGTCGAGAATATCAGGCTCATCCTCGGAATCTTCCAATGGGTCTTCTTCGTTCTTGACAGAATCGACCTTGGGATTTCCCTTCTTCTTTGCCTCTTCATAGTCCTCGTCTTCATTATCTTCAGAAGACCAATCATCTTCCGAGGAATCTCGAATCTAAAGTCGTTTCCCAATCAGCGTCCAAGTCCCGATCGTCGGCCAGGAGACCTACCTCGTCTTCTTGAGCCTTCATCGCGACCTCCTTATCCTGCTTTCCTTTCTCCTTGGTTTCCTTCTCCTTGGCCTCTTTCTCGAGTTTATTCTTCTCACTCTTCTCCAAAAGCGCCTTGATGACCTTGAGCATCCCCATCTGAGCAGCCAAATGCAGACTGCACCGTCCGTCAACCAATCTAGAGGTCATCCTCGCGCCTTGCTCGATCAAATCCAAGCAAATGTCCTCGGAGGTGCAAAGCAAAGCCATTTGTAGAGGAGTCCGGCCGAGGTGGTCGCGCGTCTTGATTGCGTCAGCGTTGCGCTTAAGGAAGTCGTTGCAGGCTGCACGGTTGTGAGAGGCGATGTGGGAGAAGAGTATGGCGAGGGGCTTGAGATAGGCCTGCTCGGACCATTCGCCGCTGTCGATGGGGTGGAAAGAGCCCGTGATACCTGCAGAACGAGCCTCAATTGCATGAAGCTATCCGAGATGACCGGCGACCCACTTTGGCGACCAGGATTCTCCTGCATGAATGCTACGCGACCAGTGATGAACTGCTCCTGTTCCTTCTCAAATATTTCTTTCTCTTCATCGGTTTCAGGCAGCGGACAATACTAGAATGGAACTTTCCTCAGACTACAGCCTTTAGAACTTGGATTGAGACACTTACCTCGCAACAGTCCTCCAACGCCTCCTTTATGTTACCAAAGAATGCTGGGTGGCGATGAAGTCTACGGCCCTTGTTCTTCGGATTGAAGGTGCTACAAGCAGTACCCCGTGTTAGCCAACCGAAGAAGAGTTGTCCGGCGGTCCAGGCTCGCACCTATTCATCCCCAAATCCGTCTGATACACGATCCTGCAGACCTTTTTCGCATTGATCCCGGGTCCATAAGGAATGTGGAACATCACATCATACTCGCTCATTTGAAGCCCAGCGAAATCGGCAGCAGATTTCAAATCACCATTCAATCTCTTATCGCGCCGCCTTTGGCGGCGAGAGATATTGGGCCTGCCACGCATTCGACGACGCTGGTTGAGGTACCCATCTCGGGCTTCTTGAGTGGCGAGCTTTTCGAGAACCAAGAGTAGAGCGAGGCCTTCGATGCGAGTGAGAGCACGTTCAAAGATCTATTTGATGAGGAATACGTTAGGGCTGCCGAGAGGATGCGGCAGGAGCACTGAAAGACGAACCGTAGGATCAAAGTCCTCGCGACGGAGGTCAGGTACATGAATTTCGAATCCTCGACCAGCGTACTTGGCCAGCCGAACTTCGTATGAAGGCGAGCGCCGATCCATTGCGACTCGGTTGCACTGGGTCATGAGGGCCAAGACGGCACGAGGAGCCGCAACGACGCGAGTTCCATCGAAACCAATGCAAGTCGAGTCGACGTCGAATCCGGCCAGAATTTCAGCGGGCGACTGATAGATACGCAATATGATTTGGATGGGTCGATAAGGGTATTGGCCTAGCCGTGTGGGCGCGGTGAGCACGCGTCGTTCCGCGTTCAAACAGGGTCCTTACAATGAATCGAAACGGCGTTCTTTGTGCGGATGGCGCAAACCTCCCATGGAACCGAGTCCCTAACAGCATTGTAAATCTCGATACATTTTTCCTCCGCCTATGGAAATCCTGGGTTAGACTTGTGCGTCTATGAGTGGATAAAACACGTACCTCTGCGGGGGTAAGGCCATACAAGAAAAGATCCACGTCCGAAGCGGGGAACGCCTCAGAGTGATAGTACTTTCGAAGGGCTCGCTTCGAGCCTTGCTTCACGACGTACTCCGGCAGAGGGGCCAAGCAAGCGACGACGGCCCCTCCAGCAACGATCACGTTGTTCCAATTCGTCAACTGACTGAGCGCACCTTCGCTGAAAATCGCCCATCGGGTCTTGAAGTCCTCCAAAGAAGACGCCATGGACAGCTCTCCGTCCTTTCTACGCGTGTCGTCGTCGAGGGGCATGACGTGATGTTTTCGCAGATCGTCATCGTCTTTGACGGCCCGAGCATGAATCTTTTTGATGCGGTCGGTGTTTTGGCCAAAGACATCGACGAGACCGACGTAGGGATCATTGAGGCGGGCGTTGGTGCGGTCTGTGGCGAAGAGACGACGGAGGTCTGCTTCGTCTTGGAGGGATGGGCTGATGGCAGGACCGAGGTCGATGCCGGGGGTATCGGGGAGTTCGCCGAGACGGCGTAGGAAAGATTCGGCTTCGGTGTTTTGAGCCATTGGACGATATTGGTGGAGAGTCGTTCACGGGGGCGAGAAGGGGGAGTGAACGGAACGACTTGGATAATCTCTAACGATGCCATTGGCAATCGTTCTTATAGACTTTTGGTTGTTCATTGAAGCGTAATGAGAACCTACAGGCAGACTAGCGGAGATCTGATTGCAACCGATTGAATCAACCAAATCTGACTCCAATCGAAGCCTTCAAGCCGGATAACATCACATCCCTTCCGGTCCCATCATATCGTGCGGTGAGGAGCGGCAAGCCCGTTGTATTCATTCATTACGCTTTGAGTCAGGTGATCGCTTCAACGGACCCTTAAACACCGTGCCGCTTCGGAACCCAAACCAAGTCATTCAGAAGCCAAGGATGAAGAAACGCAGAGAAGAATAGAAATACTAGTATAATGCGACGTAAAAAGGGGGGAGAAAGAACTACAGGACAAAAAAAAAAAAGAGACGGGATTACGGGAACTTAGTCACGTCCACGCATTCCGTGCAGGGCTCCCTGAACCCAATGAACTCAGAGGATTTTCTCGCTCCGTACCACAGAGCGGCGTTATCTAAAGTATTGAGGAGGTGCGGCTAATTACCTTATGTACGGCCATGGCGTGTGCCGCGGGGACCCAGGATCTTTTCTGACAGCCTGAAATGACACTATGTATACACACGAGTTCAAAATTCGGTTATTCGAGCTAGACATCCGACATCGAAACTTGGGTCGCACGTGCCATGCGTTGAGCAGGGATATGTCCAATCCGGCACGATAAAGTTAATGTAACAGCTTGGTTCTCCTTCAGTTTTCTTATGTATCTAGTCAAGGACAAGCCATGGAACACGAATCATGTGTCCAGCCACAGACGACCCCTGCTTGCAGTTCTGAGCGTGCCCAAGTGGAAAACAAGCCGAGGTCAACAATTCCACTTCAGCTCGGTTCATCCCTCTACGTCTTCGCTACCGTGATTCTGGTGCTGGTTCGGTGGTATAAAGTTGTGTAGCGGTGGGAGAATGAAATCCCGCCGGAAGGCTTGACCCTTGGGACCTCCCAAGCCCCGAAAAATCCCGGCGTATGGTGGAAGTCGGGAGCCGAGGATTGTGATCCGTGCGTGGCTGACAAAATGATTGACTAAGCATGTGGAGGACGCCATACCTCCACAGCTAACAATACATATATATTGGCTAGTCCCGTGCGGATTATCTTGGTCAAGTGCTCAACCATGTCGAATTCAGCACCAAAGTACACTTTGATCTACTGGGGGGGCATTCCTGGTCGCGGGGAATACGTTCGCCTCGCTTTGCAGTATGCTGGTGAACCATACAACCAGATCAATGACGATTCTGTTCGGAGTCATGTCGTAAATTCATCCAAGACCGGGTAATGCTTAGGCTTGTCAAATTCCTTGTGGTATGGTATAACTCATCGTCCGTTGCAGGTACCCTCCTCACTTCGCACCTCCGATGCTCAAGCTTCCAAGCGGGCAAATTATATCCCAAACAGGGAATATCTTGGTCCGTGCCGTGATGGTTTTGTGGACGTAACTAATTCCTGCGGCCCACGTTTTGTAGAGTTATCTTGCGCCAAAGCTGGGCCTGGAAGGTGACATCCCGGAAGGGGAGGATGAGGAGGCAACTGCGGTCCGCAAAGCCATCATTAACCAATTCGTACTCACGGCGCTTGACCTGAACCTGGAAGCCCATGTAAGATCTTCTGCATTGGAATGTGGTATAGTTTACTTATTTGGCTCATATTATCCAGGATACTCATCACCCTATTGCGAAGATGCTGTACTACGAAGACCAGAAACCGGAATCAAAGCGTCGAGCTGAAGAGTTTCGTCGTGACAGTTCGTACAAAACACGTCTTATGAAGGCGTTCATCGTCACTCACGTCCACCACATTTAGGGATTCCCAAATTCCTAGCCTACTTCTCTCAAGCCATAGAAGGAAACCTCCAGGGCGGTGTAGATGGGTACCTCTACGGAAAGAAAACCACCACGGCCGATCTGGCGTTGTTCCACGTAATATGTGGCATAGAATACGCCTTTCCCAAAAGAACGGCCGTGCTAAAGAAGGAGAAAAAGTATGAACTTGTGTGGAAGTTGAAAGATCGGGTGGCCAAGGAGCCTAGGATCGCAAGCTATTTGGCTAGCGACGAACGCGTTCCATTTGGAATGGGTATCTTCAGGCATTATCCGGAGCTTGACGGGGAGGATTGAATGTAGTTAGACGTGCAGCATATATGAAATAACGGTACCGGCCGATCGCGCATTTGCATATGCTTTCACCGATTGCGAAGAACAGGGGAAGACATTGGGGCGGGTTATAGTCGACATCGGGCCAGTGCCGAGTCGGAGTATAAATGGGTCCAATTCATATGTAGCCTCGTCAATACATTCGGGACGAGAAAGCATCAGGCTTCGGCGCGACTCATGTGACGATATTCTGTTTACCAAGTTTTCCTGATGAAGCCGGCTTGCGAGAGACTGACCGAGAAGCACACTAGAGTAAAGACACTCAATAACCAGACACTGTGCAAGTAGAGTTTTGTACTGGGATATAGAAAAGAGATGAAATACAGCGAACTTTAACGTAGACTTGGACTGAGAGATGACCGGGGTGTCGGGGGGCTCGGACAAAGGGAGCACCGACTAACTGCCAACGGGGGACGAGGACCCTGCACGCGGCACCGCGCACTGATTAAATAAATATGTGTCTGAGATAGACCTTGACGGAGCAAGGTGAACTCAGAACATGGATCCATTTGTGACCGGCTTCTTCAGACGACCAAGTTGCAGCGTGCCCGCGAAATCCTTACAGCCCTCCGATCTCATTGAAAGATAAAAGAAAAACAGGCACGCTCAACGGAGCATATGTTGTCGAATAAAATACGGAAATAGCTGGTGAGTCAAATCTGTGATTCTACAGCTCATCCTTTGGGGGTAAGGGCAGGAGCTGAGCGAGCCGAGGCATTGGAGCGGCTTCGGAAGAGATAGAGGTTTAGTGGACTGTGCTGGAAAGTGAACTCAGACCCCGACTGAAGCGCTGTGGTACCTGGCCCGATTGAAAGATGGAATTTGACAACCGAAAATGAAATGATGACGGGCCTACATGCAGAAAGGGAGCCGAGGATGCAATGAAGTGCGGACCTCTTGTATTTGTCGTCAGGAACTGGGTGGGGCGGTATGTTACGATTTACTGCTGGGAAGACCCACGTCTTACCATGACAGTCCTGGGAACATGTGAAAAGGGACAACACAAATCAGACTAAACGTCACGAAAATGGGAGAAAGGAAGTGCGGAGGCAAAGGGAAGGCGCGGAACGACCGGAAAAGCCGATGTGCGCTTAAAGACGTTGTTGCTGGTAAGACACATTCACCCAACCATTCACGGTTCAGAGCTATGATATTTTACATATGACAAGAAACTATATATTACTGCAAAATAGACTAATAGTATGCGTCGTGACAGCCGCTTGGTCGCCCGTTTACCTGGTATGACAGGTGGATTATCTTTGCATTATTGCCGTAGATCCCGAGTCCTCAACCTGTGAGTGAGCGCTGGCCCTCTCCATGTGGTCCCGTCTGAAATGGCTTCTGCAGGTCAGAGGTATCCGCTTCTTGCCGAATGATAGTATGCCCGCGACTGTGGGGTGGCGGTCTGAGCATAAGGTTGAGGAGCGATACCCCGTGTTACTGACCATCAACAACAATATAGCGTGGTTTCGTCTCCGGCGGAGCTTTCTCCCAAGCACGTCTGGATGCGTAATGCTCCGTAAATGAATTTTTTTTCTAGAGTGATATGGCACAGCAGCTTTTCTTGGATCCGGCGAAGGCCGAGCGTCTCGGCCGCGACAGCCGCCGGACGCGAGACCTTCGCCTGCTCATGGACTACGCAAACGGTTAAACTGAAGCTTCTGGGATTCTGAACGAGAAACTCATCCTCTGTCACCAAAACGGAAACGTTGCAAGTCAGGGATGTCTGTGTTAGGACTGCCGAGGTGATGGCGAAGGAACCCGGAAGACCAACGTGCGATCAAAGTCCTCACGACGGAGGTCATGAACATGACTTTGAATCCTCGAGCAGCGTATTTGGCGATTCGGACTTCATAAGAAGGAGAAAGTCTGTCAATCACCACTCGATTAGACTGGGTCACGAGTGCCAAGATGGCACGAGGAGCCGCAAGCACTTGAGTTCCATCGAAAGCGACACAGGCCGAGTCGACATCGAATCTAGTAAGAATTTCGGCAGGCGACTGATAGATACGCAGAACGATTTTAACGGGCCGAAACGAGTATAGGCCGGGGCGGAGTGAGCTCGCGTGGCTCCACGTTGAAACAGGGTTCTTACAACGAATCGAGACAACATTCTCGGTGCGAATGGCGCAGACGTCCCATGGAACAGAGTCCTGAATATCGTTATAGATATCTGGGCCCTTTTCCTCCGCCTAGAAAAGGGGTCAAGGTTAAAGCGATCCGCCTTTCGGCTGATATGGAAACTCTGCCTAACGTGACTGGAGCAAGTATTCCACGTTGGTTCGACTTTACCTTGCTCGTTCAGTAGGAGAGAGGCGAATCGCTCAGCAATCGTCAAACGCACTAATTCATGTTCAACATTTCATTTGGAGTATCGTACAGAGAAAAGGCGACGGCTAACAATGATTTTCACGTTAAGAGTTAAACTTCAGAGTCGGTGGCTGGAGATCCCAGGATGGCACTGTAATCGACATCCTGCTTTTGATCGGGCTCCTCTTCCTCCAACCCTTCAACATGAGCTGCCAATGCTCGACCTTTTCCCTTCGACTGTGCTTCTACAGCATTAAGAACCGCAAGCTGAACGTCACGGAGATGGACGAGTTGACGCTGGTGAACCTCGACGACCGCCTTTGAGAATACTTCGAATGTCGCCGTGACATTGCACCCGTCGAATCCGTTGTTGAGTGAGGCGGTCGACTGGGGCTCTTCTTTGGGCTTCTGCGCTACCCAAGTGGCGAACTCCTGCTCGGAGGTGTCGGCAAAGTTGCTAAGAACTTCAAGAAGCTCTGGCTTTTTGGCCAATGTGCCCGAACTCTTGATGCCGTCAATGACCCTCCTGAGCGACTTGACCTCTGTCTCGTCACGATCACGCATTCCGGGTGCCGGGGTAAGGCTCAAATAGTTGACTCCGTAGACGTTAAATCCGCCAGGTTGATTGAGAGAGTCGCCTAATCCGCGGAGCGTCTGGGTTAGGAACTGGAGTCGGGTGATTTCGAGCGGGGTCGAGCCAACTCCATTCTCCAAATAAAGCATCTCCGGGGGACCAATGTCGATCAAACGGGAAACAATATTGGACCAGCCTTTGAGGATCGCCGAATGGAGCGGTGTTGCGCCAGTGGAGTCACGGAGGAGAAGAGTTGGGATGACGGCATTCTTGACGGTTTGAAGCAGCAACTCGACGAGCCTTAGGTTCCCTTTCTTGACCGCTATCGCAAATGGCTGGAGTTCGAGGATGAATGAATAAAGGACTCCAGCCAGACAAATTGAGGTTACTTACAGTGTTGCGTTGCGTGCGAGACTGCCGTGCCATAAGAGTCTCAATGACATCAGTTGGAAGCTTAGTGAGGGCATGCTCGATCAAGGTCCAATTGATGTCATAAGAGCCGAACATCAAGTGCAGAATATTGTAGCTGCGCGGAAGGACCGGCGAGTGAGAGTGTGACATTAAAATCGAAGATTGAATACTTACCCTCGTTCGTCGCGAACCAGTGGATCAGCCCCGTTTGCCAACATCCAGTCGAAGGCTTCCACAGGTACCTTGGTGCAACAAAGGAGCATGAATGCCGACATCCTATTAGGCTTGACTTGCACCCGAATACCATCAGCCGTCAACCGTGGTTGCAGCTCCATCAGTTTCTTGAGTGTTGGGAGAACGCGATCCGGGTAGCTCGGGTTCCAAACGGTGGCGAGCACTGGTGTCTCCGCCAACCGACTGGCCCTAAAGCCCGCCATCTTGGGGAAGTCGTCTGGGTTCCGGAGGGCTTCGGCGAGACGCTTGGCGAGTTTTGTTTTGTTGTTTTCGGTGTAGTACTTGTAGGCTTCGATGGCCTTGGGACTGTTGAGATATTCCAAGATAGCAATGGCTTGGGCGGAGGCAGCTCGCCAACCAATCGGGACTTTGGTATCGGCATCAGCTTGCCAAGGGGCGTTTGGATCTTCTTTGCGTGCGAGATCCTTCCTCTTTTTGCCATGCACGTTAAGACCGAGGTAAATCTTGTATTCTCCGTCATCGTCATCGTCATCGTGTTGCTGGGCCTGGGCCTTGTCATCCGTGGCCTCTTTGGCTTTCGGTTTTGGCAAAGACAGTCCGTCACCAGAGCGGCGTATGTAAGCCTAATCATTGTGGAGTTAGCGGAAGTATGTGCGATGAGAAAGAACGGCATCCTCACATCAAGCATTTCTGCAGAGTCCATCGCGAGAACGTGAGCGCGAATCGATTCTGGGACTGACATAGGCTCTTCCAGCTCGGCCATCATCTAAGAAACGGAAAAGGTCAGCCAGAAAGCCTGAAACCTCTCCGTTCACGCAACGTACGTCAGCGATCTGGTTGAAGGCCTCAACGTCGTTCTCTCGAACAGCTACATTAATTGGATCCGCGAAGCCCCAGTAGGCGTCCAAGCCGGATACTCCTTCGATGGCGCACTTTGCGTCGTAGGATAGAAGCTGATTGGGCTTGACGTTCACGCTAACGGTGTGGAACCTCTTCGCCAGGTCGGAATATCCAGCAGGCCGCTTCTCAGTCTCGTCACTGGCAGCTGAATCTCCATCGCTGTCGTCGTCGTCGTCGTCGTCGTCGTCGTCGTCATCGTCTGTGAAAGCAAGCGTCGTCAGCGATCGTGAAGCGGCCTGACTGGAGATGCATGTGCTGACCAAATCGGATTACATTCCCTCCACGATTTACAGTCTTGACCTCCTCATCCTCCTCATCCTTCATTAGCTGCTCCTGAGCGATTTCGAGGATCAACCGAGCAGTATCCCATTTACGGGCACGGAGAGCAACGAAGAGAGGCGTGTATCCTGCCAGGAATTCCAATTAGCTTGTTTGTCATGATGCAGGTGCTTTCTCCCACTTACCCTTGGAATAATTACTCGTGTGCTCCGTATATTTGACTTTTGCAGTAATCTGGAGAAGGTCTCTGGTGCCGGAAGGCGGAGGAGCCGTATCATCCTTGGGCGGCAAACATAAGGCTCGAATCTTGTCGTTGTCACCGTTCCAGCAAGCCTCGTAAAGCTCATCGTATAGCGGGATCAAGTGCGTGCCCGGATAATCTTCTCCCCAACCGGCGACGAATAATGAATATCTCTTGAATGGCTTCGTCTTCTCGTCGATGGCATCGTCCGTCGAGTCCGTTGTGGTGGAACGAGCTAGCTGACCGCGTCGAGTGCCTTGATTTGAGGTATGGGGAGGTGCTTTGGGGTCATCGGGATCAAAGTCCTGCTCTGAGTACTGCGACTTCCACTCTGACGGCAGGTCCTTGTACAGCTCTTGCCAGGTCCGAGCTCCAGCTTTCTCGAGTTCCTCGACGGCTTGTTGGAAGTAGGGAAGCAACTTGGCTGCTTGAGCTCGCTGCTCCTCTTCGGCCTTTTTGCTGTTGTCGGTCGCGTTGGGGTTACTGGCTTTCACGCTCTCCTCACGAAGCTCCTGATTTCGCTTCTCCCACGCAATCGCCTGAGCATCCCATCCTTTCTTCTCCGAGATTTCCATGTCCGAGAGGTCAGAAATGCTTCTCCACGTCGCCGCGCTATTAGTGAATACGTTGTTCTGTGTAGCCGGCTCCCTGGAACGGCGCTTCATTTCGCGCACGGCAGATCGAAGGAAGTCCAGCATCGAGCGACGAAGGCCAGCGTTGTTTTGATATTGATAGACACCCCGAGGAACGGAGTTCTTGACACTTTCGGGTTCAAGGGCCAAAACCAGGCGGTAAAGGTCGCTGTAGTCCGATAACGCGGCTTCGAGCGGTTGCAGGGTGCATGACTTCCAACCTTCCTCTCCAGCTCGAGCGTAACTATACGATTGACTGGGACTGGGAAACCAAAGGCGCTATCAGCAACCAAATCGCAGTATAATTTTTTAGATAACAAATGCTTACTTGGCCGCGACAGACCGATCATAGGTCTCCAGATCAATGAACGCCCGCGTGCCGGCGTACGCCATCAAAACGGCGATCATCGTTCGTTGACCAGCCGCGAAGGCAGAAACAATGGGATGGACAGAAGATTGCCAGGACCTTGAGTACAAGAATCGACTGGCGGCCTTGGAGGTGGGATCGACTCGGAGAAGGGTTTCGATGATCTGAGGTTTATTGGCAGAGACGAGACGATGGAAGACGGTAACGGTTTCGGAATCCGCGGCTGAGCAAGAAGCCCCTCCAGCAGTGACAAGATGTTCGGCAATCTGGGCTCCAACGGATTCATCGGATGTGAGTGCAGTAAGAGAGAGAGGGTAGAAGGTCGCGGTATTCCGGTAACCGTCGCTCAGGCTCTTTGGTGTCTTGCAGTCGGCTCCAGCAGCGACGAGAATTTGGACAATAGGCAAACAACCACCGATGATGGCGTACTAAAAAGTAACGATCTGTTAGTTTATCTAGGATAGTCATGAGACCTCATCAAGGCTTACTCCAAGGGCAGTGAGGCATTGGTCCCAATCTGGAGCATCAATGTCGAGGATATCAGGCTCGTCTTCGGAATCCTCCAACGCATCTTCTTCGCTCTTGACAGGCTCTCCCTTGGGGTCGACCTTCTTCTTTGCCTCGTCGTAATCCTCGTCTTCATTATCTTCAGAGGACCAATCGTCTTCCGACGAATCTCGAATCTAAGTGCGTTTCCCAATCAGCGCCCGGGTCCCGAACGGCGGCCAAGACACGTACCTCGTCTTCTTGGTCCTTCATCTCGACGTCCTTATCCTGCTTTTCTTTCTCCTTCGCTTCCTTCTCCTTGGCCTCTTTCTCGAGTTTATTTTTCTCGCTCTTCTCCAAAAGCGCCTTGACGACCTTTGGCATACCCATCTGAGCAGCCAAATGTAAACTGCACCGTCCATCAACCAATCTAGAGGTCATCCTTCCGCCTTGCTCGATCAAATCCAAGCAAACGTCCTCGGCGGAGCAAAACAAAGCCATTTGCAGAGGAGTCCGTCCGAGGTGGTCGCGCGTCTTGATGGCGTCGGCGTTGCGCTTAAGGAACTCGTTGCAGGCTGCACGGTTGTGAGAGGCGATGTGGGAGAAGAGTATGGCGAGTGGTTTGAGGTAGGCTTGCTCGGACCATTCGCCGCTGTCGATGGGGTGGAAAGAGCCGGTGATACCTGCAAAAAGGGGGTCAATTGCATGAAGCTATCCGAGATGACGGGGGACTTACTTTGGCGACCAGGATCCTCCTGGATGAACGTTACGCGACCAGTGAGGAACTGCTCTTGTTCTTTCTCAAACAATTCCTTCTCTTCATCCGTCTCGGGCAGCGGGCAGAACTAGAATGGGGATTCATCAGACTCCATCTCTGAAAAATCCAAGGTGAGACCCTTACTTCGCAGCAGTCCTCCAAGGCCTCCTTCATGTTCCCAAAGAATGCGGGATGACGATGAAGTCTGCGACCCTTGTTCTTAGGATTGAAGGTGCTACATGCAATGCCTGGCGTTAGTCTGATACCCAAGAAAAATCGTCCAACAATCCCGGCCCGCACCTATTCATACCCAAATCCGTCTGATACACCATCTTGCAGATCTTCTTCGCATTGATACCCGGACCATAAGGAATGTGGAACATCACGTCGTACTCGCTCATTTGAAGCCCACCGAAATCGGCAGCAGACTTCAAGTCACCGTTCAGTCTCTTATCTCGTCGCATTTGACGACGAGAGCTGTTGGGCCTGCCCCGCATCCGACGACGCTGGTCGAGGTACCCATCTCGGGCTTCTTGAGTGGCGAGCTTTTCGAGAACCAAGAGTCGAGCGAGACCTGAGACGCGATAAAGAGCACGTTCGAAGATCTATTCAACGAGGATTGCATTAGGGCAGCCGAAGTGATGCGGAAGGAACAAAGATGAACTAACCGTAGGATCAAAGTCCTCGCGACGGAGGTCAGGAACATGAATTTCGAATCCTCGACCAGCATACTTGGCAAGCCGAACTTCATACGAGGGTGAGCGCCTATCCATTGCGACTCGGTTACACTGAGTCATGAGGGCCACGACGGCACGCGGAGCCGCAAGAACGCTAGTTCCATTGAAAGCAACGCAAGCGGAGTCGACATCGAATCCAGCCAGAATTTCTGCAGGAGACTGATAGATGCGCAAGACGATTTGGACGGGTCGATAAGGGTATTGGCCTAGCGGTGAGGAGGGTTGAGTAAGTACGGATCGCGTCGCTCCGCGTTAGAACAGGGTCCTTACAATGAATGGAAACAGCGTTCTTTGTGCGGATGGCGCAGACCTCCCATGGAACCGAGTCCCTAACAGCGTTGTAGATCTCGAGACATTTTTCCTCTGCCTATGGAAGTCATAGGTTAGATGCCATATACCTTTTGGTTCATTGGGAAAGCACGTACCTCTGCGGGTGTAAGACCATACAAGAACAGATCCACGTCCGAAGCGGGGAACGCCTCGGAGTGATAATACTTTCGGAGAGCTCGCTTCGAGCCTTGCTTGACAACGTGCTCCGGCAGGGGTGCCAAGCAAGCGAGGACGGCCCCTCCAGCAGCGATCACGTTGTTCCAATCCGTCAACTGACTGAGCGCACCTTCGCTGAAAATCGCCCAGCGGGTCTTGAAGTCATCAAACGAAGACGCCATGGACAGCTCCCCGTCTTTTTTACGCGTGTCGTCGTCGAGAGGCATGACGTGAAACTTTCGCAGATCGTCATCGTCTTTGACGGCTCGAGCGTGAATCTTTTTGATGCGGTCGGTGTTTTCACCAAAGACGTCGACGAGACCGACGTGGGGATCTTTAAGTCGGGCATTGGTGCGGTCGGTAGCGAAGAGACGACGGAGGTCTGCTTCGTCTTGGAGGGATGGGCTGATGGCAGGACCGAGGTCGATGCCAGGGGTATCGGGGAGTTCGCCGAGACGGCGAAGGAAAGCTTGGGCTTCGGCGTTTTGAGCCATTGATGGAGAGTCGTTCACGGGAGTGGAGAATGGGGGGAGTGAACGGAACGACTTGGATAACCTCCAACGATGCCAACGGTGACCGTTCTTATAGACTGTTGGTTGTTCGTTGAGCGTAATAAGAGCCTTGGAGACTAGCGGCGATCTGATTGCCCACCAATTGAATCAACCAAATCTGACTCCAATCGAAGAACTTCAAGCCACGGATAACATCACATCCCTTGGCTCTTATCATATCGTGGTGCGGTGAGGAGCGGCAAGCCCGCCGAAGAAAGAAGTTGTATTCATTCATGACGTGCGCAGCCGCGTTTTTGAGTCAGGTGATCGCTTCGAACCCTTAAGCACCGTGCCGCAACCAAGTCATCCAGAAGCCCAGGAGGAAAACGAGAAGGGCAAGAATAGAAATACTAGTACAATGCGACGTAAAAAAAAGGGGGAGAAAGAACTACAAGACGAAAAACGATGAAATGAAAAAAAAAGAGACGACGGGAATATGTAAAAGCAGATAATTGCACAGATCACAGCAACCAGAACAGAGAGAGAGACAGACAATCGAAAGCAACCATATAAGAGCGGAAGAATGAAAGGAAAAAAGGAACAGACCATGGGCATAAAAATACTCTCTTTTTTTTTCACAGTGTGGGTGTATATCTACGCACCCCCCGCTCGTCTAGTCGGTTTATTTCTTGCTTGGGGTACTTGTGCTTTTGACTGAACGGGGCTTTTACGACCTTTGCCACGCGTGTTCACTCCCTCGGAAGGAGAGTCTCCAGCTCCACCATCACCACCGGGACCGGGTCCATACCCCGGGTTGTTCCCAGTCGACACGGAACCCGACGTCCGCTGTCTTCTCGACGGTGGGCCTCCTTGTCCATCTCCGGCACCGAGCCCACTCCCATCCGGCCCACCATCTGACGTCGCTTTACGTTTCTGCGCGTTACCGTTTCCCGGAGGTGGAGGTGCGTTGAACGATGATAAAGAAGGGGTCCCCTGTTGCTGGAGCGGGCCTGAGGGACCAGGAGGCCCGCTAGACGAGTTTGGGCGCATGCCCGGACTCTGGTTCATGGGGTTTTGCACGTGGCTGAGCCGTGGGGTTACACCGCTGGGTCCTCCAGGAGTGTGAGCGTCGACTTGCGGAGTCGTAGGAGGCGGCGCCATCATCCCCGGCGGTGGTCCACCCATATTCTGCACCATATGTGGGTTCAAGCTGAGCATTCCAGGACTCGCAGTCATCGGACCAGGGGTAAAGTTAGGCATTCCGTTTGGGATCAGTATGTTTCCGCCAGCGAGTTGTCCATTGTTGAAATGGGAGGGGAGAAAGTCAAGGGGTTCGGTTTTGGCCGCTTGCATGGTGGCTTGGGCAATATGGTCATTTCTTGCATAAAAGTCTTCTGGATTCTTTTGTCGAACGTGGTTGGCATAATGAGCTAGGGATTCTGCCAATATGTCAGTTCTCCACACTGCATGCGTGTCCCCCCGCCTGATTCAGGAAAACTCACGAATGGGACCGAATCCATTGTCAAAAGATAAAGTGATGAGGTCGCTCAGTTGCGTCACGCTTTCTGCCAACTTGAAGCCTCACGTAAGTTACCCGAATCTCTGCAAATCTCCTGTGGAACATACCTCAAGAACCCTCATCGTGCTCTCCGGAATCCCAAACGCGTTCACCGGTTCTGCAGGCAAGAACGCTCTCTCAATCACCCAACCCCGCTCTCCAGGTCCTCCCATCGTCGTCCCAGCGCTCGACGCAGTTCTACTCCCACCAACCAACGTCGGCGACGAACTTGCCCCGCTTCCGGTACTCTCATGCCCATTCACCAGGCCATTTATCGGCGTATCTCCTCCCATCATGCCGTTCATCATACCCATAGGACTCTCAGCGTCGTTCCACCCGCCAGACGGCTGGAAAGGTAGAGGTATCCGAGATCCTTTGACGGCGTTCGGGTCGATGGTTTTGCTGACTTTCTTCGAAGTGAACTCGATGTAATTGAACTTGAGCGAGTGGCCGGGACCGGGTTGACCTTGTCCTGGGTGAGGCTGAGGCGAAGGACCATCGGTGCTTTGAGAAGCCATATTCGGAACGAGGTAGATGTGGGCGCGAAGCGGACCGCTGAGGACGACGACGTAACCAGAGTCAAAGGTATAGGTAAACGAAGCGTTGGTGCAATCGACGATGCCTTCTCCTGGAGCCGGACAGCTTTCGCGGACGGCGTTCAGGGTAAGATGGATCGAGGTCACGCCGGAACAGAACGAGCTGAAGAAAAAGCG
>WSUB01000034.1:156009-282843 GCA_019633425.1 Tulasnella sp. 424 | reverse complement strand
CGGACAGCTTTCGCGGACGGCGTTCAGGGTAAGATGGATCGAGGTCACGCCGGAACAGAACGAGCTGAAGAAAAAGCGAGGCAGTGTCGGGGTGAAAATTTCTAAAATAAAAGTCCCCCCATCAGCACACTGTCATCCAGATGGCCATGGTCAAACAATTACCAAAAGGTTTGACTTCGGCATCATCCTTTGTCAACGTCATCCGCATACATCCTTTCTTCGGAACGAAAAAGTCGTCGACGAGAGCACCCCAATACTGGATCGGTTGCTGAAAATCAATCAAAAAAAAAAGTCAAAATCCTTTCGTCCAGAACAGCCTTGAAAACCACATACGCCATGTCCATTCGCCATCGCACTACTAAACTCCAACATCCTGATAACACCTTGACCTAATCCAATATGGGTTAAAGACGCCATCCTAAAAAGTCACCCCCCAAAAATCAATAGCCGCTCGAAAAAAAAAAACAGCCAAAAGGGATTAAAAACTCACTTATACTGCGCGGTAGTCATCATCATCTGCCTATTCGCGCCGGGCGCACCTCCCGGCGGACCCACAACGCCCATCGGACCACCACCAGGAGTCGACCCATCCTGACCACCAGGTCCACCAGGCGTCCCCGGATTCCCAGTACCAACGCTCTCCCCTCGGATCATCGACTGCGTCCGCTGAGGCTGAGGCGGCATCCGCACGCCATTCGGCGGTGGCGGAGGACCACCTTGCTGCTGTCCTCCCGGAGGTGGCGGTTGTGGTGGGTGAGGTCCATTGGGCTGAGAAAGACCGTTTCCGGGATTCTGAGGCTGCTGCTGCTGAGATGGTGGCGCACCAGGCTGTTGTTGCTGCTGTTGCATCGACCCGGGTGGCGGTGGTGGCGGAGCTGCTGGTACACCTCCAGGAATCATCTGTCCACCAGGTCCAGGTCTCTGCTGTTGCGGAGGGTGAGGCATCCCAGGGTGTTGTTGCTGCTGCTGCTGCTGCTGTTGTTGTTGCTGCTGCTGCTGCTGTTGGGGATGCATACCGCCGTGTTGCTGCTGTTGACCGAGCTGCCCAGGTTGCCCTTGCATCGGACCTCGTCCTCCAAGTCCCATACCCATGCCCATTGGAGGCTGCTGCATGCCTTGCTGGCCCGGTGGAGGTTGACCGCCGAGCTGCTGAGAATTCGCCTGCGACATGATGCTGTTCGGAGGCGAAGGACCCCCAGTCGCCGAAGGCATACCCCCACCAAGCGCGCCTCCAACATGTCCAAAAGGGAAATTACCGCTCCCAGGAAGAGGTTGGTTGCCCAGAGCCGCCGGGTTAAGGTTCCCTGGACCAGGTTGATGAGGGATGTTGCTCGCGTAAGATTCGACTCTCGCGGCTTGCTGGGACGGGGTAGCGATTAGATTAGCAGGGTGGCCCTGCGAAGGGGCTTGAGGACCTCCGCCCGTCAAGTTCGGAGTGACGCGGCCCATGTCCTGGTTCCCGAACTGCTGTCCCGGCTGAGGCTGGCCCTGCTGCTGCTGCTGCTGCTGCTGCTGCTGCTGCTGCATCATCCGCTGCTGTTGCTGTTGCTGTTGGAGCTGATGGCTCATCTGCGGCGTCGGTACACGACCAGCCCCAGGGCCGAATTGAGGACCTTGCTGTTGAGGTTGCTGACCGAGCGGTCCACCGTGCTGCGGTCGCGAAGGCGGTCGAGCTTGACCCATCATCGGAGTGTGCTGATTCCCAGTATTCTGCTGGGGGATCATCTGCGGCATGCCCATAGGATGTTGACCTGGGCCTCCGGGACCGTTGTTCCCGGGCTGTCCGTGCTGGGCAGGTGATCCTCGAGCGGGCGATGTGCCAGGTGCGCCTCCAAGCATACCGGGCATGACGCCCATCCCACCCATGCCAGACACGATCCCAGCCTGCGTCCTGCTCATTTGGTTCGGATATTGCTGCGCGGCTGTACTCGGAGGTCGGCCAGGGGAAGGGTTATTCGGAGGTTGGAAAGCGCCAGCGTTGCCGACGACGGATGGTGGACGAGGTTGACCGGGGATCTGCTGAGCCTGCTGCATGTTCGAGCCTTGTGGGCCTTGCTGCTGTTGTTGCTGCTGCTGCTGCTGCTGTTGATGTTGCTGCTGTTGGCCCATCAACTGCTGCATCGCCTGCTGACTGGGGTGAACGCCCATTCCGGCCACGTTTCCTCCAGGTTGGAGTTGATTGGCTTGATTAGCGGCGCCGCCCATCATCCCTTGCGCGTTCATGCCACCAGCTGCACCAGCTGCTCCGCCCATAGACATGCCAATATTGGCCGGGTTGAACACTCCTGCATTTGTCCCCGACGGACCACCGAAAATATTTTGACCAGAGACTACGCGCTGCTGCATCCCTGGATTTGCGCCATTCGGTCGATTCTGGCCTCCCATGGCCATTGCGTTGCCTCCGAAGTTGGCGACGCCGGGTGGCTGGCGTTGACCTGGGGGGATGTTGATGTTCACGCCGCTGGCACCGGCACCAAGCGCACCACCGACGTTCATTCCACCCATGGCGCCCCCCATGTTGGCACCCATGTTGTTGACCATGCCCAATCCAGCCATGGCATTTCCGGGCAATCCAGCAGCGTTAGGCCCTCCTGGACGCATACCCATTTGTCCGCCGACGCCGGATCCAGGCACACCGGAAGGACCTGGTCCTCCGCCGATGGGGAAACCAGGGATGCCTTCAGCCATCGCCATCGCGGTCAACTGCTTCTGCTGAGACGCGGCAGACGGTGGTACCCTCGTAAATGGGTTGGCACCACCGGGAAGCATCCGCTGACCGGGCTGTTGAGGCTGGCCATGGTTTAGTAATTGCTGTTGACCCTGCTGCTGCTGCTGCTGCTGCTGCTGTTGTTGCTGCTGATGCTGCTGCTGTAGTAGCTGTTGCTGCTGCCGTTGGTGCTGCTGTTGTTGTTGCTGCTGCAGCTGCTGAGGGTTGAAACCTTGGGGGAACTGGGGGTTGAGGCCGCCTAGTGATTGCTGTTCCTGCTGCCGCTGCAGTTGTTGTTGGAAGTCGGCGGGGCTGAGACCCGGTTGTTGACCAGGGTGATTTGGTGGAGGCCTAGCCTGAGTAAGGCCACTAGTTTGACGGTACACATCCGAAGGCTCGTACATTGACATTTGGGGATTACGCGGATGAGAGGAGAAGGGAGGGGGGAGGCGGGTTGAGTGAGTGAGGGTGTGGAGGAGGTGCGGTGGTTAGTTTGGAATGGAACTGCAAATAGTGGAACGAATAATGTTATGTGGCGGGTCGAGGGAGGGAAGGGGGGGGAGGAGTGGGTTGATAGCAGCGAGAGGCAAGTTTGGGAGGTGAAAGAAGCAGACGAACGATTTGAGGGAGGAAAAAGAAGCGATGTCTGGAGGGGGTTGTTGTGCGTGTGTGGTGAGGAATCCTCCGTCTACGTGTGCCCAAAATATCGTACACACCACCCTCGCAAGACCAACGACTGGGTGTGGATGTGGCGACGAGTGCAGCAGCAGCAGACTGTGCTGTAAATTTGGGAGAGAGGGAGAAGAGGGAGGGATGCAGGGAGGGAGTGACGGTTAGAAAATAGACTAGGGCGAGGGAGCCAGACACGAAGATTGGCACTGGATAATCCCACACTTGTCGTAAAAGTGGGGGTTTCTTCTTCCTTTTCCTTTCCCTTTCGTCCCTGTGTGTGTTCGCCCCGTTCGCGCTCTTTGATGTAAAAGCTGTGTGTGACTGTAGGGAGGGCGATGATGGGGACGACAGTGACGACGACGGACGACGCGAGGGAGGGAGACGCGAGGTCGGCGAGGGGGGTGACTGGAGGGAAGGCGTTCAGAAGAAGGGACAGTCCCCCAATGGTCGCCGAGTCTGTGAGAAGAGCCGATCAGATTTGTACACCATCTCACTTCACCCCCCCCCCCCCTGCGTCCACTACCCCCTCGCTATCTCTCTTCTTCCATTTGTTTATTTGCAAAATGTCTCATCGTCATCCAAACCTCACTCTCGACGACATCGTTGAACGACGAGACCAACCGCCAGTCTGCATTCCAATCAATCACCTGACGCCCAAATTGTCTATTTTATGCCACGTGGAATCGACGCGCCCATCCCTGCATACCGCCATTTGGGAGGCTGCGGCGTCCAAGGCGTTCGTACGTCCGACCAGCCCCAAATCCCCCTTGCACGAAACCACACCTCGTCGCTTGGAAAAAAAAAAGCAAATAACAGTGCTGTGCGTACACCTTCTATCATCGAGTCCCTCCGAAGTAAAGATTGGGGGGGAGCATGGCTTTACGGCGTGTTTGCAGTATACCCATCTCGGCTCGAAGCTTATTTTTTTTTCCTTGCCACAATTCGCTGCACGGTGCAACGTTCCCCCCATGTCCACTTTTCTCTTTTCGTATGCGATGGAAAGAAAAATACCCTCCTTATTGGCTGGTTATGCTGCTGGTGAAAGTGACCTTACAAGGCAATTGAGCTCGTCCGACCCTTGAAGGAGGCTGGGCACTTCGAAACGGAAACTTCGTGGCTTGCTGCTAAAGTACGTCTACACAGTGTCATATGTTGCTAAATATCCTCTCTCTCTGATTAGGTGAAGTGAAGTGAAGTGTGCATCTTATCGTGCTGTAAAGGAGGCTGCTCTGGCGAGGGAGGGGTCACAAGGGAGTGCCACAGCACCCATAGGGCGAAGAAAACGTGCCGACCGCCTTCCATCAGCTTTTTCCCGAGCACGCTTAAAGAAAGATTACAGTACGCGCGTCAATAGAAGCCCTCTCAGGGAACTATGAACTTGGGAAAAAGAAGACAAAGCTTGTCAATGGCCTTTCGGGCGGATTGTCCCTTTCTAGCGCCGGGATGACCAACGCGCAAGTCCTTGCACGATTTTTTCTCTTCTGTCGAGGAGCTTTTCATTCCACGTTGTCTTTCCTTCTGGGCATGACACCTCTCTGTCAACTCTTCTATCATTGATAAAACCCTTTTTCGAAACCCTTCCGATTTTGTTGCAGGCCCCGCCGTCATCTTCCGCTAGAGTGTGGCCTGCCCGCGAACCCTCATGTCCTAAAAGGTAACCCTCCGAGCAAGAGCATGACCTCTTGCTTTGACAGCTTCCCCACTTTATATGTCCTAGCTCCATGAAGGACGAAGATCCCCATTCGCTTGAACGTGCCACCCCCTCGTCAATTCGAAATCCGTCCGCCTGATGGGTCAGTGGGGCGGCTCCCGTGCACTTGTGAGTCCCGAGGCGAAAAATATTAGAAGACTGACTCGTTCGCTTGTCTTCGAGTCTTGGGACCGTCTCGTCAACGGGACCTTATAGTCGCGTTACGAGGTAGACTGCTGGTCGATCCTACCCGACCCTCGCCCGAGTGGAATCTCGTCCAACCCCTGTCGCGACGTCGATACATAACCAGCGACCGCGTTCCAAACCAGTCGAAAGTTGACACTCCCACTCCATCTGGCACATCTCGTACCGCACTTCAAAACCCAAGCTCGCTCGAAATAATTCCCACTCCTCTGCTATCCGCAAACCCAAAAGCAGCGACGACCAACATCGTCATTCAACAATCCCTGCCGATCTTCATTAAGCACCAGGAAAAGAACTCGGAACCCGATGCGAGTGGACCGCCAAGTGCCGAGGAACTCGTCTTTGCCGCGGACGAGCCGTTCGACACGCTCGAAGCCGCACCCGCCGCGTACAATCCAGCTGTTCCCTTCGGAGCAAAAGGAGGGGCCTCCTCCCAGCCCACAAGATGAAGAGCATAGGGGCCGAAAGAACTCAACGATCGCAGAAGGACATAACCCGTCTATGTAGTATGTAAGTCGTTTCTCGCTCTCGATGCATATGATCGGCCCTCGAACCGTCCTCGAAGCGTTCGCTGAAATCCATTCCTCGTCTGTTCAGATTCTCCCAGCCAAATTGAATGCGGTCGGATTTCCAATATGCCCATATGTAGTCTGTAAGTCGTTTTTTCTCGCTCTCGATGATCGTTCCTTGAAGCATCCTAACACCCGTTCTCCGTCTGTTTAGATTCTCATAGCCCAAATTGAATGCAGTCGAATTTACAATATGCCATGCTTATTTGGATCGCTCTTGGAGCCGAGACTGGGTTCCCTTGCCGATTCGGCGGGTCTATATGTTCGTTTTTGCATCGCCCAGAACCTTCTGAGCACTCTCTCCCGCTGCCACCACCCGTTGAGCTACCATGACCCATCTTCGCATCCCCCTAAGTCCGGGGTCGCGCTCCACTCCCTCTATCCGGCGAAGGATTCACTGCTCGTACCTGAATCTTTATTTGGATGCTCTCTTGGAGCGACGAGACTGGGTTTTCCTTGCCGATTCGGCGGGTGCACTTTGTTCATTTTGGATTCGCCCAGAACCTTCTGAGCTCCCGAGAGGATGCCACCACCCTGTCGAGCTTCCATGAACCTATCTCGCCTCGCCCCTAGATTTGGGGTCGCGCTCCACCCCCCTCTATCCGGGCGAAGTATTTCGCATTCCCTGCTCATACCTAAATCGTGGGTTGCGCTTCCTCCATCCAGCTATCATCCTCGCCACGAGTTAAGGGAGGTTACGTCGTCGCGAACGTCATATTGAGAGCGCCTGTCCCTTTGTGATATTCAGGGAGGAGAATCGCCCTTCGTTCCAGGCGCTTCGTCCCCGTCCAGGCTCCTTGCCGACGGCTATTGCCGTTGCGGAGTCTCGAGTAATGCACCGGCCCGACTTCCATGTGGCGTTTGAGTACCTCGTGACTCTATTCCTTCTTCTCCAAGCTCGTGTCGGGGTATGCTTTGCGACGGACGGAACCGTCTCATTTCCTCCCGTCCGCGGGCTCGTTTGGGGACCCGCTCGTCGAGCGTGACGACATTACTTACCTCTCGACAGAATGAAACGTCGAATTTTGGTTACTATTTTACAGCCGTTATCGTCGACGGCGAACCTGGTTTCATGTTTCCTAAAGTGTCGCTAGGCGCATTGAAAAAAAAAAAATTCAAATGTCTCAGTAGACCGTCTCTTGAGCGATAAGCATTCGGGGGCCGTAAGCACTGATTCGGGTTGGCCTGATAGTTCTTTTCATCTTTCATTTAGATTTCGGGATCTTCTGATTCCTCTTTTTGCTTGATCACATACGGGTAAGCCGGAACGGGAGCTAAACAAACCGAATTACAGTGCACCCTGTGTGTGACGCATATCTTGATTCTCCGCGCCTTCCGTTCCCCCTTCCGAATGATAGGGCCATTGAACAATGATTAAAGACTCACAGACTCGCCCTCGAGCAGGTCTTTCCTGTTCTCCTTACACCGTCTTTGTGCTGCCGGATGCTCGCTTCCCCACGTCCATCCCTCGTAGCTCCATCCAGAGCCAAAAGCATAGCGAACACTCGACCCACATCTCACTACGTGCAAAGAATTCCTCATTCCAAGTAATGCGGTACCTACCCCCAACGAGCTCCCCAGCCCGGAGAAAGACTCTAGTGGCGAAGACCAGGAAGGTAATCGGGGTTGTGACGAAAGTATTCAAACACGCCGAGACGGATAAGGTGAGCTTGTTTGTTCTCGCGCCCACACGGATCAACCGAGTTTTTCTGACTTTTCCCTTCTTCGAAATTTCCTCGAATTTAGCCTTTATTCACTCATGCCCTGGAAGTAGCGGCTACTTTCACGGAGGAACTCGAGTCCGAGCTATTCTACCCGGCACCTTTCTCAAGAACATTCACTTCCGCAAGTCAGCTAAGCGACTCAACGGGTTCAACACCCCGCTCGTCCATGCTATTCTCCCGCCAGACCTCTCAGACGATTATCGCTGTGCCTGAACCGAAAATGTGTCCGGAGAAGGCACCTCAAGGAGGAACTACTGCGCCAACTTCGCAACCGATTTCCAATAGGAACAAAAATCCCTTCATCTCTATCCTAGAGGAGGAGGAGAACGACTGCATTGACCCGCTGGACTATCAAGACAGTGACGACGATGAGGTGTTGTACATGCGCTGCAGGCGCGGGACGCCTCACCTAAATAGCTTCGCGACTTCGCTCCCTTATGACCCGTATGCCGCGTTCCTGTCCCACCCGTCGTATAAACCACCTTACACGTTCCCAACACTCCACCGTTCCGTAAATCCTTATTACTCTTAGTTCAGTGTATTTTTTGTTATGTAGCGGATTCTTCCATCTCTGTATTTTTTTCGTTTGTTCATGTTACTTCCACTTCTTTCGGCGATCTGGCATATCTGTGTTCATTCACGTTGTATTTATTTTCATGACGGCGGAGATTTGAAAATTGACGCCGTTTGATCAAATTACGAGATTCGAACTGAAGACCTTGTGTCTTTGCGGCAGTGTTTCAAGATCCGGCCCCGTTGCCGATCTGGAGGTTTGGACCAAGCCAGAGCCCCAGTTTCGCCGACATCGTCGTACGTGTACGGGGCTCATCCAGGTACTCGACAAGCATAAGTAGCCAATATAAAAAAATGATACAGCTTTAGAGTTACTTGGCGTCTCTACTCCACCTGATTGACGGCCGGGCGTCTGGCCCATTGTGTCCACCCAACGTCGCTCAGAACGCCGATCCTCAAGCGCCCATATCACCCATGCAAATCATCAATATAGTAAATCATATGATCTATCTATATTTGAATCATGTCGATAAACAAATTTTTACTGTTAATGGATCTGGAATCTATTGATTTCCATCCGTTTAACCCCAGTCCTAAGTTAAATGAGGCTAGTCTGCATCGCACTTTGCATGACGGGTTTGCTGACTCCACCCAAACAAGACCTTAGATTGACTGAATTGATCTCTGGGACTACTTAAGGCCTCCTGTCTTGCTTGAGGGATGATCTTCCTACCGCCGTGCCTCGTCTCCCCTACTTGAACTCTTCTCGCCGTCGCCCCAACCGACTACGAAAGCTAGATCCACCCCTACCCCTGCTCAACGAACCTTACCTAAACCCTCGCCAATCTACTTCTCTCAAAATGACGCTCCAACTTCAACGCCGCTCCAGTTCTTCGGTCCGCGCCAAGTCTTTGGTTGCCAAGACCAAGGACTTCGTTGGGTCCATGGTCAAAGCTTTTAAACCCTTGGACATTAAGGTAAGCCTCTTCTCTTCAAAGTTTCTTTCGGCTCGAACGCACCTCTAATTTCCTTTTTATTGTCTTCGCCTTCTTAATTAGATCCAGTTACCCCTTACGACGTCCTCCCTCGAGACACTCCCCGCTCCAGCCGACGAACCCGAGCCCGAACCCGAGTTCGAATTTTTCTATCCCTCGCCACCATTCACGCGGAGATTCACCTCGACAAGTCAACTCAGCGGTTCAACGGGTTCGACAGCCCTCGCGTCCATCTTCTCCGGCCAAACCTACCAAACCAATGTTACCGTGGCGCAGGACACCGAGTGCTCGGAGGAGGCGGCGGGGATTGCTTCCCAAACTCCCTCCAGCCAGGAGGGAGAGGATTCGCTCTCGACTCGGGTTCAACATGGGCTCGGGGATGATGGCCTCAACGAGCGATTCTTCGATGGAGGTGACGGCGAGGATGACGAGGACGAGGACGATGGAGTTCTGCTCATGCGTTCTAAGCGCAGTGAGCCCACCCGAGCCTGCTTTGTTACTTCGCTCCCTCGTATCCCCTACGCCGCTTTCCTGTCTCAACCTCTTTACAAACAACCCTACGTATTCCCCACTGCTCGTCCTTCCACGTAGATCCTTCCTATACTTAGACTCGGACATTTCTCTTTTCAACAAACTTCCTTTTATGTTTCATCCACGTAGGGCTGCGGCCTACTTCGTCAAACTGTATCGAGTACCTCGGTTTCTTTCTCATTCTAACCTCTCCTCTCCTGCTCAACTAGTACTACATCGTGCCGTCTCTATACAAACGCGCTCGCAATGACGAATCCCTACTTGTTATCATAATTCCTTTACATACGAACCAATAAGACTTTATACTTCGACAACCTTCTTCGCGACAGCGATCTCCGCGTTCATGATGCTGCTCGTCGCAGCACCGAGATTGACGTTGTTGACCAGAACAACGAACTTCAGGTCCAGGACTTTGCACTCTCTCAACCTTCCAACGTTCACTCCAGCTCCTTTTTGGAAGTCCCGGTCGAGGCGTGGCTGAGGTCGGTCGGGCTCGTCATGGACATAGATGGCTTGTTCGGGAGCGGATGGACACTGGAGCTGCTGGGCCTCCGAGATGTACTTCTCCAACGCCTCGCGGGCTTGTCCAACCGAAGGTGGTGGTCGTCGAGCGAAGCGTACAGAGACGCTCTCGGTGTGACCTTCGATGACGGGCACACGAGTGCATGTTGCGGAGACTCGTAGGGGCGACTTCTCGTGCAAGTCGAAGCCTTGACCATCATCAGTCAGCCCACCGAGGATTTTTGATGTTTCCCATTCCATCTTCTCTTCCTCTCCTCCGATGTATGGGACGATGTTGTCCATGATATCCAAGCTTGGGACACCGGGGTAGCCTGCTCCTGAGATGGCTTGCAGGGTGCTAACAACGACGAGGTCGAGTGGACCGAATGCCTGCTCCAGGGCTGCTAACGGCACCACGAGTCCCGTTGTCGAACAGTTGGCATTGGTTACGATGAAACCCTTTGAGAGGGCGGGTGACTGTAATGATCGTTGGTGTGGGATGATGGAAAGGTGAGATGGGTTGACGAGGGGAACGATGAGTGGGACGACGGGGTCGCGACGATGGTTCTTTGCATTTGAAAAGACTGCGAGTTCAGCAGCGCGGAACTCCAGCTCTGAAATAAAACATATAAACGTCAGTAATCCTCTCTAATAAACGAGCTTCAAACTAGCACGTACCAATATCTCCAGCGACTTCAGCATCGAGCCCAGAAAAGATGATGGCGCACTCCTTGAACGCCTCCGACTTGCACTCCTGCACGATCATATCGCGCACTCCTTTAGGTACCGGAACAGATTGTTTCCATTTTGTGACCTTCCCATACGCTTGCCCAGCAGACCTTGAGCTTGCTCCCAAAGCATGAATACGGAAGAAAGGATGGCCCGACAGCAAAACGATGAAGCGCTGACCAACGGTACCTGTTGCGCCAAGCACACCGACTTTGACTTCTTGAGGGAAAGACATTTGTTAAGCGAACGAGTGGAAGTGCCGGTGGCTTTTATAAGCTGCAAAACAGAGTTGCAGGAGTCAGTAAGCGAGCGAAACAGACTTGCAGGAGTCAGTAAGCGAGCGGTACGTTTGTCGGGAAAAGATTAATATATCGGCCGAGGTGGTCCCGCACCCCGACCAAATGGGGGCAAGCGATGTTCGATCGACTGTTCTTCCCAGGGTCGTCACCAACGTTACACGACACGCGTTAGAAAGCCTCCCCAAGATCTCACAATGTATGTATCCCTCTAATGTATACCATTTCACAGGCTCATAACTTCTATCTCGATTTCAATTCAAAAGTACCTTGTCAACATGTCGACAGAAGAATCAGAGGCTATCCAACTTCAACTCTATCCTCCACATATTCAACACAATACCAACTCGCTTCACACCGTTAAATTCCTGTCGGCATCATTTTCGGGGGCGGCAGCTGGCATCCTCGGCTTAGAGAATTTCTCCGGGTTTGCATTATTTCTCGCTTCGACCCTGCTCACCACATCTGCCATTTGGCTGGTCAAATGCAAAGGCCGACCGCAAAAGTATCTTCACGGAGGACTTTGGCCGTTGTTAAATCCAGGACAGGATAATTTGTTTTCCTTCGTTCTGGTGTGGACTCTGTTTTACGGTGAGTTTACTTGCCCGCCGGGCTTTATTGCCCGGGGGGTCCCCCTGTTCTTTTCTTTTGGGAACACCCGCTGATGTCCTCCTTGCTTCTATCTCATGCCGACCTTACTTACATGCATTTTCATCTCGGTCACCTTAACAGCTCTCGTCCACGGTGCGTCCCGCGCTGGTTACGGGGTGGCTGTCCTTTCTATTCTAACTTGCCGCGTTCGGTTTAGTCTACGACTAGTCTCAGAGCTTGTGCTTTCGCCGGAAGATGATGCCTTTCTAATCGTGATATCCGTTCTTGATACCCAAGTGGGTCACCGCCTAAATGCTCTCCCTCCAATCTCCATAATCGGCGATTCGTCCTATTCGAAACCCCGAGCGCTTATGTAATTGTGTTGGAAGATCTTTCAGAGTGAGAATAAGGATCTGCAAACGGCACCTCTTTCCCCCACGTCCTTTAAGAATCCCTTCGGATGTCGTCTGGGAGACGCAGGGTAGACCTCCAGGTTCACAGCTCGTCCCATTTCACAAACTAGTGCCGACTCCCCATCCCAGCAATTTCGGGTCCTTCCGCAAATCCCGCCCTAACCCGTCAAACTCGTGGCCGTCACTGTTTGAAACAGGGCCTTTGACATGTGTGTCTGTGAAGGCCGTTACGGGCAACCTGTCGGTAGTCCATCCGGGGTATGGGCTAGCGCTGACGCTTAACCTTGCTTCAAGTATGCAGGTGGTTTCTCCCCCTTTCGCTTGTTCGAACACGATGAATTTTCCGAAGTCCGTGTGGTGGGGGGATGAGGTACACCGGATGGAGAATTCCCGCAAGGGCCGGAGGCCGGCCACGTGTCGCCACCACCCTCCAGGGTTTCCTGGTCCACGTTGCTCGCGTGGTCCGCTCACGTCGTTTCTCGGATCCTCACCCGACTTCTGGGGAGATTACGAACGCGAGGGTTGACTCTTAAGGTGCTTTGGAATGGCCGGTCGTGCCAGCTGGCTACGGGCGTCAGCGCAGATCCCGACACTGTTTCACCCCAGACAATTCTTCGAGAGGTCTGGCAACCGGCTAGACTCAAGCTAAAGAAAACAGACGACAAAGAAGTTACGCCTTTCCGTCAATGCCTTCTCCTCGCTTCAACGATCAATCGTGCAAGTCAGCCTTTCCCCGCGTTTAATACCCACTCGAACTTTTCACTCCTTTGGCCCCCCATCCTTTCCTCAACTATTCCCTAGCCCTTTCATCCGCAGCCCCACAAAGGCTTGCTGGCACCTCTGATCACCCTTCCTGTCTATTCATCCCCAAGACTTCCAGGGTCGAACGTCCGTATTACCAGAACCAAACGAGACGAGGTTTTCGGAACACTGGCTTTCACCACACTCATGACGACGTATGCTTTCCGCCTCTTTGACCTCTCCGGAAACCTCCTGGAGAACGAATTCCGCGATAATCGCAACCAAATTGCATACATCATCCGTCCAGTGCCACAGCCAAAGCTGAGCTTTGCATTCCCTGAGCTTCCGTCACCCGTTGAGATCGTTCGTCAGCCTGATTGGGGCATAGCATTAGAACACGAGCCATGGCGAGCCGTGCTTACGCTGTCTGATAACGAGACGCTTCAGGTACGCTTCTGAAGGCAATCTTTTCGGAGGAAACGCGGGCCGAAGTCGACTACTTCTGTTCCTCCTATCTAGACGGTTAAAATCGGCCACCGAAAGGAGATTTCAGTCGAAGAGATGCTCCGTCGAGATCAAGATGCTGAGTGAGTGTAGCTCCCAGGCCATAATCGTTACCGGTGATCTTACTAATGAATGCATGTTCCCCCGACAGTAAACGCGTGTTCGTTGGGATAGATGGTCAGGAATACTTCTGGAAACCCGCCTCGAGGCGTTTGGAGGTAAGATGTGTCGTGTTGTGCGCGGAGAGAAAATCTCATCCCGTCTTTCAGTGCTTCGACAAAAATGACGGCCTCCTTGCTGTCTACGAGTACCTTGTGGATGATCCGTCATATGCAAAGCTTGATATTAAGCCATTGGGGGTAAGTGATCATTACTCAGAATTACAGATGCTCCCGTTGCTTACGCTCATTCTTACTTTAGTGGGCAATGACGACCGAGATCATAACCACTCTTATCCTCACTCGTTACGACATTCGGCGATCTTGAGGCCAGACAGCGCCAAAAGTTCGTGGTGGGACGTATGATTTCTGCACTCCTGAGAGGTTGGGAGTCTCCAGAAAGACCACAGGTCGGGGTGGTTTTTGCCGGATCAGAGAGACCCTGCGGCAACCAGAGAGCAGCGAGTAGAAGGAATGGACAAGGCACGCGATTCAAAGAAGGAACCTTAGCTACGAGCAAATCAAGAAAAATAGCATGAGGATAGCAAATGACGCCATAAAATCCGATTACCTTGGACTGAATGGATTCCCCTTTGTGTTGGGAGGATTCTAATCCATCGGGGATACTTAGACCCTGTGATGGCCGTAAAGGCCGCGGGAGCGATGTAAGATCCGAAAGTTGGGCGCAGTGCTTTTCAGCTATAAGGTCACATCTCAAAAGCATATATTGCACTGATTTTATGTGAGAAACACTGCGGCGAAAGAGTCAGTTCCCTGATCGAGGGCAAATCCCACCGGTCTTACCGGCATATATAACTTCGATATCCCGTCCCTGCATGGCGCTCTAGCTTCTTAGCTCTTCCAAAAGCTCTTCGAGTTTATTCCACTCGGTTTCTTGATCCCCGAAAACCTCCCTGGTTCTCCCCATAAAAGTTCTGACTAGACCTCTCGCTTGAAACTGCCAGCTGGTGGTCCTCCGTCTTCCTCCCTCTGCACCAACAACGGCAACTGAGCTCTGGTTCTCCTCAGCGGCTCTAGGTCCAAGGTTCCTCATTACATCAACCAACTCCTCGAGTTCCGCCACAGCGGCCTTGAAGCGCTCCAAATCGGTCGTGACACGCTCGTCACTCATCACGCTCGCTCGATAGGCATTGATATACGCCTCCAAAGCCGCTCCCCATGCCGACTCCCACACGAGGAAGCGAGCATAAGCTCGGAATATCCTAGGAGAGGAGGAAAAACGAGGTAGGAGCGTTCGAGTGAAGAGGTCGGAGACACGAGGCGCCAGGCGTTTTCCTGTGTTGGGATTGTACTGGCCCTCTCCCGATTGCAAGGCTCCTTGACCCCCGTTGCCAGCATCACCCTCGTCATCAGCTCGCGTAACAGCACCGACAAGTCGATCCAAGACGTCAAAGTCGACGCATGCTTCTCCATCCTTCGTCGCTCGCTCTTCGACCACCCGGGTCAACGCACGACAGGCCTCGGCCATCTCGCCAACGTCAGCAGAGACGAGCATATAGTTGGACCACATTCTCCAGTTATCGTGGCTGTGTCTGAGACCTTGCTTGAGGGCTCTGAATGCTAGTAGTTTGTTGGCGAATGGGATTCTTTGGGATGTCAGCGTTGTATCTTCGACTAGAGTCTAAGGCCTAAGTAAGTACCGGCCCTCCTTCTTTGAATCGAGATACTCACTGCATCATCGTCCGCCTCTCCGTTGTCCGCCTTCCTACTATCGGCAGCGCCCATGCGCAAGTACACACTGGCCAGATTGTTCCAGCTCTCCCCATCCTCATCGTCGATGGTCACACAGCGAGAGAGAGCGTCCCTTGCTTCTTCCCATTTTTCCAGTTTAATCAACGCACACCCGAGGATGAACCAAGTCCGACTGAGCAGGGGGTTAATGGCTGCCGCTTTTCGCAAGCAGTCTGCCGCCTCCGTAAAGTTGTTCCGCGCAAAATAGTACCCTCCTAGTGATCGAACCGCTCTGGCGGACTTCTGCCCCGAGATTTCCCATGCTTTCTTGTAGTGTTCTTCGGCATTATCCGGTTCGAGGTCCCCGAGGAGACACCAGAGCTTGGCCGTTCGGGCCGCGTCCAAGGCTGGTCGGACCTGGCCACCAGCCTTAGCACGACTGACCACGAGATCAACCTCCGTCCTTGTCCCTTCCAGTAGTTCTCTCACAATGGCCACGCCTTTATCCCGCCGCTCCATTGCCTGCCAGCATTGCACAACCTGCTCCCACATCTCCAGACGCTCGAATATCTCCAACGCCGACTTAACAACGCCAAGAGACAAGAATCTCATTGCAAGTTCTTTCTCCATCTCCCACTTACTCGGAAGTACGATGTCGTGGAAATAGAGGAGCCTTTCCTTGACAGTGGAGTCCGCGGTTGGCATCTGGTCGATGAGAGCCTGCAGCTGGAGGGTCGATCTCTCGACGGTCCGGGTCCGATCAGCTTCCAGCCTCGACCGCAACAGGAGAGCCATTGTGTGGATAGTCCAATTTCTGGGGTGAGAAATGACGCGAGCGACGTAAGGTGCCATTTGTTCCTTCGTCAGGCCATGACTCGGTGAGGTATTTTTGACGTTTAGACAGAGACCGAGAAGGATGCATTGGTCCAGAGGGTATAAAGCGGGTTGATTTGCGGGATCGATATGTGAAAGGGGGGAGGAGTGACCGGTGGCCTGATGGACCGTTGATGTAAATTCGGTTTGCTCTAGCAGTGTGTCGTCCTCGTGCTTAATAGATTCTGGAAGTTTGTTCGATGGTTGTTCCGACTCGTCCGTACCATCTACTTTGGCCGCGTCTTCTGACTGATCTCCCTCCCTTGGGCGACTTTGGGCGAGGACGACCAATTGGCTGAGATCCGTGGTCTGGAACTTGGTCCTCTTCCCCAACGCCCCTGTCAGCTCATACTGCAACCCGGTTTGTTTGGCTGTTTTGACAAACAGCTCAGCTGCTGTCTTGTCATTAGAAAGAATGTGGTTGAGCACCCCTTGTTCCAAGGTTAGGCGGCCGTTCAAGTCAGGGAAACCGCTTAGTCCAAGGGAGTCACGCAGTCCTTCCAGCGCCGGACCGAGGGAACCGACCTCTAGGCCCGCAGGCTCATCTAGGACTTGTTGATGAACAGAGTGGGATCTAAGCTTCCACCACTCTGACGAGAGGCAATGTTGGTACGGGAGGTTGAAGATGTCGATAGCGATGGTGAGGAAAGTTGGGTATTTTGCGAGGTGATAAGCTGGCTCCCCGCCGAGTGCCAAACGGGTGGTGGCTATGCTGTGGAGTGATGAAGCCGAGAGGGACTTTGCTGACGGGTTGTGGTGAAGGAGAACCGAAGAAGGATCAATGTCGAGGTCCGGCCCTGTCCAGTTGACTTGAACGAAGCAATGCAGGCTGGCGACACCAATGGCGAGTTGAAGTAATTCCCTTCGTGACTCGTCCAACAATTCCGGAGTTGTATACTGCAGTAGTGGATCTCCTTTTGGTGCACCGTCTTCGTCCAGAAAAGTGTCCTTCGAAACTGAGAGGAGTGGTTTAGCAAGGTCGTGCATCAGGACGTCCTTGAATTTCCCCTCAATAACATCTCGGACGATGTCGAGGACTGCGTCAGCACCAGGGTTGGATACTAAAGTCTTGGAATCGCATTGAAGTAACGCGTACTCAGCTTCTCTGAGCGCGATGGTTGCAAGGCTGGTGGACATGATGAGTAGGACGGGATTTTCTGTCAAAGTCACGCGTGCCTCGAGTCAAGCGACAATTTCCTCCACCCCTCCAGCTGGCTGAGTAAGGGACTTCCAAACCACATCGTACGACACACCAGGGTGTTTGTGTTTACACTTATCTGGATCACTAACGCGTTGCAAATGTCCACTGTAACCAATTCACAACCCAACAAGTCATAGAGGGACCAGGCCAAACTCGAAACAGCTAAAGCTTTTGTACATAGTTATTCATCCAAACCAAAATGAACACATACAACAGACACAACAAGGTAAATCAGGAACCAGTAACTAAGTCCGGTTTTCTAACAAGGTGCGCCACAACCTGTTGTAGCGACTATGAGAATCATGGGAAGGGGAGAAGGAAGCAACCTGTTCATCGCTCTACATCTTCCTCAAGCACGAAACAATCGTCTCCAACAATATCCTCCACCAATCCAAGGGTATCTTCGTCAGCTTCACCCGGAGCATGACTTATCGCTACACGTTTAAATGGAGGGGGACGGCCTCCCCTATCTGAAATGCCATCCCCTTCTTCTCCGTACCGACTTAAGACCATGTTTAGCAGTTGTGCTGGGTCATAGTCACAATCGTATATGATGAGTTTCTCCAACTCTGGCAATCCCCATCCGTGACCTGTTGTGGCACTGGACATGTATGTGAAAAGGGGATCGAGATCACAACCGAGCGCTGAGAATTCCAGGATGTGGTCTACACCGTCCAACTTCCGCAAGGCCGCGGTAAATTCCGAATGAAGAAACCCATCTAACTCGATTTCGATGGACTCCGGTGCAAATCTATCGGCATCCGTTTTGAGCAAAATCGCTTCCAGTATCTCATTTGCGGACCCATTCCGCGCCGTGACATCAAAACTCCATTCAGCACAGTCTATCCCCCTTGGATAATAGGTCCACCCCAGACGGTTTTGGCAGGCCGATATTGTCAGTTGATATGGTGCATCAATGACCGTAGACAACAATGCACGAGCTCTTTTTATGGTTGAGGAGAGCAGGGATCCAGCACCTGAGACGTCGAGATTCAGAGCGACGTGTCGAACGGAAGGTATATGGATGGTTTCTAGGAGGACAAGGGTCCAGGAGGGGATAAGAGGGCCGAATGACATGGAGCGAAGTTGGCTCAGCGTGAAAGGACGTTCCCTTTTGGATGTCCCGACAGTCGCTGTTGGCCTAAGTGCTAGGTCCACTTCCACCAAGGCTTGACACATCCGCAGTACTCCCAAGATCTCGTCAAAAGACGGAGCGAATTCGTCCAGGCCTGAGATAGAAAGGTATCGAAGGTCATGCAGCATGCAACCACGCCATGGGATTGCCAACCCGTGCAAAGCAAGGCGGCGAAGGCGATTTCCGGTTTCCTGAAGTATGCTACCCTCCTTCTGAAAATTGACCCTACATTGCACCGTGGATTTTACTTCTAGGCTCTGCAAGCGAGGTGCAGGCGCGTTGATGAGAGCCTGTGCGTCCGCAGAAGATGCAACCAGAAGTTGGACGAAGCGCCATCTTCTAGAATGCATAATCGCCACCTTGTCAAACCGTTTCCATCCGACCGGGAGATTCCAATACTTTGGGGGGCTGGACGACGATACACCGATAATGTTAAGAGAGTGGTTCGATGAGCGAGAAAGCGCAACAGAGGTGAGAGCTGGAGGGTCTCGGACGTCAATGGTAGCCCATAATGATGGTGTGCCGTCGATAACGTCCCTCCATCGCTTGCACACTCGGCAAAGCGTGAGAAGCTGTCTTAGATGTGTCTGGGCCCAATGGTAGGTCTGGAAGGGTTCCAATGCTCCAGTAATTATTTGAACAAACATTTCGATCGGAAGCCGATGCAATGGTATCATTCTGTTGTGTTCTTTGTGGAGCGCCGACATCTTGTCGAGGAGATGTCGCTGAACGTCATCGAGTGTTGCCTTGATGGCGCCCGCATAGCTATCAACGTGACCGAGCATTGCAGTGTCGTTTTTGGGGTCTCCTTGGTTATGCAGCAGGGGTCTTTACACCGAATAGAGCCAAGACTTTGTCAGGATCAAGCCGTCGAGCAGACACCGCTCAGAGTAAACGGACCTCATGGTTTCCAGAGCGGTTTTGTTTTCATCCTGGATAGATTGCAAGAGAATATCGACGGCAAATTCGACAGTGGGCTTCGTAGCAGGATTCATGTTTGATGTGGTATTGTCCTTGGCAGAGTTTGAGTTCATGAGAACGGTACCTTGAGCTGGACGGGGGGGTTGCAGAGGGATCATGTTTCCGCTAGGGAGTTGTCCATTGTTGAATTGAGTGGGGATAAGGTCAAGGAGTTCGGTTTCGGTCGCTTGCATGGTAGCTTGAGCAATGTGGTCACTTCTTGCATGAAGCTCTTCCGGAATCGTTTGTCGAACGCGGTTAGCATAATGAGCCAGTGATTCTATCCGAGGCCGTACGTCAGCTTTCCGCTATAGGGGCTCCCCCTGGTTCAGGAAACTCACGAATGGGACCGAATCCATGGTCAAACGATAAAGTAATGAGGTCGCTCAGTTGCGCAACGCTCTCCGCTAACTTGAAGCCTCACGTGAGTGACTGAGTCTCCAAGTGGGATCAACTTTGGAACATACCTCAAGAATCCTCATCGTGCTCTCCGGGATGCCGAACGCGTTCACTGGCTCCGCAGGCAAGAACACTCTCTCCATCACCCAACCCCGCTCTCCTGGCCCTCCCATCAGTGTATTAGCACTCGACGCTGTTCTACTTCCGCTAACCAATGTCGGCGAAGAACTTTCTCCGCTTCCGGTGCTCTCATGCCCATTCACCAAACTATTTACCGGCGTATCCCCTCCCATCATGCCGTTCATCACACTCATAGGACTCTCAGCTTCGATCCACACCCCCGATGACGCCGGGAAGGGCAGGAGCATTCGAGGGCCCTTGATGGCGTTTGGGTCGATGGTTTTGCTGACTTTCTTGGAGGTGAACTCGATATAATTGAACTTGAGCGAGTGGCCAGGACCGGGTTGACCCTGTTCGGGATGAGGTTGATGTGAAGGACGATCGGTGCTTTGAGACGCCTGATTCGGAACGATGTAGATGTGGGCGCGAAGAGGACCGCTGAGGACGACGACATAGCCAGAGTCAAAGGTGTAGGTGAACGAAGCGTTGGTGCAATCGACGATGCTTTCTCCTGGAGCTGGGCAGCTTTCGCGGACGGCGTTCAGGGTAAGATGGATGGAAGTCACGCCGGAACAGAACGAGCTGAAGAAAAAGCGAGGCAGTGTGGGGGTGAAAATTTCTAAACAAAAGTTTCCATCAGCAAACTGTCATTCAGATCGCTTTACCAACAAAACTTTACCAAAAGGTTTGACTTCGGCACCATCCTTCGTCAACGTCATCCGCATACACCCTTTGTTGGGAACGAAAAAGTCGTCGACGAGGGCACCCCAATACTGGTACGGTTGCTGTGAATCGATCAAAAAGTTAGAAATCCCTTGACCAACACAGCCATGAAACTACGTACGCCATGCCCATTCGCCATCGCACTACTGAATTCCAACATCCTAATAACACCTTGACCTAGCCCAATGTGGGTTAATGACGCCATCCTAAAAAGCCACCCGCAAAATCAGTAACCTCAAGCCAACAGCCGCTCGAAAAAACAAACCAAAAACTTACTTATACTGCGCGGTAGTCATCATCATCATCATCTGCCTATTCGCACCTGGTGCATCTCCAGGTGAACCCACAACGTCCAACGGATCAGGAGTCGAAACATCCAGACCAGGTCCAGTGCCAGCACCAGCAGTCACCGGATTCCCAGCACCCATACTCTCCGCTTGGATCATCGACCGCGTCGGCGGGGGCTGAGGCGGGCCACCTTGTCGTCCCATCGGTGATGGGGAAGGGTGAGGACCAGATTGAGAAAGCCTGTTTCCGGGATTCTGAGGAGGCTGCTGCTGAAATGATGGCACACCAGGTTGTTGAAGAGGTTGATTGCCGAGACCGGCGGGATTAAGGTTCCCTGAACCATGATAAGAGATATTGCTCGCGTAGGACTCGACTCGCACGGCTTGCTGGGATAGCGTAGCGATTAGGTTGGCAGGATGACCTTGAGCCGGAGATTGAGGTCCTCCGCCCGTCAGGTTTGGAGAGACGCCGCTCATATCCTGGTTCCCAAACTGCTGTCCTAGTTGCCTCCGGCTCTGCTGCTGCATCATCCGCTGTTGCTGCTGTTGGAGCTGATGGTTCATCTGCGGTGTCGGTACACAACCAGCTCCAGGGCTGAATGGAGGACCTTGCTGTTGAGGTTGCTGACCGGGCGGTCCACCGTGTTGTGGGCGAGGAGGAGGTCGAGCCTGACCTATCATTGGAGTGTGCTGACTCCAAGTGTTCTGCTGAGAAGTCATCTGCTGTATCCCCATAGAATGAGTACCTGGACCTCCTGGACCGTTGCTCCCAGGCTGTCCGTGCTGGGCGGGCGATGAGCCAGGAGCGCCTCCAAGCACACCAGGCATAACGCCCATCCCACCCATACCAGAGACAATCCCGGCCTGCGTTCGACCCGTTTGGTTCGGATATTGTTGCGCCCCGGTACTTGGAGGTCGGCCAAGGGAAGGGTTATTCGGAGGTCGGGGAGCGCCGGTGTTTCCGGATGGTGGACGAGGTTGACCAGAGATCTGATGAGCCTGCTGCATGTTCGATCCTTGTGGGCCTTGTTGTTGTTGCTGCTGCTGTGGATGTTGCTGCTGGCCCATCAGCTGCATCGTCTGGTGATTGGGGTGAACGCCCATCGCGGCCACGTTTCCGCCAGGGAGTTGACTGGCCTGATTAGCGGCGCTGCCCATCATCCCTTGTGAGCTAATGCCACTAGCTGCGCCAGCTGCTGCGCCCGTATTTATGCCAATATTGGTCGGGTTGAACACTCCTGCAGGGGTCCCTGACGGACCACCGAAAATATTTTGACCGGAGACTACGCGCTGCTGCATCCCTGGATTGGCGCTATTAGGCCAGTTCTGCCCTCCCATAGCCATTGGGTTGCCTCCGAAGTTGGCTACACCGGGGGGCTGCCGTTGACCTGGAGGGATGTTGATGTGCATGCCGCTGGCACCGGCGCCAAGCGCACCACCGACGTTCATTCCACCCATGGCGCCCCCCATGTTGGCACCCATGTTGTTGACCATGCCTAATCCACCCATGGCATTTCCGGGCATTCCAGCAGCGTTAGGCCCGCCTGGACGCATTCCCATTTGTCCACCGACGCATAATCCAGGCACACCGGTCGGACCTGGTACTCGGCCGATGGGGAAACCAGGGATGCCTTCAGCCATCGCCATCGCGTTCAACTGCTTCTGCTGAGACGTAGTAGGATTCATGTTTTATGTGGTATGGTCCCTAGTAGGGTTTGCGTTCATGAAGACGGTACCTTGCGCTGGACAAGACTTGGAGATTGCAACGAGGTGGGCGTGAGCGGTGGCTTGTCGATTCTCTCACGGTTCGGTGGTTTTCTGCCTGCATTGCGACTAGCTTGCAACGTCGCTGGAGGAGCGGCCGGGGGTTGCTTGTAGTTACAACAGTAACTTTGAAATTCGCATTAAGGCTTCTCTAAGCCCGGTGGTTGCAAGGCCTGTGGACATGGTGAATGGTGCGGGCTTTCTTATCAAAGTCACGTCCCTCCGAGTCGAGTGAAAAGTTCATTTCAAATTCCTCCACCCCTCCAGCTGGCTGGGTGGGAGACTCCCAAATCACATCCTACGACATACCAATACGTCTGAATTTTCACATAACTTAGTCACTAACGCGCTGTCAACGTTCACTGTCACCGCCTCTTATAGGTCGTGGAGGCCCGGGGACCGGGCCAAACTCGAGACAGCTGAAGCTTTTGTATATGGTTCTTCATCCGAACCAAAATGAACATACGTAACAGACACAACAAGGTAAATCAGGAACCAGTAATTAAGTCCGATTTTCCAACAAGGTGCACCACAACCTGTTGTAGTGACTATAGGAATCATGGGAAGGGGAGAAGGAGACGACCGGTTCATCGCTCTATATCTTCCTCAAGCATAAAACAATCATCTCCTACAATATCCTCCACCAATCCAAGGGTATCTTCGTCAGCTTCACCCGGAGCATGACTTATCTCTATACGTTTAAATGGAGGGGGACGACCTCCCCCATCCGAAATGCCGTCCCCTTCTCCTCCGTACCGACTTAAGACCATGTCGAGCAGTTTTGCCGGGTCATAGGCACAATCGTATATGATGAGTTTCTGCAACTCTGGCAATCCCCATCCGTGACCCGTTGTGGCACTGGACATGTATGTGAAAAGGGGATCGAGATCACAACTGAGTGCTGCGAATTCAAGGATGCTGTCTACACCGTCCAACTTCCCCAAGGCCGCGGAAAATCCCGAATGAATAGGCCCATTTAAATCGATTGCGATGGACCTCGGCGCAAATCTATTGGCATCCCTTTCAACCAAAATCGCTTCCAATATCTCGTCCAGGCCTTGGCTTTCGGTCCACGCCGTGACATTGAAGCTCCATTCATCGAGACCTATCTCACTTGGATGACAGGCCCACTCCAGATGGGTTTGGTATGTAGATATTGTCATATTATATGGTGAATCAATGACCGTCGACAAGAGCCCACGAACTCTTTTCATGATCGAAGGGAACAGGGATTCTGCACCTGAGAAGTCGAGATCGAGAGAGACGTGCCGAACGGACGGTGTACTGATGGTTTCCAGGAGGGGAAAGGGCCAGGGGGAGTTATGAGAGTCGAATGTCATGGAACGAAGTTGGGTTAAGGTGAAAGGACGTTCCTCTTGGAATGGCTCGAGATTCGCTGCTGGCTCAAGTGCCAGGTTCACTTCCACCAAGGCATGACACATCCGCAGTACTCCCAAGATTTCCTCACAGGATGGAGCGAATTCGTCCAGGCCTGAGATGGAAAGGTATCGTAGGTTATGCAGCATACAAGCTCGCCATGGGATGGCCAATCCATGCAACGCAAGACGACGAAGGCGAGGACCGGCTTCCTGGAGTATACCGCTTCCACTCTGGAGGTTGACCCTACACTGTTCCATGGATTTCACTTCCAGGCTCTGCAAGCGCGGTGCAGGCGCGTTTATGAGAGCCTGTGCGTCCTTGGGAGATGCAACTACAAGTCGGATAGAGCGCCATCTTGTAGACTGCATCATGACTGTATTTTTAAACTGCGTCCATCCTGCCGTAGGATAGCTCCAATAATTCGGGCTGCTGGACGACGGTGTGCCGATAATGTTTAGAGGATGATTGGATGAGCGAGAAACCGCGAGAGCGGTGAGAGCTGCTGGGTCTCGGATATCAATGGTGGCCCATAGTGATGGTGTGCGGTCGATAACATCCTTCCATCGGTTGCAGACCCGGCAAAGAGTAAGAAGGCGTTTTGCGGATGTCCCGGACCAAGGGTAGGTCTGGAAGGGTTCCAACGCTCCAGTAATTATTTGGACAAAAACTTCAATTGGAAGCCGATGTAATGGTATCATTCTGTTGTGTGCTTTGTGGAACGCTGACATCTTGTCGAGAAGATGTCGCTGAACGTCATCGAGTGTTGACTGGATGGCGCCCACATAGCCGTCAACGTGACCGAGCATTGCGGTGTCAATTTCTGGGTTTCCGGGATTAACTAACAAGCGCCTTCAAATCAAATAGAGCCAGAACTTTGTCAGAATCAGGCTGTCGAGCAGACACCGCCGGGATTAAACGGACCTCATCGCCCCCAGCGCGTTTTCGTTTTCGTCCTGGATAGATCGTAAGAGAATATCGACAACAAACTCGACAGTTGGCTTCGTAGCAGGATTCATGTCTGATGTGGTACGGCCCTTGGCAGATGTCAAAGACGATACCCTAAGCTGGACAAGGGATTGCAATAGGATGACGACCGCGGTGGCTTGTCGACCCTCTCACGGTTCGGTAGATTTCAGCACTCCCCCCGGAAGGCGTTCAAGCGGGTGGTCAAATTTAGGATGCAACGTCATTGTCCCAACGACAGAGGATGGGTTAGTCCAGGTACAATCCGGGAGCAAACATTCCAACAAAGGGCGAAGCCTCGCGTTCGTGACAGCCGCCTAAACGCTCGTCTTTCTCTGGAGACTAACTTGCTATATCGTACCGAAGCTTTGCGCACAGTGCCATTGCAGTAAGTGACGAGGAGTTTCGCTACTCAGTGTACCGCTCTTCTGCGACCGTCAGCTGATAGCTCCAGCAAGATAAATCAAAGTGTGGGGAAGGCAGAGACCTCTGACCCGCAGAAGCCCTTTCGGAGGGTGCCGCATGAAAATCAATTCGCATAGGTACACTCTAGAATCTACCCTAATAATTTAAATACGATCCGCCCGGCTTCACGGAGGGGGGGAACCGAGGTGAACGGGCGATCACGCTGTCAAGGCCCGTGTCAGTGGCTTAAGATAGGGCACATATATACATGGTTTCTCGCAAATATATTGTATAAAATAGTGATTATTTTGGCACTTTTGGAGCGGATATCGACCAAGAGTTGTCCGATGTTATCGGTCTAAGGTTTGGGAAGTCTGAACCCCACGGGCGAGGGATGGGAGGGCTAGGGAAGCACCAACCAGCATCTCACACCGTTTTCGAAAAACATATATATGATTGGAACTTAGAGAGCTGAAGCCGGCTCGTTGCGGACGGGCAGCATTTATATCACAACCGATGAATAACGTCATCCCTTCTCAGTAAACAGGGGCAAACGCGGGTCTTTTAAAGGGAACCCTCACCCTTTATCTTTCAACCCCCATTCCCCAGCATCCAACTTCTCATCGGAGAATCAACGTTGCGTTCTGCTCGAAGAGTCCAGGAATGTGTTGGGTACGTTTTTGGTTGTTCTCGATGCCAGTCTCGTCGAAAGTCCAGACTGATATCTACTCCTCGTGGCAATCTATCTTTAGATATAAGCAAAGGTCAACTTCCATGGAAGGAGTCCAGTCCCCGGTGGGCATTACGAAGCTACTGGTCGTGTCTGCCGGTACCTCCAGAGCTGTTGTACCGACAACGCGACTGACGGCCCCGTGACCGTTCACCGGGTAAACAGCTGGAGTGAGTCACTGGAGTGGTGAGTACGCCTCGTTGCACTACGGTGCTCTCTTTGTGCTCACTTCTTGCTGCCATCTTTGTAGGGTGGACCATGGGATAACTCCCTGTATATGGGCCATCGCTCGACAGTCCACACCAATCGTCGGCTAGTCGCCGTTTGTCCGCGTAAATTGGAAGGTTGATAAAAGATACGTGACATGGAATGTAACAAGAATCATGTGGCTAACGAATATCATGTCCTTTGCATTTTCCAGGTATTCAAGGCGGGGCCCGACATATATACACCTGACCTCCTCGCGGTGGGCCCTGGAAACGTCTATTTTGACGGCCAACAAGGTGTACTAGAGGTGCAAAACGGGCTTCTCGGGTTCGTTTGCCTCCCGTCAACCGTTTCTTTGACTGACTGCTTCCTCTCCAAGTCCCCTTACTCTCCGTGTCTCTATTTTCCCATTTCCAGCGCCGTGGTCCCGCGTTGTCATAATAAAGTCCCAGACCATCCCTCTTTAAGAGCGGTATTGTTACGCTTTGTATCTATTATCGAGTTACAGATATTGGAGATACATAAGTAGCGCCATGCATGTCTGACATATTATGGACCTGGAGCCGGGTCGTCATTGATCGATGAGACCTGGGATGGAGAGATCGTGTGTAACGCCAGGGATATCAAATTGGTAACTTCTCGGGATGTTTATGGGTTTAACATCTGAGTTCGAACGAGCGAGCAGCAAGTGCAGGTTAACTCAGACCACGATGTCTAGGGGAACGGAGAATCCCGATTTTAAAGAGTTCCCGCCGTTCCCTATAAATTCCCGAAACGGGTTTGCAGCTTCAGCGTAGGGCGGAAGTATTTCGTGAATGGAGCGTGAACGGCCGCGTGTTGTTGGACGGATTCCCCGCCTTGACTTTAGGGCGGCACAGGAGCTTTTCGAAGGAGCGTATTGTCGCGTTCCATGCTTCAAAGCGACTGGATATTAGCTTTTCAGCGCCAAAGGATCGAGGTAACACGCTAACTGACCTTCGTTATTCTTCGGCGGGGAGTAGAAACCCTTATCAAGGAGGCGGACCCAATCCCGGTCCGGGCGGGGATAATCTCCCTTCCTCCAGCCTCTTGTGCGCAACCTAAACCAAAGACTTTGACAAGCCACAGTGAGCTAAGACCCGCACATTTAAAAGTTCAACACTCGTACTCGGCCAGATGCCGATTGGCCTCCCGACAGTGACGGGTGGCATCCATTTTGAACCATGCCCAGACCTGATCTGCAACCTATATCGACGTAAATTAATATCGATTGATTCACAGACACCAAAGCATCTAGAAGGAAAGGCACTTACGATAGAATTCTCCCTCTTGGCAGTTTTCAAGGTTGGCAACAAACGTTGCTCGGCCGACTGTTTGGTGAACCCTTGCGACTTGGAGGCTTCGTAGAGCGACCACAGTTTCGGTACGTCTGTCCTTGAGTGGAACAAACCAATCTCTGATGTTCCATCGGCATTGGCGCCTTTGGGAGTATAGTTCACTAAAACTGCTCAAACTTGAAGCGCCAACACCCACACTCATGATGTTTGCTAAGAGGGAGTTGAGAAACAAGCCTGATCGAAAGGTCTGGAAGGATCCTCTTATATAATCTCGTCTCTCGATAAAAGCCTTGTTGACGGAACCCATTAGATGAACGTCAGCTAGAACGACCGTGAAGACGCCGAGAACACACATACTGCAGTTTGGCGCATCGCGAGTAAAATCGACCATGCACAAAGATTCTATCGCAGGTCACGTAAGCTGCCCTAGTACAGCGAGCGCCCTGCCATATTCAGCTAGAATTGAGGAAGGGTATTTCCGCGCCCTGAGCAAACGAACCTGGCAGGCCGTTTCAAATATGAGAGTTGCATAAGCGGGTTCCAAAATTGCAGGCCAATTCGGTAGTCCCAAGCGTTTTCTTGCAGCCGCCCAGTGTGGCGCTTTCTCGACTCATGAAGACAGACCGAGTCCGGTGGTTGTTCGCGCGAGTGGAAGAGGGTCCTGAGGATGCAGCCATCCGCAGACCTCAAGTAGAAGAGATTATAAAAAATGTATCCAGTATACCGCCTGAAGCGACACACATCTGTTATAATGCATTTCGGTTGAGCTAGAAAGCGCTGAATGACCGATACTTGATTTTGGGTGTGCCTAACCCGTGACGTTCCCGGGAGCCCGTCCTCAACAAGCTCATGCCATGGCTTCATGAATTGAGCTTCATGAATTGTCTCTTTGCTCATCCTTCTTCCTGGGAATGGGAGCAGGCCGGCCTGGACTTGGAATGGCCCAAGAGACGGCTTCTGCGTATGAATAGTGGTTCGGCTCTCTTTGACTGAGGAGATTAGCTGGTGTTTGCGGAAATTTCAGTAGTTTGGCGGAGTGAGAGTAGTACACGGATAGCCTCTGCGACGGGGAATGCTAAAAAGTTGACAGCGTTCAAGTAAACAGGCCAATTTAGGATTCCGTCACTCCCACCCCCAACGTTTCCACCAGCTAGACGCCTCTCTCCCGTCATCCCACCCCCAACCCCCCGGTGTTGAGGACCGCATCGGCAGCAGAATTTGATCCTAAAACTCTTGGAATCGCATTCAGGTAACGCGTATTCATCTTCTCTGAGTGGGGTGGTTGCAAGGCTGTACGGCTTTCTTGTCAAAGTCACGTCCATCGAGCCAAGCGACCCCTTCAGCTGGTTGAGTAAGAGACTTCCAAATGACATCTTACGACATACCAAGATATTTGTATTTGAACTTACCTGGATCACTAATTTGCTATCAATGTTCACTAAACCTGAACCTAATCGGTCAGAGAGGGACCGGGCCAAATTTAAGACAACTCAATCGTTTTTGTACACGGTTCTTCGTCCGAACCAAAATAAGGACATGTAACAGACACGGAAAGCTGAATTAAAGACTAGTAACTAAGTCCGATCTGCCAACAAAGCGCACCGCAACTTGTTGGAACGACTCTGGGGATCATGGGAAGCATTCTGTTCATCGCTCCCAATCTTCATCAAACTGAAAACAATCGGCTCCTACGATATCCTCCACCAATCCAAGGGTATCTTCGTCAGCTTCATCCGGAGCATGACTTATCTCTAAACGTTTAAATGGAGGGGGACGACCTCCATCCGAGACTCCATCCCCGTCTCCCTCGTACCGATTTAAGACCATGTGTAACAGCTGTGCCGGGTCATAGTCACAATCGTATATGAAGAGTTTCTCCAATTCTGGCAATCCCCACCCGTGACCCGTTGCGGCACTGGACATGTATGTGAAAAGGGGTTCGAGATCACAACAGGTCGCTCCGAGTTGAAGGATGCGGTCTACGCCGTCCAGCTTCCGCAAGGACGCGGAGAACTCCGAATGGATAAGCCCATCGAAATCGAATGTGATGGACTCCGGTGGAAATCTATTGGCATCCTTTTTGAGCGAAATCGCTTCCAGTATCTCATTCACGGGCCTATTCCACGCCGTGACATGAAAACTCCATCCACCACGAACCATCCCCGTTGAATAACAGGACCACTCTAGATGGGTTTGGGAGGCCGAGATTACCACTTTGTATGGTGTATTGATGACTGTGGGCAAGAGCGCACAAACTCTTTTCATGATTGAAGAGAGCATGGATCCTGCACCTGAGAAGTCGAGATCGAGGGAGACGTGCCGAACGGAAGGTGTACTGATGGTTTCTAGAAGGACAGAGGCCCAAGATGGGCTAAGAAGCTGGAATGACATGGAACAAAGTTGGGTTAACGTGAAAGGACATTCCTTTTTGGATGGCTCGACAGTCGCTGCTGGCCTAAGTCCGAGATCCACTTCCAGCAGGGCATGACACGTCCGCAGTACTCCTAAGATCTCCTCACAGGATGGAGCGAATTCGTCCAGGCCTGAGATGGAAAGGTATCGTAGGTCATGCAGCATACAGGAGCGCCATGGGATTGCCAATCCGTGCAACGTAAGACGGCGAAGGCGGGGACCGGCTTCCTGAAGTATGCTGCTTCCGGTCTGGAAATTGACCCTACATTGTACCGTGGATTTCACCTCGAGGCTCCGCAAGCGGGGTGCGGGCGCGTTGATGAGAGCCTGTGCGTCCTCAGAAGATGCCACTACAAGTTGGACGAAGCGCCATCTTCTAGAATGCACAATTGCTAGGTTTTCAAATCGTTTCGATCCGACCGGGTGATCCCAATACTTTGGGGGGCCATACGACGATGCACCGATAACGTTAAGAGGGTGGTTCGATGAGCGAGAAATCGCAACAGAGGTGAGAGCTGGGGGGTCTCGGACGTCAATGGTAGCCCATAGTGATGGTGTGCCGCCGATAACGTCCCTCCATCGCTTGCAGACATTGCAAAGCGTGAGAAGCCGTCCGAGGTGTGTCTGAGCCCGAAAGTAGATCTGGAAGGGTTCCAACGCTCCAGTAATTATTTGAACAAACATTTCGATTGGAAGTCGATGTAATGGTATCATTCTGTTGTGTTCTTTGTGGAGCGCCGACATCTTGTCGAGGAGATGCCGCTGAACGTCATCGAGTGTTGACTTGATGGCGCCCGCATAGCTGTCAACGTGACCGAGCATTGCAGTATCATTTTTGTAGTCTCTTTGATTACTTGGCAGGCGTCTTTATACCGAATAGAGCCAGAACTTTGTCAGAGTTAAGCCGTCAAGCAGACACCGCTCGGATTAAACGGACCTCATGGCTTCCAGCGCGGTTTTGTTTTCATCCTGGATAGATTGCAAGAGAACATCGACGGCGAATTCGACAGTGGGCTTCGTAGCAGGATTCATGTTTGATGTGGTATTGCCCTTGGCAGAGGTTGAGTTCATGAGGACGGTACGTTGAGCTGGACAGGGGGGTTGCAATGGGATCATGTTTCCGCGAGGGAGTTGTCCATTGTTCAATTGGGTGGCGATAAAGCCAAGGAGTTCGGGTTTGGCCGCTTGTATGGTAGCTTGAGCAATGTGGTCACTTCTTGCATGAAGCTCTTCCGGAATCCTTTGTCGGACGCGGTTAGCATAATGAGCCAGTGATTCTATCCGAGGCCATACGTCAGCTGTCCGCTATAGGGGCTCCCCCTTGGTTCAGGAAACTCACGAATGGGTCCGAATCCATGGTCAAACGATAAAGTAATGAGGTCGCTCAGTTGCGTAGCGGCCTCCGCTAACTTGAAGCCTCACGTGAGTGACTGAGTCTCCAAGCAGGACCAGCTTCGGAACATACCTCAAGAATCCTCATCGTGCTCTCCGGGATGCCAAACGCGTTCACTGGCTCGGCAGGCAAGAACGCTCTCTCAATCAGCCAACCCCGCTCTCCAGGCCCCCCTATTGTTGTCTTAGCGCTCGACGCTGTTCTACTCCCACCAACCAACGTCGGCGGCGAACTTGCCCCGCTTCCTGTGCTCTCATGCCCATTCGCCAAGTTATTTACCGGCGTACCCCCTCCTACCATGCCGTTCATCACACCCATAGGATTCTCAGCTTCGATCCACACCTCCGACGACGGCGGGGAGGGCACAAGTATTCGAGGGCCCTTGACGGCGTTCGGGTCGATGGTTTTGCTGACTTTCTTAGAAGTGAACTCGATGTAATTGAACTTGAGCGAGTGGCTAGGACCGGCTTGACCTTGCCTTGGGTGAGGCTGAGGCGAAGGACCATCGGTGCTTTGAGAAGCCATATCCGGAACAAGGTAGATGTGGGCGCGGAGGGGACCGCTGAGGACGACGACATAGCCAGAGTCAAAGGTGTAGGTGAACGAAGCGTTGGTGCAATCGACGATGCCTTCCCCGGGAGCTGGACAGCTTTCGCGGACGGCGTTCAGGGTAAGATGGATCGAGGTCACGCCGGAACAGAACGAGCTGAAGAAAAAGCGAGGCAGTGTGGGGGTGAAAATTTCTAAAACAAAGGTTCCCCATCAGCAGACTGTCAGTCAGACCGCTGTGGGAGACCTTACCAAAAGGTTTGACTTCAGCATCATCCTTCGTCAACGTCATCCGCATGCACCCTTTCTTGGGAACGAAAAAGTCGTCGACTAGAGCACCCCAATATTGGTACGGTTGCTGTGATCGATCAAAAAGTCAAAACCCGCTCGTCCAAGAAAGTCCCGAAACAACGTACGCTATGCCCATTCGCCATCGCACTACTGAATTCCAACATCCTGATAACACCTTGACCTAATCCAATATAGGTTAACGACGCCATCCTAAAAAGCCACCCCAAAAAATCATTAACCTAGCCGCTCGAAAATAAAAAATCAGCCAAAAGGAAAAACTCACTTATACTGCGCGGTAGTCGTCATCATCATCATCTGCCTATTCGCACCCGGTGCACCTCCGGGTGGTCCCACAACGCCCAACGGACCAGGAGTCGAAACATCCACACCAAGTCCAGGTCCAGCACCAGGGGTCCCCGGATTCCCAGCACCCACACTCTCCGCTCGGATCATCGACTGCGTCTGCTGAAGCTGAGGCGGCATCCTTACGACCGCTCCATTCGGATGAGGCGGACCGCCTTGTTGTCCCGTCGGTGGTGGTGGAGGATGAGGACCGGATTGAGAAAGTCCGTACTGCTGCTGGTGGGGTGAAGGCATCCCGCCGTGTTGCTGTTGTTGACCAAGCTGCCCAGGTTGCCCTGGCATCGGACCTCGTCCTTCAAGTCCCATACCCATGCCTGTCGGAGGTTGCTGCATGCCTTGTTGGTTCGGGGTTGGTTGACCTCCCTGCTGCGAATTCGCGGGCGACATGAGGTTGTTCGTAGATGAAGGACCGCCAGTTGCCGAAGGGATATTCCAACCAAGCGCGCCCCAAACAGGTCCAAATGGTAAATGACCACTCCAAGGAAGAAGTTGATTGCCGAGACCGGTGGAATTAAGATTCCCTGGACCAGTTTGATAAGAGATATTGCTCGCGTAAGACTCGACTCTTGCGGCTTGCTGGGATGGCGTAGCGATTAGGTTGGCAGGATGGCCTTGAGCCGGAGCTTGAGGTCCTCCGCCCGTCAGGTATGGAGCGATGCCGCCCATGTCCTGGTTCCCAAACTGCTGTCCTGGTTCCCTCTGGCTCTGCTGCTGCATCATCCACTGTTGCAGCTGTTGGAGCTGATGGTTCATCTGCGGTGTCGGTACACGACCAACCCCAGGGCCGAATTGAGGACCTTGCTGTTGGGGTTGCTGACCGAGTGGTCCACCATGCTGCGGTCGCGAAGGCGGTCGAGCTTGACCCATCATCGGAGTGTGCTGGTTCCCAGTGTTCTGCTGGGGAGTCATCTGATGCATCCCCATAGGATGTTGACCTCTTGGACCGTTGTTCCCGGGCTGTCCGTGCTGGGTGGGCGAGCCACACGGGGACGATGTGCCAGCAACGCCTCCAAGCATACCGGGCATGACGCTCATCCCACCCATGCCAGACACGATCCCAACCCGCGTCCCGCTCATTTGGTTTGGATATTGTTGCGCCGCTGTACTCGGAGGTCGGCCAAGGGAAGGGTTATTCGGAGGTTGGAACGCCTCAGTGTTGCCGACTACGGATGATGGACGAGGTTGACCAGGGATCTGCTGAGCCTGCTGCATGTTTGAGCCTTGTGGGCCTTGTTGTTGTTGCTGCTGCTGTGGATGGTGCTGTTGGCCCATCAGCTGCATCGTCTGCGGATTGGCGTGAGCGCCCAATCCGGCCACGTTTCCGCCAGGGAGTTGATTGGCCTGATGAGCGGCGCCGCCCATCATCCCTTGCGAGCCAATTCCACCGTCTGCGCCAGCTGGTGCGCTCATATTCTTGCCAATATTGGTCGAGTTGAACACTCCTACAGGTGTCCCCGACGGACCACTGAAACTATTTTGACCAGAGACTACGCACTGCTGCATCCCTGGATTGGCGCCATTCGGTCGATTATGTCCTCCCATGGTCATTGGATTGCCTCCGAAGTGGGCTACACCGGGTGGCTGACGTTGACCTGGAGGGATGTTAATACTCATGCCGCTGGCACCGACACCGAGCGCACCACCGACGTTCATTCCACCCATGGCAACCCCCATGTTGGTACCCATGTTGTTGGCTATGCCCAATCCACCCATAGTATTTCCGCGCATTCCAGTAGCGTTAGTACCACCTGCACACATTCCCACTTGTCCACCGACGCCAAATCCAGGCACACCGGACGGACCTGGACCTCCGCCAATAGGGAAACCAGGGATGCCTTCAGCCATCGCCATCGCGTTCAACTGCTTCTGCTGAGACGTAGTAGGATTCATGCTTTATGTGGTATGGTCCCTGGTAGAGTTTGAGCTCATGAAGACGGTACCTGGAGCTGGACAAGAGATTGCAATGAACTGGACCCGAGCTTGGTGGCTTATCGATTCTCTCACGGTTCGGTGGCTTTGCAGCCCTCTGCCTACAGTGCAACTGACCTACAACGTCGCTAGAAACCACCACTAGGATAACGAGCACTCAAACTTTCAGTGTAGCGGTAGGTTTACTCTCTCCTAATTTTATGACCACGAGTCCTTATTCCATTTAACCGCGACTTCTCCATTCATTCCGAGTCGGTAAGGAACAACTTGACCTTCTCTCCGCCGGAGCTTGGATAGCATGGCCAGCGACGGTCTGTTGGACTTTTGACCCTTTCCGGAAAATCATTCATGACCGTTTGATTAGAAGATATTCTGTTTGTGGGAAGGGACGGAGACGAATGCGAGGAGTTCATTCGGGCTATTCACAGGGTGGCATATGCGGCGGGAAAGATTCGAGACCATGCATGGATGGCCGATTTGGCATTGGCTTGCATTTCAGGAAAGGCACTCAGATATTATGACAGTCTTGACCCAGAGGTGCAATGTGACTGGAGGCTACTTCGTCATGCACTGTTGACAAAGTACCCTCAGCCGGAAGATGACGAGGATATGCTACCGTTTGCGGAATCGAGGTATGAGAAAGCGTTAACATTAATTTCATCCTATTTAGGCTACCGCTGACGTGCCATCTTAGCATGCTGCAGACTTCTATTCCAACGGCGAGGCTCGGGCCTCTGCCGCGGGCCCGCACAGGTCGGATTAAAGTCATTGGCGCAAACTCCTTGAACTTTGGCTACCTTGGATATGGACGTACCGCAAGTAATACTGGACTGGGTGCTGGTACCTCTGTGACTGAGGCACTCTCACTCTCTTACGCCCAGTGGGGGGGCTTTTTGAGCTTGAGATTAAGGTGACTTAGTCTCCCCCCCCCCTTTTTTTTACGTGCGGCAAAGATAACAGTTCATGTATAGCGTCAGGATGGAAAAAATCAATTATTGGGTATCCACTGGGACTCTCAGGCTCCGTCTGTGACAATCGGCTCTCCTAAGTACGGAGATCCCATCCCTGGTTTTGGGGAGTCTGACCTGATTAGTTATAGCTTTGCGACACTTGCAGCTTTTAATTATGAGGGCTCGTTTCGATCAAGTACAGCCAGTCAGGACGGACCAGGTCACACTCGTATATGGAAGATAATGCCGGATAACACTGTCTGTCCGCACATGGAAGGCGATGTTAGTGAGTACTGTGCATCGAATCGACGAATTGCTAGACGATGGTATTCTGATGATTAGTAGCCTTTAAGCAGCTGCATTTCTTCATGTTTCAAAGCTCAGAGCATCCGCGCCATAGCCTCGATGTCGCAGCTGATGCCGGGGTGTACACGATGAAGCACGGGCCACGTGGATGGATACTTGTGGTAAGCACCAGTCACCTACTAACGGTATAGGAATTCTTGATCGTGTTACTTCATGACAGAAACTCTTGTTCGAGCCATTAAGCTAGAGTGCTCTCGGTCGGGCTGGAGATGCTTGCTCAGTCAGCAAGGTGCGTCGTGTGTGAGAAACCTTTGAAGAAAACATAGGAGTCTTGACCACACCCGACACCCATATTTTGTCTTTATAGCTCATGATTTACTCCTTATAATGCCGATCCCAATATTTGTCCCTCCTCTTCCTATCAACTGTTAGCAACCTTCTAGGGCCCACACGTCCGTGGAACAGGATGTCGTGTTCAATGGAGAGAAGGAGCGCTACCAATACTACACTTCCTGTAAGAAATATAATCTAGTTCCTAAGTAGATTTATTCTCCGACATATCTGAGGTTACTCTTGGAAACTGCATTATCCATCCGTACGCTACAGAGGCACGCTGCCTTCGGACTCGGAGGCTTTATAACAGCTCAGCCCCGGCTCAATTACATTATTTCAAAACGTATTGAACATCCATACACAAATAAACACAAGTAACGGACACAGCCAGCTAAATCCTGAGCTAGTAACCAAGTCCTTTATGTCAACAAGGTGCACCGCAACTTGTTGGAACCACTCTGGGAATAATGGAAAGGAGAAAGAGGTATCCTGTTCATCGCTCCACATCGTCATCCAACATAAAACAATCGTGCCCTACGATATCCTTCACCAATCCGAGTGTCTGTTCGTCAGCTTCACCCGGCACATGACTTATACATATACGTTTAAATGGAGGGGGACGACCTCCCCCATCCGAAATGCTATCCCCTTCTCCCCCGTACCGATTTAAGACCATGTCCAGCAGTTTAGCCGGGTCATAGACACAATCGTATATGACGAGCTCCTCCAACTCTGGCAATCCCCACGCATGACTCGTTGTGTTACTGGACATGTATGTGAAAAGGGGTCCGAGATCACAGCAGCTCACGCTGAATTCAAGGATGCCGTCTACACCGTCCAACTTCCGCATGGCCGCGGAAAATTCCGAATGAAGAAGCTCTTCGAAAGCGATCGTGATGGACTCCGGCGCAAATCTATTGGCATCCATTTCGAGCAAAATCGCTTCCAGTATCTCATTCACGGGGCTATTCCGTGCCGTGACAGCAAAACCCCATCCACCACGACCTGTCTCGCTTGAATAACAGGTCCAACCCAGACGATTTTGCCAGGCCGTTATTCCCAGGTAATATGGTGCATCAATGGCCCTGGACAAAAGTGCACGAACGCTTTTAATGATGGAAGGGAGCAGGTGTCCTACACCTGAGAAGTCGAGATCAAGAGAGACGTGTCGAACAGAAGGGGTGCTGATGATTTTAAGGAGAATAAAGACCCAGGATGGGCTGACAGGGCGGAATGTCATGGAGCGAAGTTGGCTTAGAGTGAAAGGACATTCATTTTTAGATGTCCCGACAGTCGCTGTTGGCCTAAGTGCTAGGTCCACTTCCACCAAGGCCTGACACATCCGGAGTACTCCCAAGATCTCGTCAAAAGATGGAGCAAATTCGTCCACGCCTGAGATAGAAAGGTATCGAAGGCCATGCAGCATACAACCGCTCCATGGGATTGCCAACCCGTGCAAAGCAAGGCGGCGAAGACCATTACCGGTTTCTCGAAGCATGCTACCCTCCTTTTGAAAATTGACCCTACATTGCACCGTGGATCTCACTTCTAGGCTCTGCAAGCGGGGTGCAGGCGCGTTAATGAGAGCCTGCGCGTCCTCAGAAGATGCAACTACAAGTTGGACGAAGCGCCATCTTCGAGAATGCACAATTGCTAGGTTTTCAAACCGTTTCGACCCGACCGGGAGACCCCAATACTTTGGGGGGCTGGACGACGATACACCGATAATGTTAAGAGGGTGGTTCGATGAGCGAGAAATCGCAACAGAGATGAGAGCTGGGGGGTCTCGGACGTCAATGGTAGCCCATAATGATGGTGTACCGCCGATAACGTCCCTCCATCGCTTGCAGACCTTGCAAAGCGTGAGAAGCCGTCCTAGGTGTGTCTGGGGCTGACTCGGATGGGCCCAAACGTAGGTCTGGAAGGGTTCCAATGCTCCAGTAATTATTTGAACAAAAACTTCAATTGGAAGTCGATGCAATGGTATCATTCTGTTGTGTTCTTTGTGGAGCGCCGACATCTTGTCGAGGAGGTGTCGCTGAATGTCATCGAGTGTTGACTTGATGGCGCCCGCATAGCTGTCAACGTGACCGAGCATTGCAGTGTCATTTTCGGGTTCTCCTTGATTTGCTAGCAGGCGTCTTTATACCGAATAGAGCCAGAACTTTGTCAGAGTTAAGCCATCAAGCAGACACCGCTCGGACTAAACAGACCTCATCGCGTCTAGCGCGTTTTTGTTTTCCTCTTGGATAGATTGCAAGAGAATATCGACGACGAATTCGACAGTGGGCTTCGTTGCAGGATTCATGTTTGATGTGGTCCGGCTCTTGGCAGAGGTTGAAGAGGACGGAGCTGGACAAGGGAGAGACAAAGGGCCGAGAACGGTGGCTTGTTGATCCTCTCACGGTTCAGAGACACGGCACGGACCCAGCATGTTGCCCGCGAGGCGTTCAAGCAGGTGGTTTAATTTAGGACTCAGCCACAACCGAGATCAAGGATCATGCGACATGTATCATATAGAATATAGGAAGGTTTGGTACATCAGACAACGGACACCAAAGCGGCTTAATCAACGAACGAGACCGACGGTCTTCTTGTAGCCTTTCTCCCACCCATACTCGTCCCCAGGTGAAGACGGTGAACTCGAAACGCTTCCAGTCTCACTCGTCGAACGAGTAAGGTCGACCAGCCCCTTATGCCCATCAAGCGAGCCTTCTCGGCTTTGAGTGAGTGCCAACTTTCGATCGTCGTTAGCCAGAGGTAGGTGCGCTTGGGGCGGTAAAGCGACGAGGATCCCCTTTGAACCTCTGAAAGCGGTGAACTTCGCCGTAGAGAGCGCGGCAAAAGGTTTGCGAGGGTCGTAGGAATTGGCGCTGGGTGTCAACGGGCTGGGAGGTTGTAGTTCTTCTCTGGGTTTACGAGGGATCCAGAAGGTCCAAACACGCAATACTGACTGTTGTTCGCATGACAAGAGACTTGTGAGAAAGGTTTTATGAGTTGGATGATATAAGACCGACGTACCTTCTGACTGCCAAAGATGACGAACGCAACCAGTGGCACAGTGGCCGTCAACATCCAGGGCACGACGTCCCACTTGGTCCCAAAGATTATGAAGGACACCCAGCAAAATCCAGAGTATAAGGAGAAAGCGATGACGCGAAGGATGATTCGGACGTTGAAAGCTGACTCCGTCTTGGTGGACGCGATTTGGGTTCCGTGGCGGTAGAAGAGCAACGCGATCCATCCTGTTAAGAGCGTAGGCCCTTGTTAGCCCTTACGAATACATGTAGCGAAGGTGCCCCACGTACCCTCGAGCAAAACCGTTATGCCAGACAGGACGGCAGAGACGACCGAAACAGCGATGACCATGGGACCATCGATGGAACAGAACAGCCAACTCCTCTTCCGGTTGATGAGGCTGCGATCTCGAAGGCCAATTATTACAGACGCGATGGTGAATATAAATAGAAGGATATAGGGTACGCCGACGAACTAATGTAGGGCGCGGAGAAGTCTGTCAGCAGCGAACCATGTCTGAAGCGGCACCCAAACACGTACAGCTCTGGCACGCCAACGGGTATCGACCTGGTACCGACGATCATCTCTAGGGGTCATTCTCCCCGAAGTGTTTACTTTCTGGACCAAGTTCCGCAGCCCCAGGAATACCTGCAGGACAAGTGCAAGTCCGGCTGCGCAAGACCTACAAAGGGAGAGTTAGGATTTGTATCTGACGTCATTTCAAATCAGTATCACTTACATCACTGGAGCGCCGGCTAACATGCTCGCCTGGGCAAGACATACACCAAACGGTGGTTCTGCTCCGCTTTGATCACCAGCGTAGTAACTACAGCGCCAACTTGGTTAATAGGTGAATAAATATAAAGCGAATCAGCACTCACAGCATGCAGAGAACTACCGTGAATATGATCCACGAGATAATCATGTTCACTAGAGTTGGATCTCGGCGGACGTTGCGGCTCAAAATCATGGTGGCCAGAAGGAAAGGGAGAAGGATTTGACCGCCGACGATCAAGATCCAGTACCATGCTAAAAGAGTGGCTGATTTGCGATGCTCAGGATTAATATAAATATCTGGTGGTTTCACAATTAGCTCGTGGAGAAGGATTAGAGAGTGAAATAAGGCTTACTAGGAGTGTTAAGTTCGGTTGGTGTGGTGGTCATGGGCGTTGAAGACATTTGGGCTGGCTCAACGCTAGCCAGATAAAAGAGTTACAGTATAGAGTAAATAAGAAATTAACCAAAGTCCACCGACGTCAAGAAGGCGGGCGATGGATAGATGGATATTGAAGAGTAGTAAAGGGGGGGAGAAGAGGGATAGAAGGCGGGATTTATGTTTGATTCGCGACTGAGTATTTGGGCGGTTCATGGCGATGCGGTTGAGTCCGTAGTGAAGGACCCGGCGACGGGGGAGAAAGGGCTCCGACTCAAGGCGCGCCTAAGCGAGTCGGCAACGGCGACAAACCGGGGATCAGGTCACGTGGGTCTGAAACAGTTGCCATCCACGGGCGTGCGGCAAAACCTGGATGGGCTTGAAGCGGAGATGACGCACAAAGGGTGCCAGGGAATGTCGGTGTGGCATAAATAGAGCGTGGAAGCTACACAAACCGATCGTGGGCGAGCGACTCGAAGATATGTTGACCTCATGGACTGCAGTCTAAGTAGAGACCAGCGGTCTACACACTCGGTGCGCTGCAGAGCTGCCAACAGGGCCCGATGCCCAGGGATCGAGAAGTTCTATCGTTTGTTTTTTGTTTTGATCCGAGCGATGTTTGAGGAAATCCATTGCACTCCCTCTTGAACTGTCGAACGTGACCCCTAATTGCCCTCTGACCTAGTAGTGGTCTTCGCAAATATCCGCAGTAATATCTGGGAAGGGGTGAGTGTCTATCAAAGTAATTGAGAGAAGGGAAGACAACGCCAAAACGAATTTTCGCTGCTTACGAATCCAGGGATTGACAAACAAGCGTCTGTCGGTCCACATCCCAAACTCTTTCGGCTTCCGCGGTCCCCACCTCAAAGCTTTCCGCCCTCCCCTCACCCCCCTCCCCCCGTCCACTTACTCACCATGGTCGAATACGTTTGGGCTCTGCACGATTTTTCGCCAGAGCACGAAGACGAGATATCCTTTAAAGCTGGAGACGCCATCGAGGTTGTCGAAAAGGATGATCAGTATGGAGACGGATGGTGGCAGGTCAGTCAGCCACCCCCGTAAGCGAGGACATCAGAACCGTTAGCTGACCACTCTCTCCCTCGCTCTCGACAGGGACGTACTCCCAATGGTCAAGTCGGTCTCTTTCCAGAGGCGTATACCACTACAACCCCGCCCAGCCAACAGCCCAGCAACGTCCCTGAACTACGGATGCCCCCAACACTGGACTCGCTCCCCGAGGAACCTGACGAAAGCACAAGTCCTTCGAGGGACAACGCGGTGATGGCAGCTACGATGACGGACGTACAGCATGCCTTGGACCAGCTCGCTGTCGCTCGCGGCGCTGGAGCCGACGATACGTCCCGGCGCACCTTCTCGTTCATTGAAAGCGGGACCGAGACGGACCACGACACCACCGGAGACGAAGAAGACTACGCGCAGTCTCCAGGAGGGTTGAAGGGAAATAGCAGACAGCTTCTGGCACAGAATGCCGCCAAAGCGAACCAGCGCGCCGCCGCGGCCGAAGCGTCGAATGACCGATTGGCCCCTCCCATACCCGTCGAGATGTCGGACGAGAGTGAGCCTGAGGAAGACGAGATCACTTCGCCATTGCATTCACCTCCAGAAACCGCTCGAGCAGCCAACTTTGGAGACCATGGCGACCTCCGAACACCCCTTCCTCCAGGAGTAGCGAAAAGCGCGGTCCAAGAAGAACCTCCCAATTCGCCGCCGAAGCAAGCGGAGGAACTTGAACCTGAGGTGGCTCCGGCACCTCCATCTCCGCCTCGTAGCCCCCTCCGATCCCCTATTGCCCTTCAAGTCTCGCCTGCCGAAGACGTTCCCGCATCAGCCACAGAAAGCCATTTCATCACCGCTACAACCTCGTCTGCTTCATCTCTCAAATCTCCAATCACCCCGAGTCCCCCAGGAGCGTTCGCCAATGAACCTAAACTCTATTCCGAACCTGACCCAGCGACGATGCCGAAATCTCCGACTGTGGCTGAAGCCCCGCAGTCAGCGATGCCGCCGGAAGTCAAGGCCACTCCCAAACCACAGGTTGTTGAACCACCAGCTTCCGTCGAGTTTCTTCAGTCCAAAGAGGAGGAGCCAGCTGCCGCTTCACCTTCTATGGGCAGCCTGGCGACTTTCATGCAAGCGCCCCCATCGCCGAAACCCGTTCAACCGCAGCTCGCAAGCCCCATAACCTTCCCACCGATCCACTCCCCGATGCCTTCAATGCCCACCGCCACCATCGTCACTCAGCAGCTACAGCGTGTCCTAACACCTGTACAACCAACCCCACTATCGGCTCACTTCCCCACCGCATTGAACGCTTCCCCAAATGGATCTTATCCGTTCCAGGCGGGGTCGGCTCCCGGATCGGCTGCCCCGTCTTTGATCGGCAGCTTGGAGATTCCGTCTAAATCCAATCCCGCGGAGTGGACCGTGGAACAAGTGGTCGAATGGTTGAGGTCCAAGAAGTTCGACGATGGCATTGTGGCCAAGTTCATTGGTACGTTACTTGTCTTTGCTGCGCTTTCTAATTCATGATGACTGAGCAAAATATTTCAACAGAGAACGATATTACTGGAGATGTACTGTTGGAGCTTGATGTCAACATGCTGAAGGAACTCGACATTGCTGCGTTTGGGAAGCGTATGCGGATTGCCAACGCTATCAACGAACTCAAGCGGTCGCTAGTTACCGAGAACAGTCCGATTGGGATTCCAAACAGCGGAAGCGGGTTCACGATGCCCTCGTCGTTGAACACCAGCATCAACCCGTTCACCGCCGGTCCGATCTCCAGCGGTAGCATGCACAACTATCTTACGCAACAGCAGTACCAAACTCCATCTCCAGCCATGTCTCAAGGACCATTTGGACCGGGACCTGCATTTGGATATCCTCCCACTATTCCAATGGGCAGTCAAGGACCTCCATCCTCGACGCATACGAGGAACCAGTCGATGAGTTCCATGGCTCCCTCCGGCTTTGGTGGCGATACCGTCGCTACCGACGCAACTTCAATGACAGGCGGAGCGCAACTCCCTTCCGCTCCTCCCGCTCAGTTGACACATGTACCCGAGGAGGTGAACAAGACGGGTTTGACCGCTGAACCTGCGGGCGCCATGAGTAGTAGCGTATCTGTCCCTCCACCCACTACCACCGCGAACGTTGATGAGGAGCCTCAGGTCGTCCTGCGCAAAGGTTCATTGGTACGTCCCCAAGCACTGCATGCTCGGCCTACTCGATTTAACTGAAAAAGCGAATTCTGGCTTTTTTTAGAGGAGTAAACCGCCACTTGCCACTCTCACCCCCGTAGACAGATCGGCGAGCGGAGTCGTACCTGTCTGGGCTGGAGGTCAATCCCAAACAACGCTCTCGTCCGTCCCTCAATCCGCCGCTACCGAGCCTACTCGACCCGACAAGGGGCTTGACACCGACGTCGAAAGTCCCCCGCGCAAGAGCGCAGACGAACGCGCAACTATGAGCGACGGCGAGGCTTCCACCGGTGGAGGCCTGAAGGATCTAAAGAGGCGGATGTCCACAAGGAAGGCTGTTAGGGAGTCTGTGCTTAGCGCTGAGTCTGAGGAAAGAGCTCCCACTCCCTTGTCAAGTATTGCCGCAAGTCCATCTCTCAAGGGATCCGTCTTCCCTGGGAGCCTCAGTAGGAGAAAGAGGAACAGCGACGAGGGAACTGCGAATGGAAGTGCCTCGGGTAAAACTAAAGGTGAACGGCTCAGCTTCTTTGGTGGGACGTTGGGCAAGGGCAGGAAGCCCGTTCCGAGGTACGGATTTGCTTTGACGTTTTGGTGCTTCATCGGTGCTAACGTTTAACTCGCAAATTTCCTACCTGCAGCGAGTACTCGGACACCTCACCGACTGTTTCTTCAAACGCCGAAAAGGCACATACTCACCGCAGTCTGTCGAGTCGCCTTTATCTCGGTTCGCATGGACGGAAAGGCCATGTGCGTCCGGCCCCTTCACCTGGCGCCGGAGAAGCGCAATCGCTGCCTGCTAGCCCTGCAGCCAGACTCGACACGGCGGCTACTCTTCCCAAGACGCCTGATGGGGTTGTGGTGAGGGGTCGCGTTGCCTCGAGTCCACCTGAAGCCGTACCCTCTGGACGACGTCCCGCCCCACCACCACCTGCACCTCTTGAATTGGAAGCGAAACCTGGTATGACGGCGTTGGATCAGATTGGACAGCCTGATCATTCCGGTTGGATGCGGAAACGTGGGGAGAGCTTCAATGCTTGGAAGTTGAGGTACTTTGTCCTCAAGGGTCCGCATCTGTACTATGTCAAGACTTTGAACGTGAGTCGGCTGGAGACGGGGACGGTTTTGACTGAGATAAACTAACGTCGATGGTCTTGTTATCCCCCTTCCAGGAGGCGAAGATTAAGGGTTATATCAACATCACTGGTTACAAAGTCGTTGCCGACGAGAACGTGCATCCTGGGCGGTATGGATTCAGGATCGTGCATGATACCGAGAAGCCCCATTATTTCAGTTCCGTGGAGCAGACGGTGGTCCGGGAGTGGATGAAAGCATTGATGAAGGCGACCATCGGGAGAGACTATAGCAGTGAGTGTTGGGAACTGGTCGTTTTTGCCGATCAATATCTAACCTAGGCTCATGCAGGACCTGTCGTCTCTTCGTGCAACATTCCGACCATCCCTCTATCCATCGCACAAACCATGAACCCGCCACCCCGCCCACCTTCACCCACTGCCCGCGCTGCCACTCAAAGGGCAACACGCCGCGAGAACACCAATCAGCTGTCAAGTCGTGATGCTCTTGTCTTGATGGGTATGGCGGGCGAACCAGACTCGGCGGATAAAGCCCGCCTGGATCAGTTTTTCCGAGAACCGTCGGTAGGGGATGCTGCAGACGCGCCCCCACGACCATCGAGGGAGTTAAGGAGAGCGCCCAGTACGCGAGCACCGGATGCTGTTCGAGACAGCACTAACGTGAGTATTGCATTTTTACGCCACGCAGACATTTTATTGATAGAGGCTACTCGCATTTTAGAGCGCTTCCGACATGGAGTTGATCAGCTGGATCAACAACAACCTCGCCTCAAACGTCCCCCCCGCCACCGACCTGTCGACCTCCTTAGCCAGCGGTCTCATCCTCTATCGCTTGGCTGAATCCATCAAAGGCCTCCCCACCGACGTCCCTGACTCGGTGTTCGACATAGATGGCCCTGACGGCATGTTTAAGCTCTTCGACTTTATGCTGGACAACGATGTCCGAATAGGGAACGTCAGCATCAACGACGTTCGCCTCGGTAATAAAGAGAAGATCACCCAGCTCGTCAAGAGTCTCAAGTCGTGGCAGGAGAAGAGGGAAGGGCTTGTGAAGGGGATGAGCAAGCAACCGTCCACAGCCGGACCGTGGCTTGCTGTGGGTTGATTTGGAGCATAGATCTGAGACCTTTTGATTGTATTGGACCCCGTCTGCTTACTAGTATACCTGACGCTCCTTGTCTGGATTTTCCTTTTGTATATCTTGTTTTATACGCTCACTGTCCCTTTTTGGCTTATCTCTTTTTCTTTCCCTTTCCTCACTCAGCGGTATCTTTGGATCGCAGTTGGAGTCTATGATAGATCTTGTAGTACGAGTATGCGTGGTGTTCTTCTCATCTTAAACTAATGGATAGCCTCGTCCACCCATAGCGCCCTCCGTACACCTCATCAGGCAGTGGCGTAACTTTTTATCCACGATGAACTGTGATTCAGGTGACAGTAGACGTGATAGTGTGCCCAGAACAAGCTAAGTAGGCCTAGAATGGACATTGCGACGATGACTCGTGGTGATAAGATAAGAGGGCCCCTACTTAAATTTATAAATTTGTTGGATGTATCCAACCCATCCCCAGAGCGAAACGAGAACAGGGAAGGTTGTACTGTTTAGTGTACAGCACACTAAGTTACAAACCCGAGAGAGAATCCGATCTTCGACTTCTCGTTGTCACTTGTACGACCTTGCCGCTGACGTGCACTGTTTGGCTGTCACGCAGACTTGAAACTGCCGGACAAAACATCTACTACCGAGTCGACACCTGATAAAGGGAACTCGCCTTCCGCCTCCTTCGAATACTTCCCTCTTTATAATTAATAGTAACTCACTGAACACAATGGCTCTCGCTGCAGGAGCAGCTGTTGCCATCGGTCTCGCCGTCGGCGCTCTTGCGAGAAGCAAAGAGGACGAACGACGTAGACAACATGAAGCTCAACTGGAAGCCATTGATGCCCGCACACGAAGAGATAAAGCGTACTGGATGGCGTGGCACCAAAGGCGTCCCGGTGTATCAAGACACCTCAGTCCTTCACCAAGACCTCTTAGGCTCCTCTCTTTAGGTGAGTTCCCCGAGGTTTACGACCAACCTGGCGGCGCTAACTGATGAGGGCTTTCTTATCAATTGAAATAGATGGTGGTGGGGTACGAGGGATTATCTCCCTCATTATCCTGGAACAAGTCATGCGCGAAGTGGCTCCCGGCGCAAAACCATGCGAGTGGTTCGACCTCATTGGCGGGACTTCGACTGGAGGGTGGGTGCGGCGTTTCGCAAGCAACTTCCTAACTCACTCTATTACACGTTTTCTTTCATCTCTTCAGGTTAATCGCCATCATGTTAGGGCGTCTCAGAATGTCAATACCCGAGTGTATCGCTGCCTACCATGAACTCGCAAAAGAGGTCTTTGACGTTAATAGCCTCGACGTTGCGGTGAACCTCTTCGATAGAGCCAAATTCTCTGGGACCAAATTACAGCAAGCGGTGGAGACAGTAGTGGAGAGATACAGGGGTGGAACTTCAACCAAAATGTGGGATAACCCAGAAAGACGGTCGGAGAACGAGCGGGTGTGCCGAACGTGAGCGATTTCACCACTGCTAACAACTTTATCTTCTCGGATTGCTGATTTTCTTCTACGAACACATAGATTCGTCGTCGCTATACCAGGCTGCGACGTTCCTCGCCCACCTAAGCTGTTCCGAACATACAACAACCGCTTCCAGCACCACTCCACTGACCACTGTGAAGTCTGGGAAGCAGTACAAGCGACGCTATGTGCTCCTTCCTTCTTCCCCGAGATCAAAATCGACAGGGTATACTACTCCGACGGTGGTCTCGGATACAGCAACCCGACAAAGCTCATGCTTCAAGAAGCCCAATCGCTTTGGGGCCCTAACCAAAAGATCGGCTGCTTGTTGTCACTTGGAACGGGAAGCGTGGACTCATTCATGAAGCGTTCCAACGATCCACTAGACTTTGTCAAATTCCTCGGGATATGCAAGCGGATGGCCCTTGGTTGCGATGCGGTCCATCAGGAGATGATGAACGATCAGCTAGTATCGCCCTTCTATTATCGGTTCAATCCGACGATGAAGGAGAATGTGAGCTTGGATGAGTGGAAGCAGATTCGAGAGCTGGAAGAGATTGCTCGGCAGTATCTGGCTGAGAACTATCGGAAGGTCGCAGGCCTTGCATCCTCGTACGAACCTCAGGAGCCCACTACCTCGCATAGTACCCCGGATTCACTCGATGCCCCAAGCCAAACAGCAAAGCAGCGGACAGGTCGAGACAGGACATCCTTTCATATAGCACCAGCCGCGGATCCTACCTATCACGGCGACCGAGGGGAACGATCTCTCTCCGCTGAGGAACTTGTTGGGATTAGTTTTGCTCCATCTTCGGCTACGGGGGAACTGGTCGATCTCCTTGAGGCGCTCGGAAGAGTGACCCCCCAAGCCGTTCGGAACAAACATAAAATTCACTCCATTGTTCGGGTGGCTCATGGTGTCTATAGCTACATTATCGAGACCGGAAATCCCCCTGGAGGCCAAAAGAATACGGAGGTCAAGCACAGCCTTGAAAGGATGGAAAAGTATTGCGTGGCACTAGATGCCCTTGAAGAGTGAGTTTGGCCCTGCTTTACACAAAATTGGTATGCTGATACAGATGAAAGGACTGTGCTGGAGTTTGCAGAGGCTTTACGTTCCGAGATAACAGAATATGGCCCTGAGCTGTTTTCAACATGGTTGCAAAGTCGATCGATATTCACTGGAATTCTGAATAAGTTGGATCAACTTCCATCCTTGGTGAGTGTCCCTACGTGGAATTTCCGCTTTTACTGACTCAGAGTCGTCCAGGGGATTTCCTACAAGGCCCAGGATATCGCCGAAGACTCCTTTTTCGACGATTGCAGTTGGCTTTCACACATCTCTCGTGGAATCGATGCTCAGCTGGCAGATGTACCCAAGACTCTTCCAGTACTTTCCGTCACAGATGGGCTGCACTATCTTGAATCTCAAATAAAATTTGGAGCTCAAAATGTGAGTTTAATATTTTGATAGTCCATCAATGAGCGGCTGTGCTAAATTGGGTCCCCCGAGTTGTTAGGAACAAACAAGAGAACTTGTAATTGATATTACCACATTGCTAGCTCAGACGCTGGCAAGTATTCCATTGGATCTTGAGCCTGGTTTTGAAGAGTCTTCACTGGCTGCTGAAGCCAGTCGAGATCGGCTGATCAAGGCCTTAGCGGAGTGAGTAAAGCTGGTCTTTATCGTAGGCGTGGCTCTCTCATGCCCCTGGCATTTCTACAGCTTATTTTCAACCATTGATCTGGACACTCCTCTGGAAACGTCTACTATCCAAGAGCTTGCCGCCAAGTGGACCGATGTCAAAGCCGGGTTCACCCTGCGAGATGACCAGGCGAGCGCTTAACGCGCGCCGTTTCCTCTATTTGTATACTTTCTGTCTTGCGCGCGCCAATTCTTATTGTTTCTGTTTGTGTTTGTGACATCCCATGTCGGGTGGAAGTCTGTTCCAACCCGTACAATCTTGTCTCTTTCGTAAAGTCTATTCCATTGTCTTGATGTTCTCGCGATTCTTGTACTCGACGTTCGCCTGGGCAATAAAGAAAAAATCACCCAGCTCGTCAAGAGTCTTAAGTCGTGGCAAGAGAAGAGGGAATGGCTTGTGAAGGGGATGAGCAAGCAACCGTCCACGGTCGGGCCGTGGTTTGCTGTGGCTCGATTTGCGAAACAGATCCGAGACCATTTGATTGTATACGACCGCATTGGATCCCATCTGCTCACTATCATACCTCCTTGTCTGGATTTCCTTCTGTATATCTCGTCACTGTCGCTTTTGCTCTCTCTTAAGTTTCGCCTGTCTCACGTGGTCGCGGGTCAGGATCGCAATCGAAGTCTTCTATATGATAGATCTTGTAGACGAGTATGCATTGCGTCTTTCTCATCTTAAAGTAATGGATAGCCTCGTCCACCCGTAGCCTCCTACATACACCCCATCAGGCAGTGGCGTACTTTTTTATCGTGATAAAATGTTTACTGCTGTTGGTCATGATAAGATAAGGGTGCCCCTTTTTGTTGGATGTAGCACAGCCACAAGCCCATGTCCGCAAACCAAAACGAGAAAAGGCGATTCCGTTCCCTCTCCACCTCTTATAGAGGGAGGACTGTAAGTAGTGGTTGGGTGGTACTATTAATAGTACATCAAATAAATGCCGAAAGACATTCAAGCCGCGGTTCCTGGTTGCCAAGCTTGTCCCTGATCCTGACTTGTTCGACTGACAAGCCACTGCATTTGCACGATTTTTGACAACGCCCGCTCCACACCTATTAATTAGCATAGAGGCAGAGATATATGGCCCAATAATGCGAATCCTTTGTTGCAGAGCTGGGCATGGCCTTGTGAACTCCACTTTCAGTGAGCCGTTCATTAATATTCTCTCGATCCTTGATTACGGCCAGCGGATAGCATGGACCCTTTGGACAACCTGACGCGATTTGATTGGTTGCTAGGTGCTGATCTCTTTCCCAGACTTTCCACAGATCTTCCTCATAGAGCGTGCCAGCTGAGCTACTTTAGCTCAGACACCTGATAAAAGGGGACCCACCTTTCCCTCCCCTCGAATTCGTTTCCTAAACCACCTCCCCCCCCCAATCCTCCCCTCTCTATAAAAACCGAACAAAGCACAAGAAAATGGTCCTCATTGCAGGTGCTGTTGTTGGTCTCGGCGTCAAAGCCGTCAGCTCTAGGCTCGCGGAAAGGAAAGAAAACAAACTACGTAGGCAAAATACAGCTCAGCTGGAAGCCATTGACGCCCGCACACGAAGAGATCAAGCGTACTGGATGGCGTGGCACCAAAGGAATCCCTATGTATCAAGACACATCGGTCCCTCACCAAGACCTCTTCGGCTCCTCTCTCTAGGTGAGTCCCAGAGTTTTTCCGGTTGTCGTCGTGGCAATGTTGACTGACGAGCGGTATTTTAAAAGATGGTGGCGGTGTACGAGGGATTATCTCCCTCATTATTCTGGATCAAATCATGAACGAAGTGGCCCCCGGCGCAAAACCATGCGAGTGGTTCGACCTCATTGGCGGAACTTCTACTGGAGGGTAAGTTCGGTCGTTTCCTCCTCAAATAGCTTCCATCACTCATTCGCTTACATGGTTGATTCTACCCCTTTAGGCTAATTGCCATCATGCTAGGGCGACTCAGGATGACGATCCCCGAATGCATCGCTGCCTACCGTGAACTCGCAAAAGAGGTCTTCGACGTGAATAAGTTTGAAGTCGCGAAGAACCTCGTCGACGGAGCCAAGTTTTCTGGAGGGAAATTGCAGCAAGCCGTGGAGACAGTAGTGGAGAGACACAGGCGCGGAACTTCCACCCAAATGTTCGATAACCCGGAGAGACGCCCACCGAACGAGCGAATCTGCCGAACGTGAGCGATTTTTCACCACTACCAACAGCCTGTGTCATCGGCAATCGCTGAATGCTCTCTCTGGCCACATAGATTCGTCGTCGCTATACCAGGCTGCGACGTACCTCGCCCAGCGAAGCTGTTCCGAACATACGACAACCGCTTCCAGCTCCAATCTGCCGACCAATGCGAGATCTGGGAAGCAGGACGAGCGACGTCTTGCGCCCCTTCCTTCTTCCCCGAGATCAAAGTCGACGGTGTATACTACGATGACGGTGGTCTCGGATACAACAACCCGACAAAGCTCATGCTTCAAGAAGCCCAATCGCTCTGGGGTCCGGACCAAAGGATCGGCTGCTTGTTGTCACTTGGAACGGGAAGCGTGGAGTCCTTCATGCAGCGGATCAACGATCCCCTAGACTTTCTCAAGTTCAATGGGATCTTCCAGCGGATGGCTCTTAATTGCAATGCCGTCCATCAGGAGATGCTCCACAATCAGCTGGTATCGCCCTTCTATTATCGGTTCAACCCCACAATGCAAGAAAGCGTGAGCTTGGATGAGTGGAAGAGGTTACAGGAACTGGAGGGTATCGCTTGGCAGTATCTGGCTGAGAATAGTCAGCTAGTCTCTGGGTTTGCAAGAGCGATGCACGCACAATAGAGCTTCTTGTCTTCCGTTCTCCCTTCTCGCCTGTTTACGTATTATTTTTGTGCTTTTACTTTATTTATTTGGTTATATTAGATCGTCACTGCAATATGTATTCCTCTGGTATCAACGATCACGTTCGCCTCGGCAATAAAGGAAAAATTCACCCAGCTCGTCAAGAGTCTCAAAGTTGTGACAGGAGAACAGGAAAGGGCTTGTGAAGGGGATGAGCAAGCAACCGTCCACAGCCGGGTTGTGGCTTGCTGCGGGTTGATCTGGAGCATCAATCTGAGACCTCTCGATTGTTTACCACCGTTTTGGATCCCCGTCTGCTCACTAGTATACCTGACGCTCCTTGTCTGGATTTCCTTTTGTATATCTCGTTTTATACGTTCACTGTCTCTTTTGGATAACTCTTTGCTTCCCATTGCTCACTCAGCGGTGTCTCTCGATCGCAATTAGAGTCTATGATAGATCTTGTAGTACGAGGACGGTGTTCTTCTCATCTTGAAGTAATGGATAGCCTCGTCCACCATAGCCTCCTACGTACACCTCATCAGGCAGTGGCGTGATTTTTTATCCACGATGAACTGCATATTAGGTGGCAGTGGACGCGATAGTGTACCAGAAGGTCACTGAATGTTTACTGCGGAGATGGTGGACATGTCGTGATAAGATAAGAGTGCCCCTATTTGTTAGATGTAACATAGCCACAAGCCCCACCTGCGACCGAAGCGAGTCCATTTTCTCCCCACCTCGTAGATGGATAATCAAGTGTATTGCTGCGTAGTAGAATCAAGTTGGAAACGGAGGGAAATTAGTCCAGGTCTTCGATTCCTCGTTGCCGCTTGTACAAGTTGGGCACTGACGTGGCCGGCTGACACATGCACCTCGAAACTGCCTCGTCGCACTGCATTTGCACGATTTTCGGACATCGCCCGTTCCACATCTATCAGTATAAGGGCAGAGGAATATGGCCGAATAAGGCGAATCCGTTGCTGCTGAGCTGGCAAGGCCCTGTAAACTCCACTTCCCGTAAGCCATTCATGCTCTCAATCTGCCACCCAGTAGATCGGACCACTGCAACAACCTGACTCATTCCCTGATTCGCAGCCTTTGACACTATTTGACTCGTTTCTGGGGTGACAACGCGTGCCGATCCCCTTTCCAGACTGCCCAGTAGAATTTTCTAGCTGAGCTAATTTAGCTCCGACGCCCGCACCCGGGCCCTGATAAAAGGGAACCCGCCCTTCCCCCCCCCTGTACTCGTTGTCTAAACCACCTCCTTCGAATACTCCCTTCTCTATCAATACAGGCAATGGCCCTCACTGCAGGAACAGCTGTTGTCGTCGGTCTCGGTGTCACAGCCGTCGGCGCTCTCACGGAAGGCAAAGAAGACAAGCGACGGAGACAACATGAAGCTCAACTGGCAGCCATTGACGCCCGCACACGAAAAGATAAAGCGTTTTGGATGGCGTGGCATCAAAGGCGTCCCGGTGTATCAAGACACCTCAATCCTTCACCAAGACCTCTTAGGCTCCTCTCCTTAGGTGAGTTCCCCGAGGGTTGACCAACCTGGCAGCGGTGATTGACGAGGGCTTTCTTACCAATCGAAACAGATGGTGGTGGTGTACGAGGGATTATCTCCCTCATTATCTTGGAACAAGTCATGCGCGAAGTGGCTCCCGGCGCAAAACCATGCGAGTGGTTCGACCTCATTGGCGGGACTTCGACCGGAGGGTAAGCGCGGCATTTCTCCTTCAAGTAGCTTCCATAACTCATTCGATTACGTGTCCTCTTGCACGTCCCTCAGGTTAATCGCCATCATGCTAGGGCGTCTCAGAATGTCAATACCCGAATGTATTGCTGCCTACCGTGAACTCGCAAAAGAGGTCTTCGACGTTAATAGCTTTGACGTCGCGATGAATCTCTTCGACGGAGCCAGATTCTCTGGGACCAAATTGCAGCAAGCCGTGGAGACAGTAGTGGAGAGATACAGGGGTGGAACTTCAACCAAAATGTGGGATAATCCAGAAAGACGGCCAGAGAACGAGCGGGTGTGCCGAACGTGAGCAATTTGCACAACTCCTAACTTCTCCGGTTGCTGACTTTCTTTTCCAAAAACATAGATTCGTGGTCGCTATACCAGGCTGCGACGTACCTCGGCCAGCGAAGCTGTTCCGAACATACAACAACCGTTTCCAGCGGCACTCCGCCGACCAATGCCAAATCTGGGAAGCAGCAAGAGCGACGTCTTGTGCTCCTTCGTTCTTCCCCGAGATCAAAGTCGACGGAGTATACTACTCCGACGGCGGTCTCGGATACAACAACCCGACAAAGGTCATGCTCCAAGAAGCGCAGTCCCTCTGGGGACCTGATCAGAGAATTGGCTGCTTGCTGTCTCTCGGGACGGGAAGCGTAGACTCCTTCATGAAGCGGTTCAACGATCCACTAGACTTTGTCAAGTTCATCGGAGTCTTCAAGCGCATGGCCCTTGGTTGCGATGCGGTTCATCAAGAGATGAGGAACAACCAGTTCGTATCACCCTTCTATTATCGATTCAACCCGACAATGAAGGAAAATGTGAGCTTGGATGAGTGGAAGAAGATCCGGGAGCTGGAAGGGGTCGCCTGGCAGTATCTGGCTGAGAACAGTCGGAAAGTCGCAGGGTTTGCAAGAGCGATGCGTGCACAATAGAGTTTCGTGTCTTCCGTTCTCCCTTTTCATTTGTTCATGTCGAGTTGTAAAATATTCCTGCTGTTTCAATTCCCTTGGTTGTATTAAGTCGTCACTGTAATCTGTATTCCTCTGATTATAATTTAAATCGCCTCGCCCAGGATGAGCATGTCCAGCGCACCGCCCACCCTGCTCTCCCTCGACACCGCGTACAAGTTATAGTGAAACCGCTTTTAAGTGGGAAGTAGAGTCATAAAGGCAAGGCGATACGTGGAGGTCTCGTCAAGCACGGAGGGCAGCCCATGCACCGCACTGAGACACGCCAACAGCGTGCAATCGGAGGTGTTGCGTTTGACGCCGAAGACGGTTCTCTGTCCTTTCATAGCAGTATCAGCTCATGCCTCGCCCGGAGCACGTTATCGATCAACCTTATGGCCTTTCTATTGTCACAAGATAGAACCTTCCACCTGACTCATTTCGCCGCAGCTACCCTCATAAAGCTCGAGGACGGCCACCATAAGTGCACCCTGAACCTCAGCATCCGCTCCCCTTAAGTAGCCTTCACCATCAACTCAGCCCATCATGGCTCCGGGCCCCGCGGGTGTTATTGCAGCTGGCGTTGGTGTCACAGCGCTGGGCGCTGTGCTGATGAGCAAAGAGGAGAAGCGAAGAGCGCAGACTCAAGCTCAATTGGAAGCCATTGATGCGAGAACTCGAAGGGACAAGGCGTATTGGATCGAATGGCATATGAGGAGACCGGGTGTTCCAAGGCACGTGGATCCTTTGCGCCGACCTCTTAGACTCTTGTCGTTGGGTGAGTCTGACGTCGGATCATGAAGGAAGGTCGGCGTGGTGCTCACGAGCGCTTTTGTTGGAAAACAGATGGTGGTGGAGTACGGGGTATCATATCTCTTATCATCCTGGAGCAAATCATGAACGAAGTGGCCCCTGGTGCCAAACCATGCGAGTGGTTTGACTTAATTGGAGGGACTTCGACAGGCGGGTAAGCTCATCCAACGCGCTTTTGGCGACTAAAATCCTAAAGACATGTCTTCAAATATCATTTTAGACTGATTGCAATCATGCTCGGACGTCTTCGAATGTCTATCCGCGACTGCATCGACGCCTACCGGGAATTGTCCAAAGAGGTCTTCGATATCGGTGCCCTGGACGTTGCAGTCAACATACTAGATGGGCACAGGTTCTCTGGGGGCCGGTTACAGAGTGCAGTTGAGAAGGTGGTTCAACAATACAAGGGCACGACGTCGACTAAGATGTGGGATAATCCCGAGAGGCGGTCCGAGCGTGAGCGCGTATGCAGGACGTGAGTTCATCTTCCCACTCCTCCAAACTCCTTCGTCCGAAACGCTGAAATTTTGGTGGTATAAAGCTTCGTCGTCGCGATTCCCGGCTGCGACGTTCACCGACCAGCCAAGCTATTCCGAACCTACAACAATCGCTTCCAACGGCATTCTGCCGACCACTGCCAGATATGGGAAGCAGCACGAGCGACGTCCTGCGCTCCTTCGTTCTTCCCCGAGATCCAAGTCGACGGAGTCTACTACTCCGACGGCGGGCTCGGATACAACAACCCGACAAAGCTCATGCTCCAAGAAGCCCAATCGCTTTGGGGCCCGGACCAAAAAATCGGCTGCTTGTTGTCGCTTGGAACAGGAAGCGTCGACTCGTTCATGAAGCGGATCAACGGCCCGTTGGACCTTCTCGGATTCCTTGGGGTCTTCAAGAGGATGGCGCTTAGCTGTGACGGAGTTCACCAAGAAATGAGGAGCAACCAGCTGGTCTCTCCCTTCTACTATCGGTTCAATCCGACTATGAAGGAGAACATCAGCTTGGATGAATGGAAGAAACTGGAAGACTTGGAGGAAATAGCTGCTAACTATTTAAATGCAACCAGCCAGAAAGTGGCGGCATTCGCAAGAGCGATGCTTGTACGACAAAACTCGAAGTAGGTGTATGGGAAGCCCTGGCGGTTCTAATCTGCGTCTGTTCTAATGTTTTTAACGGAGTAATATGTTTTGTGTCGGGTGTGAGTATGTTCCCCAATGATATGATTCTCTCTGTGGTGCTTGCGAACTGATCCCCGAGCAAAAGCGAGGGGCCGTGCGCCTAGGGAGACAGGCCACGACGCAATTCGGCCATCGTGGTTTCCATATTCATGCCCTAAGGTCAGTCTAGAACTATTCCGTTTTAAGCAATTTCGGGCCCTCCGATGATGTCGGCCTCGCCGAAAGCTCGTTGCTGATCGGTAAGCAACCTCGGGCTTCTTATGATCGTTCGCAGCACCTTTCCAACTGAGATGATAACGGACTCATCAAAGGCAAACCACATAAAACTCGAGCGGACTCTGTGATTATCGCAATCTGAGGTCCCCGTAGGCAGATACATCATCAATTCCCAGTGACCACGACTCCCCAATGAACGCCCTAAACGATATCATCACTGCTGGTATTACCGCACAAAGGATCGGCGCTTGGTTGAGCAGTACAGAAGAAGAACGAAGAAAACTCCACATAGCTCAAGTTAAAGCGATTGACGCGCGGACTCGGAGGGATGAAGCGTATTGGATCCAATGGCACGCCAAGCGACCGGGTGTATCACGACACGTTGACCCTCTGCCGAGACCTCTTCGGCTCTTGTCTTTGGGTAGGTTCTATGTCACCTTGAGGATCCGTTCTGTGGGTACTTATCAATGGGAAACAGATGGAGGAGGAGTAAGGGGCATTGTGTCTCTGATTGTCCTGGAACAAATCATGAACGAAGTGGCTCCGGGAGCCAAGCCGTGCGAGTGGTTTGATTTGATCGGGGGTACTTCGACGGGCGGGTAAGCTTGTTCCTAGTCTCATCCAAAGCGGGAGAATTGTTCCTAAAGAGGGTCAATCGACCATCTTCAGGTTGATAGCCATCATGCTCGGTCGCCTCAGAATGTCCATCCGCGAGTGCATCGAAGCCTACCGCGAGTTATCCAAAGACGTCTTTGACGTCCGTGCTCTCGACCTTGCCTTTAACCTCTGGGACGGGCACAGGTTTTCGGGACAGAAGTTAAAACAGGCGGTTGAAAAGATAGTAGCGAAATACCGGGGTACGACGACAACCAGGATGTGGGATAATCCACAAAGGCGGTCCGAGGCAGAGCGTGTATGCAGGACGTGAGGGCATTTCGTCACCTTCCAAATCGCTTCGTTCTCACCGTTTACCTTCTTTGACCTCCAAATACAGGTTCGTGATCGCAATTCCGGGCTGCGACGTATCTAGACCGCCCAAGCTGTTCCGAACCTACAACAGTCGCTTCCAGCGCCACTCCGCCGATCATTGCCAAATATGGGAAGCAGCACGAGCCACATCCTGCGCTCCGTCGTTCTTTCCGGAAGTCAAAGTCGATGGCGTCTATTACTCCGACGGCGGCTTGGGATATAATAACCCGACCAAGGTCGTGCTCCAAGAAGCCCAGTCGCTCTGGGGACCCGACCAGCAGATTGGTTGCCTGTTGTCGCTTGGGACGGGAAGCGTCAGCTCTTACATGACCCGTATCAACGGCCCACTAGTTCTTCTCGGGTCACAGTTTTCAGGGATTTTTCAACGGATAGCCCTTAGCTGTGATGGAGTCCACCAGGAAATGAAGAGTAACCAGCTGGTAGCGCCCTTCTATTATCGATTCAATCCGACTATGAGGGAGAATATTGGGTTAGAGGAGTGGTCAAAGCTGGAGGAGTTAGAGAAGTTGGCTGCAACCTACCTCTCCGCAAGCAGCCAGAAGGTGGCAGCATTTGCAATGGCGATGCGTAGAATATGACTTGAATATTTAGGTTTATGTACATTACGGAGTCTTAGGGTCGAATATGCCGGTCAACGTCCGATCCCCGAGTAGAAACGGCGACGTAACACGCCGCGTGGGGACTCGGTGCTTACCAAAGCGGTTTCCCACGTGACAGCAACCTTTTCGTGAAAACCCACGTCTTTGGAACAGTTCGCGCAGTCTTCCCATCGATTAGTGCTAGTCGCTTTCACGTCCCCACCCAGCCCTGGACAACTTGTCTCGGGCCCGCCTCCCCTCTCCACAGTACCGTGCCTTAACCCTCCCGGCGAGAAGCATCGGACGCTCTAAACATGTGGATACCCGTCAAACTTCCCCCCTTGTTATAATAACCCTCCCCTTGCAAGCGAAGAAGATTTCTCTGTCACCAAGACCGAGATGTCCTCCTACCAAGTGAATAAGAGAGGTGTACAGTGCATTTTCTGAGTGAGTCGGAAGTCCCCCCCCCCCCCCCCACCAACCTGTCTACCAGGCACCCAATACTCATTGCAGGCGCTCTCACCAGACCGTAAAGCATAATGTCCAAGGTTGTTTACAGTCGCTTGAAAAGGTTGGGTCGAGGTATGAAGAGGCTCGTTTCTGGGACGAGTAGATTGGAGGCTCTTCAACTCGACTGTCGCTTGGAGCACATCCTCTCTGGCGCAACTTGTGCACCCATATCGTATGTATCGCATATCTATCTTGATATACAGGATAAATGACAAGCTTACCCCTGTGGCTTTCTGCTAGCCTGCAGGACTTTGAAAATTATCTGGCTAATCAAGTAAGCTTTTTCGTTACGGCCTCGCTGATGACATCCAACTAATGTACCTTTCACTTCATTGCATATTAGGAATTAAGCATCGAAAACCTTCAGTTCGCTGTCTGGTTCATGGACTATCGTGCCAGATTCATGCGACTCCCCTTATCCGTCCAACAAACCAGCCCCGATCCCGCTATCCTTCGACCATGGGACGTTCCCCCTTCCTCACCCTTGCCTGTGTTCGAACCCAACTCTAATTCGGAGACGACCAACAACGCAATTCGAGGGTGGTTCGATGGCGTCGTCAAGCGACGGCAGGCAGCTTCCAAGACAGAAGAAGGGGACATCGGGGGAGGGGTATCTCCGGCGTCCAAGTCCCGTCCTGCCCGTCCCACCCCCGCGGCGTTAGGCCCGGCGTTCAAAGACCATCGGAACCTCCCGCTCAGTTCACCGCCTGCTCTTTCGCCTAGTTTGAGCAAGAGCACGAGCTCGGGGGTCTACCTCCCAAATACACCTCGGACGCCTGATTCGGGCGTTCCGTTGCTCCTCACGCCTACGGCTAGCGTCAGCGGCGCACTTGCGTCACCACCTTTCCCACTCACCCCTTATTCGCCGCCTGGAGTGCAAGTTCCGCAGCAAGGCATCACGCTCAGCGAACAGCCCTTCCGTGACGAGGCGCTGGCTGTAGTAGCCACCTTCATGCGAGCCGGGGGAATTGGAACGAAAGAGCTGAATATCGACGAACGACTTCGGAAGCAAGTCCTGGAGGACTTGGCGTATACCACTCATCCCAACATCGTAAGGCGCCAGAATTGCATACTTTCCTCACAGAAGCTTCTTTACTAAAATCGGAAAAAAAAATTGCGCGTTTCGCTCATCCAGTTCGCAAAAGTGTACCAATCCACATACCGTCAACTCGAACACTCCACGAACAACTTCCTCGAGCATCAAAGCAAGAACATTAACATTGGAAAACAACTGTACTGGTACTCCGTCGGCTTCGTATTCACTTTCATCGGCTTCACGTTATCCATCATCCTAATCATCTTCGTACCGGCTTACCACCATAACCCCGCTCAAGACGACGGCAGCCTCGACTATCAGTTCTGGAAACCGTTTCCGATTCGGCGCGGAGCTAGGTTAGCCGGGATGCCGTTTGCTACGGCGGGAGCGTGTCAGCTGTACAACGCGTACATCGGGTTCTGCTCCGAGGTGTTTGGGAGGGGTGCGACGCAGTTGAAGCCTTGGGAGTTGGATGATCCCGAAGAGGCTGGCGTGGAGTGGAGAGAAACTGGGCAGCCGTCCACTTCGAAAAAGGGAGCTGGTGCCGATGATGGTAGTAACGCCCGAGATGAGGCATTCGAATTGCAAGACCCACCTACATCAAAAAAGAAGAAACAAGACTTGGAGGCAATTGCCCCGTTCGATTTGGATATCGTTCCTTCCCTCAGCGCGGCATCGTCGGGTGGTGGATCTCGGAGCGACCCCATTCAGCTGAACGACGCCGCCGAAGACTCTTCCACCGCCATTATCCTCGACCCAAACACTTTCAACTCTCCACGGCCAACTCACGAAGTCGCGTTTGTGAATCCCAAACCAAGGTCATCCGAGGCAAGGTATCCCCCCCTTTTTTTTAAGCTGCACCTCACCCGAAGAGAAGCACCGTCACTAACTTGATTCGGTGGTTTCATTAGGTACACCCGACCGCCAGTCTTTGGTCCTGAACGTGTAGTCTTGGATGAAAGGATACGCCAATACCATCTCGACGTCCTTCACGACACGTTCATGGTTGCGATTTGGTACTGCCTCATCTACACGGCAGTCGTTCTCGCGATTCCAAGTCCCAAGCCGTAGTGGCCGACTGCTTCGATTCTATTCAGGGGGTTTCTCGATTGTTCTGTAATTCTTTTGTATTGTATCGTCGTCGTCGCGTTCTTGTTGTTTCGACCCGTTAATCGTATCATTATTCACGTGTTCGGAATATCCTGCGCCTTCGGACCGGAAAGACAAAAAAAAACCACGTCACGTCACAGCTCGAGTTCGAGGGTTTCGCAAAAAAAGTCATTTGATACTCGGAAATTCCCGAATCCAGACAGCGGCGACGATGACACGATGCAAGGGAGACGGGGAGATGATTGTTAAGGAAAACGTAATGGGCAAAATTGAGTTAACAAACGAGAAAATATGCAACAGGGACAACGACCAACGGCGAACCACGTCCAGAAAGGATAAGGACAATAAAGTAGACAAAAAGATCTACGAAGCAGGAGCATCGGCGGCCTCAGCACCGTCGTCTTCAGGCTTTTCCTTGTCTGTGTTGGGGAAAGGGGAAGGTGGAAGAACGGTCACGTCAGTAATTTGGACCAAAACAGAGCGCGCGTGAGGACGCCCGTGCAACAGCGGAGACCACCACTCACCAGCTTCCTGCATGTCGGAAGTCCAAAGAGTCAGGTTATCCCTAAGTAGCTGCATGATCAACGTCGAGTCCTTGTAGCTCTCCTCTGAGAGGGTGTCGAGCTCGGCAATGGCGTCGTCAAAGGCTTGCTTGGCGAGGTGGCAGGCGCGGTCGGGGCTGTTGAGGATCTCGTAGTAGAAGACGGAGAAGTTGAGGGCCAAGCCGAGACGGATGGGATGGGTTGGGGGTAGCTCGGTGACGGCGACGTCGGAGGCGGCCTTGTAGGCTTCTAGCGACTGGTCAGCAGAGGCTTTGCGCTTGTCACCGGTAGCGAACTCGGCGAGGTAACGGTGGTAGTCGCCCTTCCTGTATACAGAAGAACAAGAGAAAAAAGAAACGTCTAGTCAGTATATGCTCGGTCGAACGCGTGATTTCGTTTTAGACTGGACTGGGGGGTGGACGGAGAAAAAAGGAAAAAACCCTAGCGCGCAAGTAGCCAAAATGACGCGCTTGTGGGGTCTCTGGAGAAACGATAACGGAAGGACAAGGAAGGGAAAGGGGAATGACACGTACATCTTGTGGTAGAAGACCTTTGATTCACCAGAGGCGGCGGAGGGGATGAGGTGCTTGTCAAGGACGTCAAGGATGTCTTCGCAGATCTTGCCGAGTTCCTCCTCAATCTTTGAACGGTACGACTTGATCATGGTGACCTGAGTCTCGTTGCCCTTGGACTCTTCCTTCTGTTCGATGGAGGAGACGATACGCCAGGAGGCTCGACGGGCACCGATGACGTTCTTGTAAGCAACGGACAGGAGATTGCGCTCCTCGACGGTGAGCTCCTGGTCGGAGGATGCGACGCGCTTCATGTTGTTGACCATCTCTATAGGACGCGTTTACATGTTAGCTCGAGGTGGTGAGGGATAAAAAACGCGTGATGGGGGGCAAGGGGGGCGGAGAGTTTGAATACTGACCATCGTATCGCTCTGCCTGTTCAGCGAGCTTTGCGAGGTAGACAGAGTCTTCGCGTGTTGGTTCAGCCGACATTGGTGAAATAGAGGAGAGTGAGGAGGTGGTGTTTGAGTTGGTGGGGGAGGGGGAAGAGGAGAGAGATGTGGGTTGAGTGGGTGATGGGGAATGTCTAAAGGAAAGGTCGTCTGTGGAATTGCGCCCTCTTTATGGACACACAAAGTTGGGTTCAGAGGTTGAGGGTTACGCTTATCTCCGCTTACGCCCGTTCTCTTCGCTGTTCAGGGTGGTCACAATCTCGCCGTTTTGTTGTTAGCACCGAGACTGCGCCCCGCGCGCGCCCTCCGCCCTAGCAGTCTATTCCCCTTTCACCCCCGACGCTCCCTCACTCGGACATTCTTTGTTTGGCAGGCCTTTCAAACTTTTTTTTCTCAAAAGACAACGAGGCAGAGGAAGAAGCAGCTGCATGAGCGAGAGGTAAGGGTACTCTCCGCATCGATGGATCCAGACCCCCCTTCTTGTCGCGTGCGTTTTGTTGTTCGGGAACGTTTTGTCTGGCTTTGAACTTTGACCATTCCCTGCTCAATGCTGATCTAATCTACAACTAACAACGTCCTTTTATTTCCATCGAGGCCGGTCTAAGCTTCGACACAAATACGTATTATTTACTGAGGGGCTCGGAGACGTGGCAAATATCCCTCACGTCATCATTCCCCTAGACCTCAGATCCCCGGCCCCGAGAGCTCGCCGGAGCGTCTATTCGATTTCTCCCCTCTCTCCTCCCGCACCACCTGGCCATGGAGTGGGGGGAGGTCACCTCATGATGATTCGTATGCCGCGTAAACCTTTGCACACTGCCCTTTCTATAACAACCCTCGCTTGGAACTCTCCTAATTTTGGTATCACATGTCAAATTAATGTGTTTTTGTTGTGATATATAAGAATGTCATCATCATGATTGGACTCTGGGTCAGGAGATAAGATAAGCCACGACCAAAAGCCACGCGATGAGCGGATTTGTTCGAGTCCTGGATTCACTCAAGGACAATTAGCATCGGATGATGTGATGCCGTGACGCCGAGTATAATTTGTCCTCTTGATCGTAAAGTAACGTATGCGACATATGCTACGTATGTAACGGGGTCACGCGATCGAGGCGTTCCAGAAGGACGGACCTATCGAGAATCGAGACATACAAGGAAGATCGGCACGGCGCAGTCTCAGAAAAGGTAGGACGGGGGATTCTGACCGATAAATTCCTCTTTAGGATCGGAACCGCTGTCCGAAGAAGAATCTGTATCAAGGTAGCGGCTCAAGTGACCCATCTGACACAGGAGAATCGAGGACAACGCTGGCATATTCTGCTTTGGACGGGCAAAGAAGGCAATTCCTTATATAGCTTAGCCTGATGATACAAAACGATGCGACTGCAGACCTAGAGAACTCGAGGTAAATAGGTTCGACTTTGAGTGTCGGAAAGCATTTGGAGGGCAGGATATGCTGCCACGCTTGCACCGAGGTTGAGATATCTAACCCTCCGTGAAGCGAAGGATAAAGTTCGTGACGATCGCGACTGTGAAGGAGAAGTGGGCACGGCCAATGATAAGCCACCGCCCATTCGCCGAGGATGATAAGAGACCTACTGAAGAGAGCGATGCAGAGCAGTGTCTATACAGCATAGAGGCTTCGTTATTAGTGTGTTTGGGAGGGAATGGACTCGAGTGTCGACGTACCGGACCAAGACGGTCGTCGTAGGGACCAGATCCGCGCTTTCGGATTGCCGACGCTCGCCAGTGATACACGAACAGAGCGTATATCATGATACCCAATGCTAGCAAGAGCCAAATCCTCGTCAGTCGCCTGTTGACAACGGCCAGATTGCGAAGAATAAGCTCACCGATAACGCTGAACATCGCAGCACTAATCTTCCCAACCTACATCCCCCGCCGCCGAAAACATCCCATCGTCACCCATGAGCCGCTCGATCTTCATATCCCCTATGCAACGCCGTCCTGCTCTCACCTTATCACCAAAGTTCAACAACCCTACCGCCAATCCTCCAAGCACGACCGTGAAGTGAAGCCATGATAAGAACGTCCGTTCGTTGGCGAAGAACACCTTGGGTTCCACGCGCACGTTGAGCGCAATTCGTTTCTGAGCTGTTCGTTGAAGTAAAGGCTGGGTCGACATGGCTTTTCAGAAGGGAAATGAGAGAGAGAAATTGGTGAGAGCTTGCTGCAAGATTGGAGCCTGCAGTTAAATGTTTCGCTTCGGACCGGGTGACGTGAGGTAGTGTTGGTCCGGGGACGAACGTTCGTCGGGAATGGACGGACATAAGGCCCTTAATTCCCACCGTTTGGGCTTACGCAACAGGGTCATCTACTTTCCCAGACTCCCACTCACGTGCTTCTCGGCCACAGTTAACCTCCTCTCCCTTCCCCGAGCCAACCACTCGCCTGGTATATGTCTTCGACTCTCCCTACACCAGCAGCATCTCCAACCCATGTAGCATCCTCCCTCCCAACCTCCCCTCGACCTTCCAAGATCCGCCCACCCCCAGGTGCTGCACCAGCAGTCAAGCTAGCCGACCCAAACACCCCACGCTACATCCTCCTCCCCGTCTCCCGCTTACCCAACTACACTCCGGCAGTTTCGTCCAAGTCGATCGCTCAAGCTCTCGCTGCGTTAAATGACCCCTCCTCAGCGGGAGGAGGAGGAGGAAGTGGTCACCGTTCGCCCCGATCCAAACACTCCGTGGGCAAGCTCACTCGCAATTCTAGGAGTCCGGCCGTCTCGCTCTCCGCGATCGACATCCTCGCTAGCATACCCAGCGCATCGTCCGCTACTCTCCCTAACAACGCTACGTCTACGAGCTTGAAGAGCTCTACTGCCTCGCCTCCTGGATCCATTAGGAATGACGTGTTCGGTGCAGCTGACGAGTCCAAGCCGCCCGCGTGGATTCAGGAGGTCGTAGGGAATTTTGAAATCGTGGAGGATGGTGTAGCTGTGGCAGGGTTCCAGCTTTATGCGGTTGAGAAATGGTTCAATCTCGTCCTGTTTCCGGGCCCTAGGTTTCGTTGACTGATTTCTGACGGGGATGTTACAGGGTCGTTCAAAGAGAGAAGCTTATATCCACCATCGCGGTATATACAGGAGACGAAAAGGACAAGGTATGTGAGCCTTCTTGGCTGTCTACTCGTATATTGATGCGTGCCATATTCTTTGAAGATTTACGTCACCGTGCTCCGACCAGCCTCCTACCTCTCTGAAGACGAAGCTCTAGAAGAGTTCCACCGAGCCGTTCAAAAGCTTCGCAAAGATGGTGCTCGTCCCAAGGAGGTGATTCATTACCCTTCCGTCTTGATCCGCCAGGGCATCTCCTCAATTGCTCTCCTGTCAGACAGCTAAAGGGATCGTCATGACGACATTCCTACCCAACTTCCGCCCAGACCTCACCATCGTCCAAATCCCAGGCGGGAATTATCGAGAGGTTCAAGACCGGTTTTACGCGAACATCGACTTGCTGCGAATGGGATGTACTGGACGTAGAGCTCTGACGCTTGATGAACCCGAGTGAGGATGCGGAAGCACTTGACATTCCTCGAAGAAAAGAGGGAATCATTGCTCACGCTTGCACTTACTCATCCAACAGCGACTCGACGAGAGAGAAGTTCGTCCAGATCTACCACTTCCCAGAAACGATCGCACAACATGCAACGAGTTCTCGGATCGGAACTTCGCCTCACAACATGCATAGCCCTTCGGCATCTCTGCAAGGGACCAGCGCATTCTTAAACGCTAGAGGGACCAGCCCTAGTCAGCGCTCAGGGAGAGACTCCGCACGAAGCTCCCACATCGAAGCGGCCCCAACTTTACAGACGACGGTGTTGAACCTCATCAAGGTCGTCCAGTCCGCCCTCTCGCTATTTGGACTCTTTGACATTGCTGAAGAGGAGAGGGACGGATTGCTATGCGACACGACAGTCGATGGGATTCGCAGGTGTATCGACGTGATTGGCAAATTCGTCGACGTGGAGGTATGAGCTGGTGATGAGTCGAAACGCACTGCGTACAGGCTAACACTGAGCTCTTCCAAAAGCCAACTGAACGTGTACTCGACCCTTCGGTTCTCGCCGCCATTCTAAGCGTGATTATTTCGACGAGAAACAAACTTCACGCTCTGGGCGTCGGACATGTACGCCACGGCAGTGCGGATCTCGATCCGAATACGTACTGAAAACCAGTTCCGTCAGACAAAAGATCCCTTTTTGGACCCACCCGCCTTCGTAGAAGCCCTTATTACGTTCCAAGTCAGTTCTCCGTTCGATTGAAAGCAATTCAGCGGAGCTTACGTTTCTTTCTCCTTTTGGCTCTTCCAGCGAACTCACTTTAAACAGCACAATCACAGTTCTTCCACCGCATCTACGTCAAGCCTCCAATCTCCGCATCATCACAAGATCAAGATAACCCCTTACCTCTCTTCCGAACTCATTCAACGTATCAATTCCGTCTACGCTGCGAAAATACGCGCACCTGAGCCGTATAAAGTCCACCGTGTCATCAAGCACAAGATCGACGACTCTATCGCTTTGGCCTCCAACTTGTCTGAATCCCTCGCGTCCAACATTTCTGGCTCTATTCGAAATCCTCTTGGTCTCGCTGGGGTGTCGGACGACAGGGACGCAAATATAGAGAGACCTATGCACGTGCCCGGGTTGGGCACGTTGGAGACCCCGGTCGTGGACTTGGAAATCCTCGCGAGGATGATCGTTGCCGGGTCGGGGTCAGCTGTCAAGGAAGGTGCGGGTACGGTGGATTCTTTGCGGTATGTGTGGACCGGCAAGAAAAACGCTGGGATCAGGGAGAAGGAACGGAAGGAACGGGGGAAGGAGATGATCGAAGTGCAGAGGGAGAGGGCGAGAGATCGTGAACGGACCGAAGCCTCTAAGCGGAGGGACACTATCGATGGCAAGCAGATGAAGAGCGATGGAGAGGAAGGTGGATCTGGGTTCGGGGTACCCGGCTTATTGTGGAAAGGGAAGCTCTTCGGAAGCAGGTGTGTAGTAGTCTGGCTCGAGAAGAACTGGACAACATTCTGAACCGCTCTCTTCAGCTTGGTGGAGCTTAGTCTCAATAGATCGAGGAAGAACACAGACGTGCAATCCGACCCGGAAGCCGCCGTTTCACCTGAACTCGCCCCGTCCAAATGCTTGCCTTCCCTGATGGTGACCGAGTAAGTCTCATCATCGAAATAAGCATACTGTTTGGTTACATCTTCCATTGTCAGAGCTTCTCGATTGGACCTGACCTTACCACATCAAGATCCACTTTCGCAACCTTGTAAGCCTCACTCCATGGGATCTAGCTCTTTCGCCAGACTGACCGTTTGACCGTAGCTTCGATGGCCCCTTCCCCGCTCTTAGCGCCTACCAGCGGCCCTCCGTCAAGCAGACTAGTGGATTCATTCCCTCGTAGCCAAATGCTCTCTAGCACTGAGCGGCCGGCTAGCTTTGGGGGTGCGCTCGACGAGCAATGGCCAGATCGTCGTTTCCGCCGCCGACGCAACTTGACTGGCGACTATGAAGACGACCTAGACGCTGAAGATCAATGGTTCCTTGAGGAAGACATTAGCAACGTTTATGGAGAAGAGAGTGCATCCTTCAGAGCTTCAGATGTGGATTGGTGGGTGAGGAAACCGCCGAAGAAGCGACGCCCTGGGGACTTGGAAAGGTTAGTTCATGCCATTTAATCGCCTTTTTCTTTCCCGGCGGCCGAACTAAAAGGCATATCTTCGAATCTAGGAGACATAGTATCAGTCACCTTTCGGAGTATCAAGGGTGTCATGTCCTCGCACGAGAACGCATGGAGGCCGACGTCGACCTTTGCTCCGCCTATTTCGACTTACGGGCAAAGCAGGAAGACATGGAACGGGTAGCGCGGCTTCTTCAGGTGTGCAGCAACGTACAACTTTGTCGCGAATACATGCTGAAGATTTCGGTCTACTTCTTTCTTTCAGACTCTCCTCGACGCCACACACCGAACGAACAAGGCTCTCGAGGGCAAACAACTCGACCTCGCCCTCGCATATGACAAAGTCGATGAACGTGCAATTCAACTCAGCGCCACCAGCCGTCAAACACGGACCCACATCGAAGAATTGCTTATGACAGGCAAACGGCTGAATTACCGAATGAGCGCGTTGGATCGAAGCGCTGCGGCGCTGGATACGACTTTGCGGGCGCAGAAACTCAGGACCAAGGATGCTATGGAGATCACGGGAGCGGAGGGAGCGAACGATGATTTGAAGTGGGGACCTGGGGAATTGAAGGAGCGGTGATTACGATTGAAGGGGATTTTCACTCGAGGTTCTTCGTAGAACGTGCTAGCGACATTTCGTGTTCTCGCTGTTCGTGCCGTGACAATGAGGATTTAGTGAGCCTCAGTAGAGCGATACCACCCGATTTTCTCATTCCGTTGGCGACTTTTTGCATGGGGAGAAATTGGAACGACCCTGGAGTCAAGCCTTAATCGTATGCCAGGGTTTCGCTTCCATCTGTTATTGTTTTCGCCTCCTGAAGTCTTGCAGCGCTCATCTAATATCATAGAATCGATGTCGTTTTGCTAGCATGTATATCTGGGCGTTATTCTCCGTCATCTGGGGTGACCACCTCAATATTGTGATCTACCGTCGGAACAGCTGTCTCCAAAACCAGAAACCTGGGCCCGTTGGTTGATAATAGGCCAGTATTATATTTACTCCAGCAAGCTCTAGATAACTGAGGGAGCGGTCGGCGTAGTTAACCAGACTGACGGCGTTGGAACCGTGTGTAGATCTCGCGGCGAGGTACAAGAAACGAATCAAGACCGAACAATCATCTCTAACCCTTTTGATCGACATCGACCACTTCCCTTTTGCCCAAGGTTAGCCTTTCTCCGTAGTTCTCCTAGCCCTTCATCTCTGATGCTGAACTCCTCTCTTATACACCTATCTTGTGTTCTCCCCAGAACAGGACTCAGCCGGAATGTCTCAAAACTGGCACCATCGGAAACGAGCGGGGACTCGAAAGAACGACCTTCATCCATGGTCACGTGCGTCGACTGCATCTAACTTTTGCTCTGGGTCTCTCAATGGTCGCAATTGCCTTTTCAGCTTCATCGCCGAGCTCTGCTCCACGGATCTCTACGGCACGACCTCCGCCACTGCGAAAACCTCATCCGAAGAGCTATTATAGTCCCAAAGTGTTTGAAATCAAGAGGTCAGATAGGAGTTGCTCTAAGGTACGCGCTAGTTAACGCTATACTATAAAACGAACCTTATGGTTGGACATACAAAGGACGAGCATCCCGGGAGAACACTCTACGAGATATTGATGACACTACCCCCAGAGTTATTTGGGCTGGTGAGTCAGACACTTAAAACGTGGGCGAAGATCTATGCTGACAACTTCTACCGGGTATGGAAGGTTCTTGAATGGTGTCACCCGAGCGACCTTCTCGCGCTGGCTCGGACATCTAAAGCACTACAGGACCGTCTCGTTGCCCCAAGCGCCGCGATTTTCTGGAAAAAGGCTCTCTCTTCGATTGGTCTCCCGCCCTGGCCCAGCTTCTCTGGCCCAGCTTACGCAGCTTTTATTGCAGACTTTGGGTGCCAAGTACGTTTCCAAGCTTTGCGCAATGCAGTGGCGATCTAGCTGAAACGAGAAGTTCCGCAGGGGCTAGGCTGCAACGATCCAATAGGTGTCTACTACTCAAGGATCAAACTTCGATATTGCACTTCATGCTGCCTGAAGAAGTGAGAGGGCAGCTTTTTAATCAATTTTGGGTTCAGTCGGCTAACTAACATCACGGACATTCTGTATCCCAATCAAGACTTATGACCGAAAAGGAGATCACAAACGAATGGCCAAACATCCCATCTCGACTTTTGCTCAAAGCCCCCAGCATTCTTCGAAGTGAGGGGCTTTATAGATAGCGGCTTGCCTTTGCTGATCCCCGACGGGCTTCAGGTCAGATTCAAGGGCTTGAGCATCAGGAGAACGTTCTAGACAAGCTTCGATCGCGAAATGCAATCTCCGCTATTGCTAGACGGTACTATCTTTTGGAGAATAGGAGTAAACGGGAAATACATGAGCTAGAAACCCAGCTGGGGCGCGCCATCTCTAAAGACTGCAAGGTAACCGAGCGAGGCTCCCAAATGTTCATTTAGAAGCTCAATTAATTTCATAGGTTGTAAGGCAAGTTGAAGACTGGATTCGTGGCGCCATACGTCGACAGGAAAAGGTTCTCCGCATTCGATGGAAGGAGTAAGTAAGACGTTTTCGCGATGGAACGATTAGCGAGTGACAGTCGCGTTGTCAGGGTTTACGACCAGCTATTTCGCGAGGGTTGGCGGAAGGATGACATACCTGAAAACAACACCACTTGGGACCACGCAATGTTGGCCGCATCCCTCATGCATGACCCGAAGTCTAGTAAGCGCTCTACTTTTGGCACTGGTCCGGATATCGGGAAACTTACTGCCATGACCGTCAGTCGGATGGAAAAACATTGTAACCTGGCTGGGACAAATTCTATACAGCATTAACCAACCTCCCTCCCTCCTCCGTCCGCCGCCTAAGTTTCCAATGGATCTGAGTGCAGACGTCAAAGCATTTCATCGCGAGCACCTCGTTTGGGCCCCACCTTCCCATATTATTAAGTGTTGCGCATTGCTTCCAATCTAATTCTGTTCCTCGGACCTTCTTCTGCCATAAAGCTGTCATCTGCGGTTCAGATTTGGTGTGAGAATTAAGGGATGAACGGAGCAAGCTCTGTTTGAGATCGTATCCAAACGGCCTCTTTCTGGGTCATTGCATCCTCCTTTCTGGGTCATTGCATCCTCCTGACGTTCCACAACTTTTGTCCTTTGCTTAAGACCAAACTTCCGCCTATTACCTGACACATTCTAGTTCAGGCTTACGGCCTCTCCCTAATCTAGACCCACTTCATTCGGAGCCTCCCTTCCGCCCGTAGAGAGGTTAGAGCATAAAATTCCTGATCTTTGGGATTCCCGACCTATCTGCTGCCATGATATAGTGTCACTTCGTCTAGGATGTAATGATTTATATTTTATGGAGCCTTGAGTACGACCAAGAATTCCGCGATTCCAATGTTCTTTCTCGACTTGGAGAAGAGGGATTTCGAGGGATTTTACCTTCGGTACCAGTCCGCAGAAGCCCCTCGGCTGTGGCATTTTTAACAAAAAGCATCTCTGAGCTTTTATTTACGGGCCTGTGAATGTGCCCATCTGGCGCAACGTATACTCGTAGTCGCTCTAGGCCACCCGGAGGGGACGTCGTCCTTTAGGATAGCGATATGAGACCCCTTTGGCAGTCATCTAGACTGTAGACCGCATGGAAGAAACGCCCCTCACGTGTACCAGCTACCTCTATGTATGTCTTTCCATTTTCCGCTTGCAAATGAATGTTCAAATAGGTGAAACCCGAGCGAGAGCTTCATCGACAGCGTCAAGAATTGAACAGCTTTGCAAGGTAGTCAGCTACATATCCCTTCCTGAGTCTTTTGTCATCTAATAGCATCACTCTCTCGGGACCGCAGTGTTCGACGTCATTCGGAACGCGACAAGAATTTATTACTTGAGACCGACACAACCAGGGCAGACGACAGAGGCCATCACGCTCCCTTGCCACTATGCCAACAGGCCTCGAACAATTCAAATATTTCAGGCGCAACGTCGAGCCACTCTTCCAATTTTAATATCGTGAGATTGTGTTCACAAGAAGCGAGCCAGGCGCTGACCTTTGTCTTGAACTGATAGAGTAGGCAAGGGCCTTAAGTTGTTGGCATAAACCGCCAACTGTTCTCTCCAAATCGGGTTATGAAGCGGGAGGTCTCTATACGTCCACTTAGGCCGCATAGAGAGAAGTAACTTCTCTAAACTGACCGCCGAGTTAGTACTGCCAGAATTGGAATATAGCTAAGCGCTGGGAGGTACTTACTAGAGGATAGCCGTATTCACTCGAGAATCTTCTGCCTCTCGATCGAGGACATACTTGATGGAGATTATAGCCTTCTTTTTCTGATGGAATCTGCACATTAGTACTTGACGGAAAGGAGTATCGACGACGACGCACGTCGGGTGCAAGCTTCGGCTCGACCTTCGAGCAGGTCCTCACAGCTACACACAGATCACCCAGGGAGGCATACTCCGTTCTTGTAGAGATCCCTAGTTCAACACTCCATACTAAAAATAGTCAGGGTTTGGCGGTCTCCGACTCGTCCGAGATACCTTACCCGTATCGTAGACGAGCATTTCTGAAGTTAATACTGAGACTCCAGTCTCGTTGTGTTTAATCTCATCACGAGAAATCATCCTGCAGTTGCAGTGTGAGCTGGTGCAGTTGAGGAGATGGTAGTCACGTACGTTGAATTTAAGCATGGCTTGCAAAGCCGGGCGAGCGCCGAATAAAAGGTGACCACGGGCACACCCTCATTGCCACATTCCTGAATCAATGTTTTATCAAGACTAGAATTAAACAACTATAACACGCGAAGGACACTTACCGAACAAAACCACCTATCGCATAGCAAGGAGGCGATGGCAAGGTACGGCAAAGGTTGAGAACCTTGATAGAGCCCATGACGTTCGAATACCTGTTTCCAGGTATCAAACGCGTCGTTTTTTGATGTAAGCAAATTGCGCATGACTTTGCAAGATCTTGTCAAGGACAGCAAGTCTCGAGGAGAGACGAAGCCTGTCACCTGGACGGAGCATCAGTCTCGGATACCGAGAGGGCCACAGAGGAACGAACTCGAAGGATAAGAGCCTTTGGTAGAGATAAGACCGGGAATGTTAAGTAGAACCAGCAGGAAGGTCCTAGGTCCTGATGTTTTGGGGGAGGTGGCGAAGGAGGCGGTCGGCGCCTAGTGACTGGAGCTCGAGGAGAGAATCTGGCATCCGTGCCTTTCTTTAGACCGGTGTTCGAGTATTGAGTATTATGATTATCTTGCATTGTTGAGAAGGCTGTGTGGCGGCGGTCACAAACTGCATAAAAGTCAGCGAGGGCGAACTTGCCTGGTCTTCCAACACGAACAACGCCCTACCTCGACGAACGCCTGAGTATCTATTGCCTTCTAGGTGTGGAGTAATAGGAGTGCAAATGAATGAGAGAGTAAGGAAGAGCTGAGAAGAGGGCTAATGCAGTGGAAGAGTAGTTGGAATTTCGACTGAAGGCGGACCCGGCTTTTAACGCGCGTAGCAGCCGACAACAACAACAAGCAGATCCACTTTCTATGTATCTTAATCAGCATGTATCAATGCATGACATTCTTAAGTCTGTAATGTCTCAGTTGTACGCAAGGTGTTGCTCTGAAGCACCCTCGCGTTGTGCGCGGGACGCTGTTCGGCGCTTCGAGAAAATCCACTTCGTCCTTCCTCAGCACCCAGAAAACAAACAAATCTGAATGTATACCAGTTCAATACCTTTTCAGAGTGGCCTTGCGTCGGCTACAAGCAAGAGACTGATCTTAGCCAGTGCTTTGCAGCAAAGTCCGCGTTACGTCATACAGTCGACAATCACAACATGTTCCTGAGCAAACTCACTCGTACAAAAAGGGGGTCCCGCTGGCTCCCGCTTCCTTCCTTCTACCACCACCAAGCCCTCCAGCAACCTTTAAGGCGTTCCAGCCTTAGTCAAGACACCCACCGAAAACGATGCGTAGCGATAAAACTATGGTCTGCGGGGGCGCTCATCCCACCTCCGTGAAATCCTTTGACTGGTCCGCCATGTCCTCCGCCTACAAGGGAGGGGGAGTGTGTCGCGGTCCCGGCGGGGAGGCACGGTTCTGGGCAATGGGGCGATCGGTAAGGGCCTGTCGAGTAAGTCATTGTCAAGCCTTCTTGTCGACTTTCGTCCGCCTAGTTTCTAACGTTTTCCTGTGTGACTCCTGCTTGCAGTTTCCATGGGATAGCTCCCTGTCCGGAAGTCGCCAGGCCCGCCATCCCCCCGAAGACTCCACCCGCGGACAGCCCCCCCGAAAAAAAGATAAGTCAACGTTTTGTCGATCTAGAGTGAACTAGTAGCTCGCATTGTGGACTGACCGCGCGGCTTTGGTCAGGTCTTTCGCCTTCGAAGTCTCTGCACCCCGCAAGGCTTAGTCAACCTCTCGCTACCAGTAATTATTGTAGTCTAATCCTTGTCAATATACTCCTTCTTGTGTTGCTGTTAGCTGAGGATGTGTAAGATGGCGAGCACAACCACTACCCCCAACCTCCTACTCTATTTCGGCTTGAGGCGAACAACTCGATGTCGGAGAGAGGTGGACTTTCCTCACAGGCCATCGATAGCTCAACAGCTATCAGTGGCTCCTTGGACGTGTATTTTCAGAGTGTACATCGAGGTCCGCGGGCTACGACATCACCAACAACCATCGCTTTAGTGGTTAGGTTTGAAACCACCTGAAAACATGCCCAAGAATATATAACGACATCCCACGGAAACTCAGAGTAGAAAATTTCACCAGCAGGAGAATTTTCAAGCTCTTGAGATTGTCGTTTGCGTTCGTATATGGTCCTGGTGGGCTCTAATGACAACATCGTAGCAACGAAATACTGATACCTCCCAGGCCTGCAGGCTTGGTAGTTCCTCGATCTACCAGATGCAGGATTGGAGGCTTCGTCATCATACCACTCTCGCCGATAACCTAGCATAATCGTGTTCACAATACTCATTGCCGCCATTACACATTACAACACAACTACAGTTTTCAAGAAAAATCTGAGCAGCGATGACGACGTTTACAAGTTTGCAACATTGGTAACAGGCCAGACGCTGTGAGGAGTAAGTACGTCAGCGTGCTTCGGTGGGTCGCTTTGGAAGCGGGGGAATATTTGCACTCACTAGCTAGCATCGGTTCGTTTATATCCGTACCCTTGAATGAACCCCTCCAACTCGTTCGGTCCGCGAGAGCCGTAGGGGTAAGGAGCTGGTCTCGGAGATGGACCGTCTTTGCCCTCGATCCAATGAAGGATAGGGGTGAAGATCTTGAGAAAATAGCCCCGTCGGGGTTAGCGTTTGACTCCCGTAAGACCGTTATTAGCAAGTCCGCACCTTCCAGGCAGCGTCCAACTCGTCATCTCGAACGAAATTCGAATGGTCTCCCTTGAACGCGTCCAAAATCAATGCTTCGTAAGCCTCTGGGATCTTCGTATCCGTGAATCTCCTCTTGTACGTCAAGTCCATCTCGGTTGGCATGGCACGAGTGACCAAGCCGGGAGTCTTCACGTTCATCTTAATGTACACGGCTTCACTGGGTTGGATTCGGATGACGAGTTCGTTGCGAGCGATGTCTTTGAAGATACCCGAAGTCACGTCTTTGTATTGGATACGGACTTCGACCTTCGCCTCGTTCAAAGCTAGAAAATGCAAGGGTACGATCAGTTCCATTTATCTGCGTAAAGGAAGTGCATAGACGGTACCTTTGCCCGCTTTCAAGATGAAGGGAACGCCTTCCCATCGAGGGTTGTTGATCCAGAGAGTGAGAGCCGCAAACGTCGGGCAAACGGAGCCTTTAGGAACAGTATCGTCATCCAAATAACCTGGCTTGCCGTTGGCCGAAACGTATTGGCCGAGGAGAACGTCCTTCTTTTCGATGGCTGGGATGGCGCGGAGAACTTTCACCTAAATTAAGATAAATTAACCCCGATCAAAAAGGTTTCGTAAGCGCCGTTGTGGTTATCTGATAAAGAACGAGGAGACGACCCACTTTTTCATCACGGATGTCTTCGGCCGAGAACGAAACGGGCCGCTCCATAGTTAGGACAGTCAAGACCTGCAGAAGATCTGTGGGAGGAATGAGCTCCAAGAGCGAGGGTGAGGACAAACGCTACGGTCGACTCACGGTTTTGCTGAATATCCCTGATAATACCGAACTCGTCAAAGTAGCCACCACGACCCTCGGTACCGAATGGCTCCTTGAACGTGATTTGAACATTGCTAATCGAGTTCTTGTCCCAAGCAGCGCTGAACGCGATGTTGGCAAATCGCAAGACCAGCATGTTCTTGACCATCTCCTTGCCGAGGTAGTGGTCAATCCGGAAGGTCTCATCCTCCTGCCAGTCGGCCTTGAGCTTCGACATCATGTCGCGAGAGGATTGCAGGTCCTTTCCGAATGGCTTTTCGACGATGATGCGGTTTACGCCTCTCTCTGTATAGTTGTTCTTCTTAAGACCGGCGGCAACGGGCAAGAAGACGCTTGGAGGCAAGGCAAAGTAGAATATCCGATTTCGCTCCTCGGTTGGATATTGAGATTCGATCTCTTGGAGGTGCTTTTCGAGAGCTTGGAAGTCCTCGTCCTTGTCGTATGCACCAGCGACGTACGTGCTGATGCTCTGGAAGGCCTCGATCTTCTTTTGCACGTCTGGGTCATCGGCCGGATTCTTGATATAGGATACTTCACGTTTGTGGAACTCTTCCTTATCCATTTTTGTCCGAGCGTAACCAACGATGTGGAGGTCTTTGGGCAGGAAGCCCTCTCGATAGAGCCCAAAGATCGCGGGGAAGGTCTACCGATGGGTCGGAACATGTCAGATACACCCTCTAGGCATTGTAGTAGATGCCAACCTTTTTCTTTGCGAGATCTCCAGAGGCACCGAGAACTGTAAGTGGACGGGATCGAAAACGGTTGAATGCCAGAAACCCTGGACAGAATTATGACGCGCGCGACTGACCGACGACCAAGGTATTCGACTTGAGCTCATGATTATGAGTTAACATCGACGGGATGAGACCGGATTCTCTGCGTTGATGATGTGCGTGATGTGCCATCTTAGGTTGATCGGTGGTGGTGGTGGAGGGACTGGATGCGACGGTGGAATCAGTTTGACCAGTCCAAGAGACAACGTTGATGACGCGGGTTATGGCGTCACAGACGGGCTTTGGCAGCGACGGAGACATTGTGGAAAACGGGGGAAAGATGACCAAGTGCTTACCTAGGTTAATAAGAAACAGAGGAGAGGGGGCGGGTCGACACGGAGGGGAGAAGGGGAGGGGGGCTCAATCGGAACCAACGCGATTTTGATTACAGAGCTTTGTAGTTGGAGAGACCCGCGGAGATCACGCCTTGCAAACCGCCACCTCCGGGATATCTAGCCCCATCCAGCCTCTCTCCAACTGCTTCTGATCCTTCGAGGCGTGTGGGGGTCCTCTGCGTGTAAGTAATGCTCGTCCGAGGACATGAAGTCGCTCCCATCTTCCCAAGATTTCAATTTCGACCGAATGCGTACATTAATATCATCTCGAGAATTGCAATTCGCAAGCCTCAAAATAGCATCGAAGCTTTTATTCATCGTATCACGTCTCGATACAGCAATATTGACTGAAGGTACGCATTAACGAGCTCAGCAGATATGGCCGGCCCGGGAGAAGCGCATCTTCGGTCACAACTTTCCCGCTTCCCGTGGAGGATGGGATTTGCTGATCCACAAGCTCTACAAGCACCGTGGGGGTCTGCGACCAGAAGATCTACTCGATTAGCTCGACTAGACACGTTTTAAAACGCGTCAAGGGTACGCTCCTGCTTCGTATCTTCGAAGACAAAAAGCCCAGGATGACTGCACAGATCTGGTGACGCGAACCTCGAACCCCAGCGCAAACTGGAACAAATGTCAATTTTCCCGCGGTTCCATTTATCCCATCCCACACCCCCCTGGCCACCGATCGACACCAGAACTTGGGTTCTGAAGCGCTGCCCGAGACCGAAGGGGCTTGAAATACCAGAGCAGATTCTGAACACAATTTAACCCACTAGCTCCACTAGGACTCACTCTTCATTTAACAGTCGAAACCAATGCCCGACCCCGCGACACCGCCGCCCATTGGCAAAGGCCTCAATTTCAACGAAACAGTGTTAAAAGTCCTCTCCAAAATGACACAGGACGGAGGCTCGATCGTCCAACCCGACCTCCGCAAGCTCATCGCACTTGCGCCCTCTTACCTCATCGTGGACTCGACGGTCCACCAAAACGCCGCAGATGGCGTTAATCAATGGGCGCTGGGGTTTAATCGGTTATGCGAAGGTGAGTTCGTATCGCGTAAGTATTTTGAGGATAGAAAAGCTGAGGATTTTGAAATGGTTCAGTCATAGTTGCTCTCCACCGCAAAGGCGAGCTCGAGCTGGAGACGCTCAACGAGACCAGTCGAGCGTGCGCCGAAGCGTGGAGTATCGCGTCGTCCTGGAGAGGCATGGAACGCGGGAAAACCGTCATAGGGGATATTTCAGGACGACTTCGAGAGAATGTCCTTGATCCGGACGGGCTGAGTTACAAGGGCGAGCCGATTTACGTGCCCTGAAGGAGAAGAGCTCTCGTATGTCTGTCAGCTGGTCCGAGAGTTCTTTGGCTGATCCTGGGCGTTCTGTAGCCTATTCTGGATATTAAACTTTGGGGCTTACGGGCATTCTATTATAAGCCGCAATGTGGCTTTTTGCAGACTCTTTGGTTGCGCAGTGCGCCTTCGAAATGGCACGGAGGCCGATGCAACAAGGTTGATGGGTAGACATCCAGCCCGATCATTTATAAGAGAGGAAGATGTACACTATGGAATAATGCGAGTAATGATTGCAAGATAAACCCCTGGAATATGAAAAGAAACGGGAAAAAAAAGAAGCGATAACACAGACAGAGTACATGCAGTTGAGAGAGCAGAGTGTAGGCGGGAGTAGAGATAATGATGAAGAACATGAGATCATGAGATGAGAGTACGAGAGATATCTAGACAGTCGTGATCGAGACGAAGCCGGGAGGGACATTGTAAAGAGATGAAAGGGGAATATATCAACTGCAAAAGCCTGTGGGTAAAGCTCTCTTACCGCCGCGAGACCTGATCGCTCATTACCACCCGTCCCATTCTCCAAACCGCTTGTACTCTAGTATCTGACACTTCCGCCGCGCTTTCCCTTCATCTCTTTCCTGGTTCTGCGCCCTCTCCTTCCCTTTCTCCGTCGGTCTAGAGGACGCGATGGACGGGGACGGTCGGAAGAACCCAGGTCGACTGACGCTCCCACTCTCGCCAAACGAAGACGAGCGAGATGATGATGCAGTTGTCGAGGAGGGGGACGGAGAGAGTCTGTACCACCCGCCTGAGAACGCGAGGGCAACTAGTTGATACTCGGTCCTCGGGGGCGGCGGTTGCTGAGGGGTACCAGGTTTAGAGGAAGACGAAGAGGGCTGCCTTGAGGATTTCGATGGTGGCGAGGAGGATACTGGTGCTGGTGGAGGGACGATTGGCGGTAAAGGCACTTGGATCCAGCCGACGGTCGCTTTCTCCTCTTCCGCTGCGTCCGGATCTGGTGCCTGAATCACGGTACCAGCAGAAGCCGCAGAGAGCGCGATGTGTTTGGACGAAGATGGAAGACGGAACTCCGCGTAAGACCATTCCGAGCCTACATATTTGGGAAGGTAGGCGGATAAAGAAGAAAATGCCGAAACGCGATTTCTAGGCGTCAAAGAGTCATCCTTGAGTCAGTAACACACAGCTTGCAACTTGAGAGTCACATTAGGGTGTATCTTACCCAGCGCCCTCAGACTCGTGGATCTTAAAGATGTGGATGGTCCCCTTGTCACTCCAGACGCAAATCTCCGCCTCGTCCGGTCTGAACGCGATACCGTAGATGAACGCCTGGTCCGCCCCTCTTCTAAACTCCCGGACCATCTGCCCGTTTAAAGCATCCCAGACCCGCAGTAACGTGCCGCGTGACGATGTTGTAGCAAGGTATCTGCCGGAACGCGTCACGGCCAGGCATGAAAGCGAGGTGGTGTGAGCTTTGATGATCGACACCGGATCTCGCGGAGGCGCGAAACTCGAAGAAGAGCTGGGTTCTTTGGTTGGAAGCGTGTTTGGCGGAGGTGATGGTGGTGGCTTCGGTGGGCACGGCTTGAGGTGGACGAGCCTGACGTGACCTCTGTTCGGTCCCGGTGGACCTGGCATAATGAGGAGGGTTGACCCCTCTGCTGTGGCGAGAGCGACAAGACCTGCGTTTCCGAAATCACAAAGGCCATCGTCAGCCTCAGCCAAAATGTCATTCAACGCGTTCTAGGACGCGTATGGGCCAGCCCCTGAGCGGTTCATGCTTATCTGGACCGGACCCGAGATTTGGTTGTCTCACTGCAACTCACCTCGTTCGTTGTCGCAGGTGTCCCATTCTCTAGTCTTCACGATTCCTTGCGGAGAAACCTCAAACTGCACCACTCGCCTCTTGAGAGCGACGACGAGCGTTCCCCGTCGGCATGCAAGACCCCTAACTTGCTCGCTGAACTCGATTTCGCCGACCACTTTGCCGAGAGCTTCGTCCCATAGGATGACTTTGTTGGGCGGGTATTGAGGGTTGCGACCTCCACCGACGAGGAAGATTAGGTTGGTGGAGTGCAAGGGGAGGATCTTGCTGATGGTGCCAGTCAGGTCTACAATAGAAAGCGAGAAAGTGTGGCATGAGGTCTACCACCCCAACGGCAGGCATGCCCCGTCCGCAGGACCGGATTGGGCATAGACTGGATAACTTACTTCTCCTTCTTAGCAACTTCAGAGGGTTCGTCTTGTACACCGCGAAGCCATGTGGTGTTGATGTAGCGAATATACTGCAGTCCGCATCGAACCGGGCGTCGACGATGTTGGTAGGGGCTGTGGAGGTGATAGAGGCCCGTCCACGATGCATTTGGGTATTACGGAGAATATAGTAGGGGCCGTCTAGCCTGGTTTAGAGGGTAGTTGGTGTGGTGAATGAAAGGAACGTCGGGTCACAGGAAGGGATTGGCAGAGTCCAAAGCGTCTGTAGAAAGACTGACATTGGAGCACGTGGCCATGATTCAAAGGCAAGACGCAATCTCCTTTCCACTCTTCCCCCATCCCCCCACCTCCCGGCGGCATCCCCCTTCATTCCTCAAACCCATGGACATCATTGCAAATTTGGGACCTGGGGGTATTGCAAAACTCCTGTCTCCTAGCCCGGTAGACTTTCCACGAGAGGGCTACGAGGGACTGGAGTTCAGATACGGTCGTCTCACTTTTCGGCCGGCCGAGTTCATGCTCGAGGGACTCGTCGTCACAGTCGTACTCCTCTACCTGATCTCCGGTATCTTCGGTACCAAGTTGAATTCGACTAGGGTGAATGCATGGTAAGCTGCGATCCGCTGTGCCAAAAAAAAACTGCTGTCAACTGCGGAAAGTGCTCACTCCGCGGACTCCTCCTTTTCTAACAGGGTGAAAGCTCATATCGCACTCTATGATGCGCAATTCGCAAAACCCGGAAACGAAGATACTATTCTGGCTGATGGTCCTACAGACTATATGCTCTTTTCCACCGGACGGCGCGCGGTCGCATATCTCCAAACCGTGTTCAATCTATTCCCTCGCCAGGACATCCTACAGGCCGTCTACGAATTCGGATGGTCTATGGTCGACTTGGAATACTCTCGCGACGACGTGGTCACTCTGGACTTCAAGCTCTCCGCTGAATCCGCGCCACCATTCGTTTTCGGCATCGTCTCCAAGTACCATATTAAACAGACTCGCAAAGAGCGCTTCGACTTGGTATGTGCTTTCTTCATGTCTAAAGCACCGATCGTTGACCTCGCCACATGGGATTTCAAGACGTACTTCACTAAAACCACCGACAGCTCGCTGTTGCCGGCCAATGCCTGCCTCATGTCTGAACATACCGACGTCACGGAACTTGTTCTCAAGTCTCCTGCTGGGACTAAGCTTATCTCGAGGCTCGCGGATCCCACCATCAATCGGTACTTCAGGTCTTTCGTGGTCCGTATTCTCGTGTTACGTCCTTCCATTACGTCCGCTCACACCCATTCGACTACCCTTCACAGATCTCTGACCAACCCGAGAAACGCCCAGTTACTGGCCCCATCCCAGCTTCGAAGAAGGAACGACGCGTCATCCTTTCGCTCACCCTTCCTCGCAAGTCCGAGTCTGGCGTCACCATTCCATTGGTCCAGGCTGTATTTGACTTGATTGACTGGTTGGACACCAAGCCAACCTTCAAGGACGAGGTATATAATATCTCTTCGATATTGAACAATGAGCTCCTTCTCTAATACCCTTTCGTGGCGCAGCACATTACCCGAAAACTCATTAAGGCTCGAACCGAACTCGATGCTACCCTCACCAAGGAGTTCGCGGAACCCACCGAGGAGGAAAAAGAGGCTGTAAGTCCTTGCTCATGTCACTGATGGCGATCAACGGGGTCTAATTCGCCGTCATTCATGCAGGCTGAAGAGGCCAAGCGGGCTGCCAAACGAAAAGCCGAGGAAGAAAAATACGCCGGCATGACCGTTGAACAGCAACGCAAAGTATGTTGAAAAGCCCTCACTCATACCGGAGGGGGATGCTCACAGTCTCCATTCGTGCCGCAGTACGAAGAGAAGGAACGCAAGAAGGCACTCCGAAAGGCTCAGGGCAAGATGGTGTTCAAGCAGTGATCAGAGTGTCGCCACTGGTACCGATATTTATGCCTCTTGTCGGGATGTACAACATTCTTCCGGATATTTCTCTTGTTGTACGCTTCGAAAACCAACGGAATTTTTATTCGCAAAGCTGTCCGCGCGCTCGTTATAGGCGTGCGACCATCTCACTTCCGTTAACGGTCCGTTATCACTCCAGGACTCATCATCGCAGTATGCCGAAACGGTATCCCTACTGTCCAAAGAGTACTAAAAATGGCCATTAGGCCTGAGCGGCATGGTATAAGATATTCATCCGCGGACCTCCAAGGGATGGTGTGTATTCAAGGCAAGTACGTAAGCTTAAGTGCTATCGACCAATATGTTCCTGCTGACCAAGAGAAAGGCGGAAGGAAAGCGGTTCCCGGTCTGCAAGGATCTAGACAAGGAGCTAACTCCAGAGTCTCACCAGATACTAGGGGGCGCGGCCGACAGAACCAAGCGAATAAGATCCACACAACATCCAATCTGGCTTTTACCTCTTCCTGTTCTGCATCATCTGGCCACCGGAGGCTATAGACATTTATTCTGCGCTGTTTTATTCGATGAAGTTTAGGGTAGGGATGTGGTCCGGAATCTGGATGACTGGATTGCCGCATTTCCATGACTACAGGTGAGTTAAAAAAGAGTTGACTGATCTATGACCGCCATACAAATACACACCGCCATTGCAAGTAGCTATACTCGCTTTGCTACATCGTTGGTGGACTGGAGAACATTTCTTTACACACAATATCTATTCAAACGAAAGTTGAGCACATTCGCTGAGTGGTAACAGATCTACAAAAATATCTCAATGCCAGACGAAATTTGCATCGACCGGGCATGGTCAAATCTACATGAAATGCGAAGGGATACCGTGAGCCCGCCTGTGATGTTGCAAGGCGTTAGAAATGTAGCTCATTTTAGATCTGAGTCTGACACGACAGAGTAAACAGCGCCAAAGGGAGGGCGGGTGTTTGGGGACAGGACGTCCATGGCCAAGACCAGCAAAATAAAGACCCTCTTATAACGCTCGGGTCACGGACTAAGCATGGCGTCGAGCCGAACGTGGGCGTTGCCTCAAGTACTGTATGGTCAATTTGTCTAACCTTATTAGGAGTAACAGGGGTCCCTTTTCATTTGTCAAAAACGTGGGACACACCAGTTGCACCAAACACGTTGCTTCGGCGAGAGTGAAACGGAACCCATCCACCACCGCCTGACTTTACGCTCTAAACTCTAGTGTGCATTATTGAATACCCATCCTCTGATACTGCTAAATCTCAGACTACTCAGAAAGGTACGGACGATAGAGATTTCGTCATCCTTGAATAAGCGCCGCCCGCGGTAGTTTTCGTTTGGCCTTGCTGAACCTTCCCATGTCATGCCTCTTCCGCAATCACAGCCAGGTCATCCAAGAGCACTAGAACATACTTTGAGTCAGATCCGAACGTCGCCTTGATGAACACTGGGTCGCTTATTCAACCAGGTCGACGGTTGGGATCCTTCGAGATAGTCGAGGAACTCGGGGGCGCCCTAGACGTTCCCGAGCGCCCCTCGATGACCGCTGGTTATGCAGATGTCTATTGCGGTTTCTGGACAAACCCGCAAGGCGAGCGAGTTCAAGTAGCTATCAAGGAGCTCAGGACTCTCATCCCGAAGGACAGACAAACCGAGGAGGAGGCGCTAAAGGCAAAAGCAGCCACGGTTAGTGCTCTGGATCACTATCCATATCGGAGGTTGTTAATGGTTGCCTACGTAAAGCGACTAAAACGGGAAGTTTTTGTTTGGAGCCAGACAAAGCATCCGAACCTTCATCCTTTACTTGGATATTGTTCGAAACCCAAGCCGCGGCTCATCAGCCCTTGGTGCCGTCATGGAAACTTGAACGACTATCTGCAGGCTCATCCTGACCTCACCCGATGTGACAAGCTTCGATTGGTGCGTTGTCTTCGAAACATTGCCCTTTCTCGTTGAGACACTGTTCATCATACTCTGCCAGGTATATCAAACAGCGTGCGGGCTTGAGCATCTCCATTCACGGGCTCCTCCGATCTGCCACGCCGACATTAAGCCAGAAAACGTTCTTATTAGCGATTTCCGTGAAGCTGCGCTTTCCGATTTCGGTCTCAGTCGGGTCATGCAGGACCTCGAGGCCCGGAGCGGATTCTCAACCAGCGAAACGATAAAGGGTACTTGGAGGTACATGGCCGCCGAACTCTATGCTGGACAAAAGCCGAACCTGGGGTCCGACGTTTACGCTTTCGGTGGTCTCATTTTAACTGTGAGTACATATTCAAATGAATAATACGTGAGGCTTAACGGAAAATTTGGGCAAAGGTTCTGAGTGAAAAATCTCCATTCCACGGTCTGCTCCCTCAAGTCATCCTCCGCCGTGTGATGGAAGACCAACCGCCCATTCCAAAACATCACCCGATGCTACCAGCTCTGGATCCTCTCTGGAAACTCATGCGTCGTTGCTGGAAAAGTGATCCTACTGCGCGCCCTACCATGCAGCAGGTTACGCTGGAGGTAAGCCCTCGTGGCAGTGGATTGTGACCGAAGTACTGAAGTGCGTTTTGGCATATGTAGTTGCTAGGAGAGATTATGCATGATGAATCTCATCCGCAGTCAAGGCGTGAACCCGTATCTGTGACTGATGATGGCGCTCGCAAACACTCTGACGTGGACCTTGATGTTAGCCGCAGTTTGCCGTCATTCAACTCGATTCCGGACACCATCTGACATCGGCCATCTAGGTTCCAGGCTCCTCCAAGGATGGAGTAGTTTTGCCCGAAGCCAATCGTGTTCCTCCAGGATACTCGCGATCAGGCACGCTCGAGGCGAAGGTGGGGCACGATTCCATACTAGGAGAATCACTGCTCGCAACTCGGAAGACGTTGAAAAGCATACAAGTGAGCTCAAAAGCCATTACAGTTATTGGGAAATACATAGGGGCGGCTGCCGAAGTAGGGTTAAACTTGATAGAGGTTGCTATAGTTGGTCAATGGGTTACCTGTGGTCCGCTCCGCCGCTAAAATTGCCTTGTTACCTTGTTTAGACCATCAACAAAAGCGGAGACCTGCCACCGAGTCTGGAGTATAACCCGCAGAAGATAGCCAAGCTTCTGAAAGGCTTGGAGGACGAGTCAAGGCAGAATCGAGGCGCTGAGATTTTTGCACGCATCAATGATACACAGAAGTGGGCACGGTTTCTTACCTCGAAATATCAACGCTGGAACGTTAATACTTTTTCCAGGGAGCTTGAATTTGCACAAGAGAAGATCATGGAACGCTTTCTCTCAAACCTCTCCCCGATCGCTTCTTGTTTTTCTGATCATACAAGCCCCGTGGTGTGTCAAGGAGCGGTCTGGAGGGTGTTGGAGGAGATTCAGGTCGGTCATGGACCATTGTCACCTAGGCCGTTGGCTGATATTTGGTAATACTAGCTGCTCGTCACTCTGGACTCTACCTGTCTCATGAACGAGTTCGGTAGGTACTTTGCAGCTGACAGCATGGAGTAGACTGACATTTTTATGTTCAGAAAACCGTGAAATTCAGGAGCAACGCCGACATCTACTTAACCGCCTTGGTGATGGAAAATATGGGGCGCCGGGAAATGCGATCGAGGATGTCATTTGCCTGCCGGGGACCAGAGTGGAGATATTGGACCGCATTGACAGTTGGATAAGGGATACGTCCACCTCCGGCCGAGTGTTGTGGCTCCGCGGGATGGCTGGGCGAGGCAAATCCACCATTGCGTCGACCGTGGCTCACGACTGGCAATACCGAGCCTCCTGCGCCATCTTCCACTTCCGTCGAGGTCAAAACATGCTTAACACCAGGATTGTTTGCGCCCTCGCGAGGCAACTAGGGACCAGTTTGGTTCCGGAGGTCAGGAACGCAGTCTTAGAGAGCGTGCGAGAGAACGAGGACATCGCAGACCAACGACTCGACGTCCAGTTTACGACCCTCTTGGCCGCCCCCCTTTCAAGCCTCATGCATCAGTCTCACACCGTCCTCATTGTTGTTGATGCGCTTGACGAATTCCAAAATTCCAAAGATGCTGTGGATTTTGTCAAGCTCATCGATCAGCACTCTTCCTCATTTCCCACCAACGTCAAATTCCTCCTTACATGTCGTCCAGAGGCCGAACTGCTCCGTGCGCTTGAACCAATGAATTGGCCAGTAGAGGATTTAGACTCGTCAGTCAATGTGGTGAACGACCTTGCACGTTTCATCAAGCAGGGCTTCTCCCAGATAAAGGAAGACCACGGTCTTCCGGAAGAGTGGCCTTCATCAGGGGACATCGGAAACTTGGTGGAGATGTCTCAAGGGTTATTTCAGTGGGCCCAAACCGTAATCACGTACATTGGCAACGGGTCACCTGTAAATCGACTACGCGATTTGCTCAAGCGACCGTCGACATGGGATGGGCTCGACGACTTGTACCACCAAATCCTTTCAAAAGCGATCAATACCATCAGGCGCGACCCAGCGAGGCAAGAGCTTCTATGCTCTATACTAGGAACCCTGGTGGTAGCGCCATACCCTGTCTCCCTTGACGTCATCGCTGCACTCTATGGTGACAACAGCATCTTCCAAGGCGTTGATCAAGAGGGTGTCATTGAATATCTACGGCAAGACATTCTCATGGACCTCAACTCCCTCCTCCTCATTCCCACTTCATCCACTGAATCTATGCACCTCATGCACACCTCCATTCGTGACCTGCTTGTTAACGAGCAACGATGCAAGGAGTGGGTCTACTATGTCAACGTATGTCAGCACCATGAACGGCTTGCAAGCCGATGCCTGGGCATAATGATTCGATGTCTGAAGAAGAATATCTGCAACCTGTCGGACCTCTCGAAGCCAAACTCAGAGGTTCAGAATGTGATAGAACGGGAGGTGTCTCCGGCCATTCGCTACTGCTGCAGAGCTTGGTCGATTCATCTGACTGAGGGCACACAGTGGTCAAGGCTGACTACAGAGAGTACCCCCGGCCAACGAGCGGACTTTGAAACATTCAGCAAGGAAAACCTCTTGGACTGGCTTGAAGTGATGAGTCTGATTGGAGCTACTACCGAGGCGATCGTTGTCGCAAGGCGCGTGGATTTGTGGCTCTCGGTGAGTCTGCAGTACGGATTCTATGTCTCGATTCAACCCTGTGTGCTAAACCAACGCTCATAGCGAGACAATGGCACAGAGATTTCGGATTCTAAGTCTTTGGGCACCATATGGAATGATGCCCAGAGGTTCATCGCCGCATTTTTAGAGCCAATTTCATTTGGAGCACTCCACATTTATGCGTCGGCGCTTGCTCATTGTCCTCAGAGGACGGTGCTGTGGGAGTGCTACGGAAAGCATGCCAAAGTCCGAACTCTGCGTGGCATACAGCCATTAACATGGCCAGCAAACCTGTGGACCAGATCCGTTGGTGCTGATATGTACACGGTTGCCTTTTCGCCGGATGGCGCTGTTCTTGCATCCGGATCCAGAGAGGCCACGATTCGATTGTGGGATGCTCAGACCGGGACACCTTTGGGCCAGCCACTCGCAGGTCACAATGGCTCCGTTCTCTCCGTTGCGTTCTCACCAGACGGCAAGGTTCTGGCATCCGGATCCAATGACGGCACGATTCGATTGTGGGATGCTCGGTCCGGGACACCTTTGGGCCAGCCACTCACAGGCCACAATAACTCCGTTCGCTCCGTTGCGTTCTCGCCAGATGGAAAGGTTCTGGCATCCGGATCCAATGACTGCACGATTCGATTGTGGGATGCTCGGTCCGGGACGCCTTTGGGCCAGCCACTCACAGGCCACAATAACTCCGTTCGCTCCGTTGCGTTCTCGCCAGATGGCAAGGTTCTGGCATCCGGATCCGACGACTACACGGCTCGATTATGGGAGGCTCAGACCGGGACAAATATGGGCCATCCACTTGAAGGCCACAGGCAGGATGTTTGCTGCGTTGCGTTCTCGCCAGACAGCAAGGTTCTGGCATCCGGATCCGCGGACTTGGACCGCACGATCCGATTGTGGGATGCTAAGACCGGGACACCTTTGGGCCAGCCACTCACAGGTCACAATGGCTCCGTTTGCTCCGTTGCGTTCTCGCCAGACGGCAAGGTTCTGGCATCTGGATCCCGGGACCACACGGTTCGATTGCGGGATGCCCAGACCGGGGCACCTTTGGGCCAGCCACTCACAGGTCACAATACCCACATTTGCGCCGTTGTGTTCTCGCCGGATGGCAAAGTTCTGGCATCCGGATCCGATGATGGCACGATTCAATTGTGGGATGCTCGGACCAGACTGTTCTCGAGCCAGCCACTGACAGCCTACAAAGGGTCCGTTTGCTCCGTAGCACTCTCTCCAGATGGCAGAGTTCTAGTGTCCGGATCTAATGACGGCACGATTCAATTGTGGGATGCTCAAACCGGGTCGCCTTTGTACCAGCCACTGACCGGTCACAGTGACAGTGTTTGCTTCGTCAGGTTCTCACCTGATAGCAAGGTTTTGGCCTCCGGATCCTACGATCGCAGGATTCAATTGTGGAATGCTCGGAGCGGGACAACTTTGGGCCCACCACTGGCAGGACATAGTTTTGGTACGTCCCTGATGTTCACGCCAGACAGCAAGGTTCTGGCATCCGGATCCTCTGAAGGCACGATTCGATTGTGGGATGCTCAGACTGGGATCCCTTTGGGCCAGCCATTGACAGGGCACAGTGGCTATGTTTTCTCCGTTGCGTGCTCCCCAGACGGCAGGGTTCTGGCATCCGGATCCTATGACGGCACGATTCGATTATGGGAGACTCAGACTGGAACACCTTTGGGTCAGCCACTGACAGGTCATACAGGCTGGGTTCGCTCCGTCGCGTTCTCACCCGATGGCAAGGTTTTGGCATCCGGATCCTACGACCGCACAATTCGACTGTGGCATGCTCAGACCGGGTCGCCTTTGACCCCGCCACTGACAGGGCATAGTTCTGATGTTATCTCCATCGTGTTCTCGCCAGACGGGAAGGTTCTGGCATCTGGATCTTACGACCGCACGATTCGATTATGGGATGCTCAGACATGGACGCTTTTGGGCAAACCAGTCACAGGTTGCAACAACGTGATCTCGCTATTTCCCGTTTCACATGCAGGTACGTTCGTTGCAGTCCACGCCACCAATCAGTGCTTCATCATAGCTGATAATATCTTCTTTCAGATCTGCGGGGACCGCCGAGACTTACATACCATATTCCAAACTTTCACGATCACTGGGTGAAATTATCCTCCTCTCGTTTGTTCTGGCTTCCTGCTCAGTACTGGGGGGACCCTTCTCCAACGATACTTCTTTCTAATGGAACCCTTGCCATCGAATCCCAGGGGACACTTTCCATATTCGATGTCTCGCATGCGCTCCAGCTTTAAACAATTGGTTGTATGCTGCAGATGGGTGCTTTCTAATCTGGATTGGAGCTCTTTTGACAGAAATTGATTTCGAGCGTGCTCTTGTTGGTGTACAGCGATTCCATTCTTGTATACTCCTCTTTCTATCCTTCTCCCCTTATGTTAGTATCTTAGTACCCGAACATTAGCCACCGTGTTCGTGTTGTAATTTCCCCTTATGTCTTTTCCTCGACCTAATCCGGATCCTCCGACCGCAAGATTCGATTGTGGGATGCTCAGACCGGGAGACCTTTGGGCCAGCCACTCACAGGCCACGGCGGCCGCGTTCGCTCCGTTGCGTTCTCGCCAGACGGCAAGCTTCTGGCATCCGGATTCTCCGACCGCAAGATTCGACTTTGGGATGATCAGACCAGGATGCTTCCGGGCCAGCCACTCACAGGCCACAGTCGCCCCGTTCGCTCCGTTGCGTTCTCGCCAGACGGCGGGGCTCTGGCATCCAGATCTGACGACTGTACGATTCGATTGTGGGATGCTCAGAGCGGGACGCCTTTGGGCCAGCCACTCACGGGCCACAATCGCGAGGTTCGCTCCGTTGCGTTCTCGCCAGACGGCAGGGTTCTGGCATCCGGATCCAACGACTGCACGATTCGATTCTGGGATGCTCAGACCGGGACGCCTTTGGGCCAGCCACTCACAGATCACAATTTCTGGGTTTGCTTCATTGGGTTCTCGCCAGACGGCAGGGTTCTGGCCTCCGGATCCGAGGACGGGACGATTCGATTGTGGGATGCTCAAACCGAGACACCTTTGGGCCAGCCACTCACAGTTACCCTGACTGGGTTTTCTCCGTTGCGTTCTCGCCAAATGGCAGGGTTCTGGCATCCGGATCTTACGACGGCACGATTCGATTGTGGGTGACTCAGACCGGGGCGCCTTTGGGCCAGCCACTCACCGGCCAGAATGGCGAAGTGAGCTCCATTGCGTTCTCGCCAGACGGCAGGGTTCTGGCATCCGGATCCGACGACAGCACGATTCGATTCTGGGATGCTCAGACTGGGACACCTTTTGACCAACCAGTGACAGGTGACAACTTCTGCCTGATCTCCTTCGCTCCCATTCGGCATGCCGGTACGTCCAGTGCACTCCATGATACCAATGATTGCTTCCTCACAGCTAATCATCTCCTTTTTCAGATCCGGGGTCCCCCCTTGAACTTACATACGGCATTCCAAACATTAACTATCCTTGGGTGAAATTATCCTCTTCTCGCTTTTTCTGGCTCCCCTCTCAGTACTGGGCCGACGAAAATCCGACCATACTTATTTCTAATGGAACCCTTGTCATCGTTTCTGACAGGGAGCTTTCCATGTTTGACGTCTCGCTTGTGCTCTAGCTTAAACCTACGACCTGTTGGTTTGATTTGTTGGTTTGATTTGTGGTCTGGACCCAGCGTTGTGAAAGGACTTGTTCGTCAAATTTGAATGATTATGTGATACATAATACGTGGGTGCGTGTACGCAATATGCTAGTACCAGAGATAAAAAACGAAGGAAAGGGCATGCAAGAATTTACAAAACGAAGTGGACGCACCGACAAAGCAAGAGACCCTCCACACCTCTCCACAATCAGAACCGAAAAAATTCCCTTCAGATAAACGGTCCATTCGCCATCTCTTCCAAGATGTTGTCATCCAGCACTTCCTCAACCCCGCCATGTTCATCATCTTCCCCATCGTCATCGCCCTCGCCCTCGTCGTCTTCATCCTCCTCATCGTCTTCCTCTCCATCACTCCCTCCGTATTCCGAGCCCGGTAACGACCCCGGTATGCTATCGAAACTCAATTTCCTCCTCGCGTGTCGATGGTGCTCTTCGCTTTCGGACACCGAATAGTGCCTTTCTCCCTTGCAGTCAACGTAGTATCAACAAGGGGTACACTTGGACTTCTAGGGGGTGACATATGTTCTAGGTCCGGATGCTCTGAGAGGTAGAGGTGGGCGAGGTTGGTGTTCGGGTAACAGTTTCATGTCGTCTCTCCATTGGACAGCAACGCCGCCATGAGAGGAGAATTGCGTTGCTGAATGATGAACCTATACAAAGCGAAACAAGGACACAAATGAGTACTCCCCGCTCCTGCGCAAAAGCGCGACGCAGCCTCGTATGCACGCACCTATCCTACCGAGCAAGACCGGACCAGCCAACGGCTGCGTATACTCCACTTCCTCATCACCAAACCATCGCGCACTCTCCAAATCGTCGAGCCTCATCCTCCGTCCTTCATAGTTGCCGCATACTGTAGACTGTATCGGAACGAGAAAGTTCTTGTTGTCTTCGGTTGTAGGTGAAAGTAAGTTAGTCTAAGCAGCACCATCCTCGACCTTCGACGCAGTTGTATCCGATTGCCCGGGGTTACGTCCTACTTTAACCACCGGATCATTCTCCACAAGACGCTTGAGAGTCGGTCTCGCAGACATCCTCATCGGAAACGCCCCCCAAGTGTAATCCGGTGGCGCGGTCGACAAAATCCCCCGCATTCGGAATCGTAACCTGCATATCTGGGGGCGCGGAACCTCGATCATATGCGTGTTTAGCGTCGAAAGGGGAAGGTGGGACGTTAACGGCGGTGATGATGACGACGGGAAAGGCTGAGACGACCAGCGGTCCGGTTGTGGTTTTGAGGGTAATTCAGGGGGATCCTTTGGTCTTCAGGCCCGCGCTGGCCGACGAGCTCTTATGCTTCGCCAACCTCTTCGGATTCCGCCCCAGCAGCTCCAGTGTTAGGACATCCAGTCATATCCAACGCGACGTCCTTCCCATAAACAACTTCCGACGGCTAATCGGCCTCTTCTCCACAGCGTCCTTCGACTCCTCGACTGCCCTTTTGCTGGGAGATATCCCCTGCTTTTACATCATGGAGAGGTCCTTCGCTTCCGTAGCTTGGCCTCCTGCTGTATTAGAAGCGTGGGCTATCACTTTCGTAAGTTGGGTGCGGCGGTCAATGGTCTGGGTTCTGCTGGGAGAGGAAGTTGAGGCACGGAAGTCATTGTCTTTCGTTGTACGGTCCGGTCCAGATTCTTCGGGAGATCGAAATTGAGAATCAAAGCTTGCGGTAGTAAGCAGTACCGCCTTGGACGCGCATCGGCGATGAAGGAGATGCAGGTGACGTGCTCCCCGAAGCGGAAGCGGGAATTGGTGGTGAGGTGCTGTCGAGGTCCGACAAAAGTCTTAGAGTCCCCTTTTAGGACAGCGAAGCCAATTCGGTCAATCTACCCATATTCTCCGGAGCATTTCCCGACCAGACTAACCTTTGATCTTGGGGGTACAACGTCAACGTTCCTGTCTTCGCCGGAATTGGCCAGTTAGTGGAGGTGGCTCCAAAGCGGCCAGCGGTCTCGTGTTGGCGTTGGGTGCCACCATTGTCCCCCCTTCGCCGCTAGATACCTAACAGACGCAGTTGCAGTATCAGTAACGTGGGCAGTGAGGTCATGGGTGGTCTGGGTCCGACTGGCCTTGGGACCCAATATGCGACTCGGCAGGAGTTCCTCCGGAAGGTGTTCCTCGGTCTCGCTGACACCGAACGCTTCTCCTGGGTCTCCGGTCTTCATCGAATATTGGGCGGTCAGCGAGCAAGCGACGGCCTTTTCTTCCCGGACGTAGAACCTGCCATTTGCCGAGTCGCACATGGAGGGAGAGCTAGCAAGCTCCGGTCCTCCTGTTGCGTCGTTTAATACGTTCGACGTCGATTGCGGCCATGAGAGTAGAGGCGATGACTGGGATTAATAGGGTTGCTGTTAAGAGTGCTCTTTGGACGTAGATGATAGCCGCTGAGGGGAGTCTTTGCCGTCGCCTACGAGTGAGACTGAGTGAAAGCGGCGAGGGAAGTGAAGCGGCGGTTGTTGCGATTTAGTCTGACCTTGTTTCACACCACGTGACATCACTTTCGGGGTCTGACGTGATGTCACATTCATCGGACAAGCCTCACATATGACAGATTCAGAGTGGTGAAGGACCAACCTGCACACCTCGATGCGATCTACCCAGTCACGGTGTCGACAAACGACGAACTCCGTCGTACTGACATCCAGGATATATGATCATCGTTTCACCTCCGCTCGCTCCAAACCAACACTTTCTGGGAATATTGGACTGCGTACATCCTATGTCCCGAGGTTGCGCACGTTGTCACACCCGGCAAATTACAGTCTGCAAACAATAGGAAATATAGGTAATATCTGACACTATAACAAAACCAAAGGAGACCGTCTGGAATATCTGTGGTTCCATTTCACAATGATGAATCGATCGCGACGGTTTCGAAACGTTGAACACGCAAGGCGATGCATGCAAGTCGGAACAAACACGTTTTCTTCAGCGACAGCAACGGGCTCTTCCACCACCGCCTGACTTTGCCCCCCATCTTTTCTGTGGATTGACCGAGATTCATCATCCATTATTAGGTGTTGACGTCTCTTGCCTGGTCAGGAGGTACGAACAGGGGAGATTTCCTCAGCCCGCGGACAAGTGCCCGGGTGGTTTTTGTTTGACCTCCCAGTGCTGACCTTTTCTCTCATGTCGTGCCTCAGACACAATCACTGACAAGTCACTCGAGAACACAAGAAGACAGTTTTACCTAGATTCGAAGGTCGTCCTGATGGCCACGGCGTCGCTCGTTCAACCAGGTCGACATTTGGAGTTCTTCGAGACCGTCCAGGAACTCCCGGGGACCCTGGAAGTTCCTGAACACCCCTCAATGACCACTGGTTATGCAAATATCTATCGTGGCTTCTGGACAACCCCTCAAGGCGAACGATTCCAAGTGGCTATCAAGGAGTTCAGGACTCCCGTTCCGAGGGATACACGAACCACGAAGGAAGCGTTACAATGGAAAACGGGCACGGTCAGTACCGTGAAATATCCAGGCTTAAGGCGCTACATACTAACTCTCGCCATCATCAAGCGCCTAAAACGAGAAGCGTTTGTTTGGAGCCAGACAGCGCACCCAAATATTCATCCCCTCCTTGGCTACCGTTCGCGACCCCGACCACAGCTGATCAGCCCTTGGTGCCGGTATGGAAACCTAAATGACTATTTGAAGGCAAATCTGGCCCTCTCACGAAGTGACAAGCTCCGTCTGGTGCGTTTCTCTTCGAAATTGCCGGTGGGCTCCTGGCCCGTCGTTCACCATATACCCTGGCCAGATCTTTCAAACAGGTTGCGGCCTCGAATATCTCCATTCACGAGCTCCTCCCATCTGCCATGCCGATATCAAGCCAGAAAACGTCCTGATTAACGATTGGAATGGTGCGGCGCTTTCCGATTTCGGCCTGAGCCGGGTTGTCCAGGACCTCGAGGCTCGGAGCGGGTTTACGACGAGCGAAACGGTGAAAGGAAGTGTGAGGTATATGGCCTGTGAGCTTTTCGCTGGACAGAAGCCAAGTTTGGAAACCGACGTTTATGCGTTTGGTGGTCTCATTTTAACTGTGAGTGCGTGCAAGTGATGCTAGGCAAGGCTTACCGAGCCCGGGCGTTGCACCAGGTCATGAGCGGAAAAGCTCCATTCAACGGTCTTCTCCATCACGCCATTCTCCGTCGTGTGATGCAAAACGAACCTCCTATTCCTAGGGATCACCCGTACCTCCCAGCTCATGATCCTCTCTGGGCACTCATGCGTCGGTGCTGGAACTATGATCCCACTGCAAGACCCACGATTCAGGAAGTTCTACGAGAGGTAAGCACTCATGACGATTTACTCTGACGTCGATCCTGAGCCCGTAATCGGCTTATCTAGTTGTTGGGGGAAATTACCCGCGAAGAGTATATTTCAAGGCCAAGGTTCCACCCTACCTCCACTATGGCTAACGGTGCGGGCGAATATTGTGACATGGACCTCGATGTAAGCCTCCGTCTTTCATTTTACCTTTCAACTCTGAACTCACTCTGACGTTGGCTATCTAGATTCCAGGTGCCATACAAGAAGGAGAAAACTTGTCCGAGCTCACCACCCATGCTGTCCTCACGGGATACTCGCCATCAGACGTGCCCGTGGCAGAGGTAGAGCGCAACGCAATACCTAGGGAATTGTTGCTCGCGGCTCAGAGGACGTTGAAAAGTGTGCAAATGGAATCGAACATCATTCCAGTCGTTGGGAAATATATTCGAGCCGCAGCCGAAGTAGGGTTAAGCCTGGTGGAGATTGTTGAGGTAGAGTCAATCGTTATGATCTCGTCTCCGGTACCGCTAACAGTACGTGCTTAGGTGATGAACAATAACCAGAATTTGTCCGCCGGTCTGGGGTTCAGCCCGTGGAGGTTAGCCGGTATTCTTCAAGATTTGGCGGAAAAATCAAGACAACATCGAGGCGGGAATATACGTGCCGGCATGATTGAAGTACAAAGGTATGTTGGGCTCGGTCGGGCAGAAGTTCAGCATCTCTAACACCCTTCTAGTGTACTCGAAGTGGCACAAGGGAAGATCAAGAAATGCTATTCCTCGAACCTCGTCCGGAATGAGAGTTCTTCGTCCGACTATGCAAGTCAAAAATGGTGTCAAGGGATGGTCCAGAAAGTGTTAGAGGAAATCCAGGTCCGTCATAGATCATCATTGCTGATGACTTTGGCTGATATTTGGGGATATTAGCTCCTTGTCACTCTGGACACCGCTGGTATTATAACTGAATTCGGTAGGCCACGTAACCTCGTATTTTAGAGCTTCGAGTAAGCTGACACGTGTTTATGCTCAGCAAACCCTGAAACCCAAGATCAAAACCGTTGTTTACTTAATCGCCTGGGAGATGGAAATTTCGGAGCCCAGGGAAACGCGATTGAGGATGTCATTTGCTTGCCGGGAACCAGGGTGGAGATATTGGAGCGGGTTGACAACTGGATACGGGATACATCCACCCCCAACTCGAGTCGGGTGTTATGGATCCGTGGGATGGCTGGGGCAGGCAAATCCACCATCGCGTCCACCGTGGCTCACAATTGGCAATCGCGAGCCTCCTGTGCCATCTTTCACTTCCGTCGAGGCCAGAACGCCCTGAACGCGCGCATCGTTTGCGCTCTCGCAAGGCAACTTGGGAGCAGCTTGATTCCGGAGGTCAGGATGGCCGTCCTCGAGAGCGTTCTGGAGAACGAAAACATTGCCGATCAACGACTCGACGTCCAGTTCGAGACCCTCTTTGTGGCACCCCTTTCAAGGCTCGGACATCGGTCTCCCACCATCCTCTTCATTGTCGATGCTCTTGACGAATTTCAAAATTCAAAGCATGCGGTAGATTTCGTCAAGCTCATCGGTCGACACTCCTCATCATTTCCCACCAACGTTAAATTCCTTCTTACCTGTCGCCCGGAGGCCCAACTACTTCGCGCTCTCGAGTCAAGCAAGTGGCCGGTGGAAGATTTGGATTCGGCAGCCAGCGTCGTGAACGACCTCGAACGATTCATCAAGCAGGGCTGCGCGCAGATTCGGGAGGAACACGGTCTTCCGGAGGACTGGCCCACACCCAGTGATGTCAGGAACCTTGTGGTGATTTCACAAGGCTTATTTCGGAGGGCCCAAACCATAATCGCGTACATTGGCAACGGGTCACCACTGAATCGACTACGCGACTTGATCAGGCGACCGTCGATATTGGATGGGCTCGGCGATTAGTACTACCACATCACCCTTATCGGAGATGCCCTGCTTAACTTGATGACCGCTCTCTTGTGTACCCGACTAACCTAACTATCATCGTCCTATCATTGGCGCATGCCCCCCAATCCTCTAGATACCTGGGTTCCTGTGCGCTTTGACCTTCCACGTCCCTCAGAAAGCGACCAGGTGGCTCCCTTCCTCCCGAAACCCCAACCACCGGTTTGAACTGTTCATGCTAGGAGTGCAATTTACATACCTATCTTTTTGTCCCCTTGCCATGCTCTGCCTTTACCTGGCATCTATCGACAAGCACCGCTGTTTTCGGTCTGTCCTACCTGTATTGTACCTTCGCCTTTTTGCGCCTCCCAGAAAGAACTTCTTACATGTCTAATACTTCGTAAAATGTAATCAGAGTCTTACTTTTGCCCCAAACCGGCCCTTCATGATTCCGCCCTTAGTTGCCGCGCAAAAGAAAAAAGCAGTCTGGTATATATATTCGTACGTATCCCCCCCACTTAATAAACAACTGCTCGCCCTCAGTACCATCCGGATCAGCCAACAATCTCACAGACTCCGCCTTCTCATCGTCAAACCACCTCGCGCTCTCCAAATCACTAAACCTCCTCTTCCTCCACCCTTCATCGTTGTCGCACAAGCTCAAGTGGAACGGGAACTTTTTGCCCTCAACGTTGACCCAGGCCAAGTCTCATTCGGTCTCACTGGGAAAGAGCTGGCGGCCTTGACCGAATACTCATGATGACTGGTCGTCCTCGGGCGTGGATGAACGTCTGGGTCCCGCAACCTCACCTTGGCAACATCCTACGGAGTCGGAACAGATTGCCCGAGGTGACTAGGTCCCACATTAACCTGCACATCATCCTTTACAAGCCGCTTGAAAGTCGACCTTGTCGGGAAGGCTCCCCACCCCCACGTATAACTCTGCAGCGAGGTCGACAAATCCCCCGCCCTCGGAACCGTAACCTGCACGCCGTGGGGAGCTGGGGAACCGCGTCGAACGGATTGCTGTTTACTCTCTAATAACGGTAAAAGCGAGGTGGATGATGGTGATGATGACGAAGGGAGTGGTTAGGACGATTCGCGGTCTGGTTGTGGTGTGGAGAGCCTTTGGTCTGGTGCATTGCCAACTTCGTCCGATTCCTCCCCAGCAGCTTTGGCGTTACGATACCCGGTCATATCTTACGAAACGTCCTTCCATACACTACTTCCAGCGGCTGCGAAGCATCCTCATCCAAAGCGTCCGTAGCGTCCTTTGTGTACCCTTTTTGCTGGGCAACAACTCCACCTTCACACCATGGAGATGGTTCTCGCTTCCGTCTGTCGGTCTCTTGTGATATTCAGAGCATTTATTACGACTCTCTTCGCAAATTTGGGCGCGGTAGTCAAAATTGTCTTGGCTTTGCTGAGAGTAGATAAGGTCGACGTGGTGGAGTCTGAGGCTCGTTGCAAGCCACATTCTGGAACGATGCCCAGCGGTTCATCGTCACGTTTTCAGAGCCAATTTCGTTTGGAGCACTCCACGTTCATGCTTCGGCCCTTGCCCACTGTCCCCAACAGACGCAGCTATGGGAGTGCTATGGAAGACACGCCAAAATTCGAACCCTACATGGTGTCCTGCCTTTAACATGGCCTGCTAACCTGTGGACCAGAGGCGTTAATGCTGAGGTGCACACCATTGCATTTTCGCCAGATGGTGTTGTTCTGGCATCCGGATCCTCTGACGACACGATTCGATTGTGGGATGCTCAGACCGGGACACCTTTGGGCCAGCCACCCACAGGCCACAATGACTATGTTCGCTCCGTTGCGTTCTCGCCAGACGGCAGGGTTCTGGCATCCGGATCCCACGACCGCACGATTCGATTAAGGGATGCTCAGACCGGGACACCTTTGGGGCGGCCCTTGACAAGTCGCAGCGACGTCCCGTTCGCTCCCATTTCTCACCGTGCTGGTACGTTTAGTGCACTCCACGGTACCACTGGTTGTTCCTTCGCAGCTGATCATCCTTCCTTTCAGCTCCGGAGGGACATCCGAGACTTACATACTGCATTCCAAACTTTCACGATCACTGGGTGAAATTATCCTCTTCTCGCCTGTTCTGGCTTCCCTCTCAGTACTGGGTCGACGACAATCCGACAATACTTCTTTCTAATGGAACCCTTGTCATCAAATCTGACGAGAAGCTTTCCATATTCGATGTCTTGTGCGCTCTAGCTTTAATTGATTGACTGTACGTGACATATCGGGCGCGTTCTAACCCGAATTGGGAACTTTTGACGGATCATTGATTCCAGAGGCGCCTTCAGCAGACAACGGTAGATTCATAAATTAGCGGACTGGTTGTCACCTCGATGTCATCTCGTTGTAATATAGTGCTCGTTTTCTCCTAGTCTGCAACATGTTTGTTTGATTTTGTGCTCTGCACGTGGGCTTGTAAAAGGGCTGGTTTGTCAGATGTGAATGATTATATGATACATAATACGTGGATGCGTGCAAGCAATATGCTAGTACCAGAGATAAAAAACGAAGGAAACGACATGCAAGACTTTACAAAACGAAGTGAACGCACGGACAAAGCAGGAGACTCTCCACACCTCCCCACAACCGAAACTGGGAAACTGAAAAAGAAGTCCTCAGATAAATGGTACATGCGCCATCTCCTCCAATATATTGTCATCCAGCCCTTGCTCAACCCTACCATGTTCATCGTCTTCCCCATCGTCATCACCCTCGTCGTCTTCGTCCTCCTCATCATCCTCCTCTCCGTCGCTCCCTCCGTACTCTGAGCCCGGTAACGATCCCGACATACTATCAAAGCTCAATTTCCTCCTCGCATGTCGGTGGTGCTCCTCGCTCTCGGACGCCGAATCCGCCAGCGTCGTACTCCGATCATCAGACACGACCGACCGGACCAAAGGACTTGGAGAGACTTCCTTTCTCCCATTACGCGCAACGGAATTCGTAGCTGCAGCCGCAGTCGAAGTCGAGCTTGATGATCGTAGACTAAAGTTGCGTAACCGGTTCAGACGACTTGTACCGGACGTGTCGGAAACAGCGCCGAAAGCCGGCGACAAAGGAGGATCCAAATCTGGCAAGTCGACGTTGGGCAAGGGGTCTCGCCAATAATTGAAGTCGGTGAACTCTGTAGCCCACTTCTTGTGTACCGGACGGGAACATCTGGTCCACCAGATCTGTCATGTGGATGTACCTGGAAGCGAAGAGCGGACGAAAGTTAGCATCGTTTACACTTCGAGCATCATATCCCGAATATTATACTTACGAGGATTTGTACCCGCCAACTCCAAAAGCTCCATTTTTCACCTCTCCGCTCGAGTCGATCGTGAAACTTGGGACGTTGACTCTACGGTACGAGCGCATCCGTGATTCGATTCCCAAATCCAGCGTAGAAAGGTTCCTTGTGCTGCAGCCCAAAGAGACGTTGGATATCACTCAAGCAAGCCATCTTGAACACTTCCGGCTCCCGCATGATAACCTCTCTGTGAAACTTCGTAACGTCCTCGTCAGCAACGGGCGCGCCTCCACACGTCATCACGAGACGACTCACCGATGCAAGGACGCCATTAATCGATCAGGACTCATGATCACCGATCGGGACTGGTAGGCCGTGAAGTTGTAGATTGGGAAGGAACGCCGATGGAGGCCGGAGCGGTCTTGGAGGGACCCATGGGTGGAGAAACTGGTGTTGGAGCTTCAAGCATATCCTACAGTAGGAAACAGTCGCCCAAGTCAATATCCATCGCCCGCCCAATCAACGGCTTCGAGAATCTCACCAACTCCGCAGGAGCACTCGCAGTAGGCGTCAAAGCCGGTCTCCCACCTCCGACCTCCCCGGGAACTCCTAACATGCCCCCGGCCGTCACCGTCCCAGAAAGCCTGCCTGCTCCTGCTGTTCAGCCGTCCGACTCCGACTCCACCACCGAGCCCAGCTCGCCCCTGAAGTCCCCTTCTCCCTCACGCTCGTCGTAGCATTAGAAGGCGATAACTTGGACTCGTGGGGGGTGACGTGCGTTCTAGATCGGATGCACCGGACGGTAATGGTGGACGAGGTTGATGTTCGGGTAATGGCTTCATGTTGTGTCTCCATTGGAGTAAGGCGGGCATAAGGGGAGAATTGTCTTGTAGAGTGATGAACCTGTATCGACGCCCATTAGCGCTCCCTCCAGTTGGCGAGAGTAGTTCATCTCTTACTTATCACCCCACTTCATAACCAACTGTTCGCTCCCCGCAACATCCGGATCCGCCAACAGCCTCACATACTCCACTTTCTCATCGTCAAACCACTGCGCACTCTCCAAGTCGTCGAAGGTTGAAGCCTCTCCTCCGCCCTTCGTCATTGTCGCATGAACTCAATTGGAAAGAGAGCTTCTTCCCCTCCATATTGACCCAGAACACCTCTCGTTCAGTTCCGTCTGGGAAGAGCTGGCCGCCTCGACCGAATGCCGAAGAATCTTCGTCCTCGGACGTGGACGAAGGTTTGGCCTCGCAGCGTCATCCTCCGCAATGTCCTCCACAGTCGTAACCGATTGCCCAAGGTAACTGGGCCTCACGTTCAACACGGCATCGTCCTTCACAAGCGGCTTGAAAGTCGGTCTTGCAGGCGACCTCGTCTGGAAAGCCCCCCACTCCCATGTACTTTATAATCCGGAGGTGACGTCGACCAGTCCCCGGCGTTCGGAATCGTAACCTGCACGTCTGGAGGCGCGGAGGTATCTCAAACGTAAGGTTGTTTACTGTCCAGTAATGGTAAATGCGAGGTTGATGGTGGTGATGAGGACGAAGGGAACGGTTGAGACGATTCGCAGCCTGGTTGCGGTGTGGAGAGTCCTTGGTCTGGTGTCTTGCCAACCTCGTCCGACTCGTCTCCAGTCGCTTCGGCATTATGATATCCAGCCATATCCAGCGCAACGTCGTTCCTATAAACAACCTCCGGCGGCTGCGCAGCCTCCTCATCCAAAGCTTCTGCGGGTCCTTTGACTGCTCGTCCGCCCTGTTGCTGGGCCGACAGCCCCACTTTCACATCACGCGGATGATCCCTGGCTTTTCTTCGCTTGGTCTACCACGGTATCAGGAGCGGCTGTTATCATGCTTTTCGCAAGTTTCGGTGCAGCGGTCAAATGGTCTTGGCTTTGGGCAGAGTGGAGGAGGTTTGAGGCGGTGGAGTCTGCGTCTGCGGGTGGATGACCCGGTTCCGGATTGTTCAGGAGTTGAGTTGAGGATCAAAGTTCGCAGCAGGTGTATCGTCTTCCCCGGGCTTCGGCGATGAAGAAGATGCGGTTGACGTCCTCCCAGAAGCGGAAGTGGGACCGGGTGGTGAGATGCTCTCTAGGTTGAGAAACGTCGGGTCGTTCATTGCCCCCTTTGGAGCGAGCGAAAAAGAACGTTTGGTTATATTAGCTATACATCCAATGGAACATTTACGGTCCGGGACTAACCTTCGAGCGTGAGGATGCGTTCTTGTCTTCATCGGAATTAGCTTCCCGGTCGGCGTCAGGGCTCCAAAGCGTCCAGCGGTCTCGTATTGGCGTTGCACGTCACCGTTGTGCTTTTTTTTCGCCGCTAGATACCTAGGAGAGGCAGTCACAAAGTCAATAATGCCCTCAATGTGGAAAGAGACTAGGTCGTGGGTACACGGTCGTAGAAGCGCCAGACCGACTGACCTGAGTGCGGCACCAATATGGGACTCGTCATTGACTATTCCGGGATATCCTCCTGGGCCTCGAAGACAGAGACCGCCTCGCCTGCGTTCCTAACCTTCATCGAAAATGGGATCGGTTTGCCGTTGACGAGCGCGCTGACGGCATTTTCGCCTGGTCGGAGGACCTGCCATTTGCCGAGTCGCACATAGAAGGGAGAGCAAGCAAACTCGTTCGCCTGTGGTTTCGTTGACGCATTCTGCGACTATAACTTCAGTTGCGCCGGTGAGAGTTTATGTATTGATTGGTAGGAGGCTTCCGTAGTATGAGGTTTACAGCGGAGACCGCTCCAAGGACGTAGTTCATTGCAGCTGTACCAGGTACCAGGAATAGGTGGGGAGGAGAGTAAAAGGATGAGGGTTGGGTGCTGGGATGAAGCATATAAAGTAGACGTGGAATGCAGTGAATGTGGTACGATGAGTGCGGGTGAGTGGATGGGGGATATGAAGTGACCAGTAGAATTGGGATGGGCCTGAAGCGAAACTGTTGGAATTTAGTCTGACCCTGAACCACGTGCGCTTCCCACTTCCGGATACTTTCCACCAGCTTCCCATTTTAAGCAGTAGATCACTCCACCTAAACCCATACGTCTAGATCTTACGGAGCGTCACGTTAGACACCCGATCTGGAAATATACAATTAACTCACATGGAGCTATGTGCTTGTGTCATCTAGCGGCCTCCTCATCACACACTACAGTGCTAAGGTTGCTTTGTAAATATGGTCAGGTATACCGCTTACAAGTACTCGGAAGTACTTATCTATGGGCTGTCTAACCCGTTCCGCACACGGAGGACGGCGAGGAACTTTAGCACGACCCGAGGAGGCGACGACCTCATTTCCGAATGTATCAGTAATAACCTTGGCACAAACACTTCAACCGTAATTACGGTCATCCAAACTATCCCTCTCCCTTGTTCAGTCTTCTGGACCAATAGCGTGGCGCTCCCCGACGACCTCTTCCCCGAACACCCCCGACTTTCACTAAGTCGTTGTATCCCAAACATTCCACACCGCGATCCGATCCCGTGGTCATCTCTCACACAACGCTGAATCTGCGGAGGACAAAACACGTCCACTAGTACTGCAATGTCGGCATGGCACTCCTAAATGCATCCAACAGTCTGACACGATGAAACACTTCTAAATAGTCCAGTCGATATCATGATTCGCAATTCTATCTTTCTTTCCCCAACGAAAACTTTGGCAGGACGCTCGACAATTCCGGTGGCAGTCGACAGGAATGTAATCCTATCAACTTGTTTCTGCAATCCAACAGTTGACCCGGGACCGTTGTTGTTAGGAAGGGACTTTCTGGATGCGGAGTGCTAGGTGGAGAAGGATCCGTTGATGAGGGCGGACTTGGAAGGACCCACGGATGGAGCAGTCGGTGCCGAACTCGAGGCATATCCTCCAGCACTACCCATGGTCAAAACATCAATCAGCGTCCGACGCTCCTCAACGGTTACCAAAACGGAACGCTCACTGAAGGTCCGAATGGTAGTCTCCCAACCACCACACCCTCCGGAACCCTCCAACGCACTCGAACTCGCCGTCACAAAGGACCTGTTGCCGCTGCTGTTCACCCGTCCGAAATCCGACTCTACCACCTAGTCCAACCCGTCCAAGTTGGCCACTTTGACCTAAGGCTGATGACTTCAAGTTGTCGTCTTCGGATGTGGCTGAGAGAAAAGGTTGGGGAGCTTGCGGCGTCATCCTCGGCAACGTCTTCAGCAGTGTTCATCCCACCGCGGACACAAGAGCGTTTTACCTGCTGGGAGAGGTAAATGACCGTCGATGACTGTGAGGAGGACAAAGAAAAGGGCTGAGAGGTTCGCCCGCTTGTCTTGGCATCAGGGGGATTCCGAAGGGCTATCCCGTGAGGTGGGCGGGAGACAAGGGAGCTGAAGGGTTGTCCCGCCCGTGCTGACCGACGAGTCCCGGTGTCTTGCCGACCTCTTCCAACTAGTCTCCAGTAGCTTCGGCGTCACGATACCGAGTTATGTCCAGTGCTGGCGGATAAGCAGCTTCCTCCTCCAAGCGTCCGCGGCACGTTTTGACTCATCAGCTGCTTCGCGACAGCCCCACTGCAACACCGTGGACGTGACTACGGGCTAGGTTTTACGGGGTAAAGCGCGGTGTTGGGGAGGGTTGGCAGTATCGGTTGTAGCAAAGCTGGACGTGGCGAATAAGTTGGTCTTAACTTTGTTGCAAGATGAGGTCGGGAAGGAGGTCCAGTCGGTAGTTTCGAAGTTCGGCAGTATAATCCGGTCCGGGTTTAAATGATGGAGGTCGCAGAATAAAATCCGCGGTGGTAGAGTTACCGCCGAGATTTGGGGATGACGACGATGCTGGTTATGGGAACGGGGCTCGACGGTGATAAGCTGCGGTTGAAAGGTCGGTTCGTTCACAGCCCGCCTACAGAATAAGACTCGAGTAAGTGCTCACATACTGTTGAAGTACTGAGGAGGGGAAAAAAGAAGAAATAGAAAAACCGCCCGGACCCGGTCTAACCTTAGGAAAGGGAGTCCAGCGACGGCTTCCGCTCCATTGTTTGAGACCTTAGCGGGCTCGCGTTAACGCTGAGCTTCATTACTCCTCTCCTCATCACCGCCAGGAGCCAATGAGACGCAATCCACCGTCACTGGAACGCATGAGGACTGAGCTATGGTCGAACAGGAGCTGCTTCATAGTGAAATTGCGAAGGGGAACAGACCCACCTAATAAGGGACTCGTCATCAAGTGTTCCAGAAAAACCAATCTTAGGCCCTAAATAAGGAAGTCTGCTCCAGCTTCTCCGACCTTTCTTCAATAAGAGGTTGTTGTGCCTCTACCGAGAACGCCGACGGCCGTTTCGTCAGGTCGGAGGACCTCCCAGAGTCGTATATGAATAGAGAGAGAATTCGTGTGCGATTCGTCGATGCGTCATACTCTTATAATGTTGATTACACCTGAGAGAGAGTTGAAATATTGGATGGTGGGAGGACTTGGAGAGCCGGGTTCGTCAATCGGCGCAGATGTTGTTGCATTCTCCCACGGTTCGTGCACCTGTCTTCCTTCCCATCCCCGCCTCGCCTCGACGCCTCCCGAGATTCCCAGCACTTGCTCATGAAAGATATCATGGCATTGATTTCGGCTCAGTATCATCTATCTGACTTATTGGACGCATTCTCCGAGCGGGAAAGGACCGACATCCACAGCTCGGTGCGATCCAACGCCTTCACTATGGACAAACGACTAGCTCCCTCGTACTGATACCCAGGCTATATAATCATCGTTTCACCTCCGCCATCCTCGAATTAAAATTCCCTGGGAATACCTGGCTGCATGTACGTCTTCTATCTCGAGGTCGCACGCGTTGTCAGACCCCCCAAGGACCAGACCGCGGGTCAAAGACGGTTGAGGCGGCTTTGACGTGGCAAGACAAAGAGTCTTTCTCCGTCCTCTCCTCTACCTTTCCTTGCTCTCCTTCATTTAGGCGAAACCTCATGTCGCGGTTTATCGAGTACTATGATGTAGGGCAGGAAACGGTAGAACGCGTTTCGAACGCAAAGCCGAGACGCTGTTCAATCAGTGCCCAGTCAATGGTATCGAAATTCCTGTCGCTTTAGAGACGGATAAATCCATTGCCTCTCTTTTGCTCTTATTGTGCGGTTTAAACCTAGATGACTGGTTCTTCAAAGCAATCCTGCGCCCCGCTCCCCCAACGTTGAGGCTAACGCTGTAATCTGAGCCGCTGGATTCCATACGGAGGCATGTGAAATAAATTGACTTTGTAGACGTACGCTCATGTCGAGGTGAAGAAAGGCCAAGGGATGGACTGTGCGGTAATCAGACTCTGCGACCAGCGAGAAGTGGAACTCATGCCAGAGTCTGGCAGGACAATACAAGCAGCGCCAAAGCGAGGGTGTCTCCACAATGCAGTTCAATCCAGTTTGAAGGCCGGCTTGGTCACACTCGGACGACTTCGAAAGCGCTTAAACATGTCAGGCATGTTCTTACGTAAGTCAGAACAAAACACGTTTCTCCGGCGAGAGAGCGACTGGCTGTTGATTCCCCCAGTACATGACTCTACCTTCTCTGTCTTGTCCCCATACCCAATCACCCTCCTCTGTTACTGTTGCAATATCCGCCCTAGTTAGAAAGGTACGAACAACAGAGAATTCGTCATCCACCATACAAGCGCCCGGGGTGGTGTTCGTTTGGCGTTGCTGACCTGCTCCCTTGTCGTACCTCATACGCAATCGCAGCCAAGTCACCCGAGAACAGTGGAAAATACTTCGAATTAGATCCGAAGGTCGTCTTGATGGACACGACGTCGCTTGTTCAGCCAGGTCGGCAGTTGGAGTTCTTCAAGACAGTCCAGGAACTCGAGGGAACCCTTGAAGTTCCTGAAGACCTCCCAACGACTGGTGGCTACGCAGATATCTATCGCGGTCTCTGGATAACCCCACAAGGCGAGCGAGTCCAAGTCGCTATTAAGGAGCTCAGGACTCTCATCCCGAAGGATCGACAAACTGAGCCGGAAGCGTTAAAGCGGAAAGCAGAGTTGGTCGGTACTTCAATCGTCCAGCCCTCACGTGATCTATATTAACCCTCGGTTGTATGAAAGCGCCTAAAACGGGAAGCCTTTATCTGGAGCCAAACAACACACCCAAACCTTCATCCTCTACTTGGATACCGTTTGCGACCCCGACCACGGCTCATCAGCCCTTGGTGCAGTCAGGGAAACTTGAAAGACTACTTAGAGGCGAATCCGGGTCTCACTCGGTGTGACAAGCTCCGTCTGGTGCGTTCCCTTCGAAATTGCCCGGTCCCTTCCAACCATCGTTCACCATACCTTCCCAGATCTTTCAAACAGCTTGCGGCCTCGAACATCTCCATTCGCGGACACCTCCGATCTGTCACGCCGATATTAAGCCAGAAAACGTGCTCATTAACGATTGGTATGGTCCGGCGCTTTCCGATTTCGGTCTAAGTCGGGTTGTGCAGGACCTCGAGGCTCAGAGCGGGTTCACAACCAGCGAAACGGTGAAAGGGACTGTGAGGTATATGGCCAGCGAACTGTTCGCTGAACAGAAACCAAGCCCGGAAAGCGACGTTTATGCTTTCGGTGGTCTTATTTTAACTGTGAGCACGTGAAATTGAGCGATGGGGGAGACTTACCGAACCGGAGTGTTACGCTAGGTCATGAGCGGAAAAGCTCCATTTGACGGTCTTCTCAAACATGTCATTCTACGTCGTGTGGTCCTAGACGAACCTCCTATTCCAAAGGATCACCCATACCTACCAGGTCATGATCCTCTCTGGAAACTCATGCGCCGTTGCTGGAACCATGATCCCACTGCCCGACCTACTATGCAGGAAGTACTGCGGGAGGTAAACATTCATGGCAGCTTACTCCGACCTCCGATACTGAAGCACGTATTTGACTTATCTAGTTGTTGGGACAAGTTATCCACGAAGAATCTAATTCGGGACCAAGGCTTGAGCCTGCGTCCGTTACCGAAAACGGTACTAGCGAATACTGCGATATGGACCTTGATGTAATCTTTGATGTTTTATCTGCCCTTCCGACTCTAGACTCCTTCTGACATCAGCCATCTAGTTTCCAGATGCTCTCCAACACGGAGGAAACATACCCTCGCTCACCATCAATACTGTCTCCGCAGCATACTCGCTGTCAAGTGTACCCGTGGCGAAAGAAGAGCGCAATACAATACCTGGAGAATTGTTGCTCGCCACTCGCAAGACGTTGAACGGTGTGCAATTGAATTCGAAAGTCATTCCAGTCATCGGGAAGTATATCGGAGCCACCGCCGAAGTAGGGTTAAGTCTACTGGCGATTGCCGAGGTGGGGTCAATTGTCCTGTTTTCGTCCGTTGTGCCGCTAAAGCTCCCTGTTTAGGCGATGAACAGAAGCGAAAACTTGTCGAACAGTCTAGAGCTTCACCCGTGGAAGTTAGCCAATATTCTCCAAGATTTAGGGCAGTATTCGAGGCAACATCGAGGCAGTGATATACGTGCCTGTGCCACTGAGATGCAGAAGTACGTGGGCTTGGTCTGCAGAGACTCACACTAACGCCCTTTACAGGGAACTCGTATTTGCACAAGAGAAGATCAAGGAGTGCTATTCCTCCGACCTGGTCCAGAACGAGTTTTCTTCATTGAACCATGCCAATGAAGAATGGTGTTTAGGAGTGGCGCGGAAAGTGTTGGAGGAAATCCAGGTCCGTCATCGCTCGTCCATCACTAAGTACATTCGCTGACACTTGGTGATATTAGTTTCTCGTCACTCTGGACACTAATGGTCTTCTGAATGAATTCGGTAGGCAACGAAACCTCGCATTCGAGAGCCGTGGATAAGCTGACACACGTCGGTTTTCAGAAAACACCGAGGTCCAAGAGCAAACCCGTCGCTTGCTTAACAGCCTGGGAGACGGAAGATATGGGGCACGAGGCAACGCGATCGAAGATGTCGTTTGCTTGCCGGGGACCCGGGTGGAGATATTGGAGCGAATTGACGATTGGATACGGGATCAATCCACCCCCGACCGGGTATTATGGATCCGCGGGATGGCTGGGCGAGGCAAATCCACCATCGCGTCCACCGTGGCTCACAATTGGCAATCTCGAGCCGCCTGTGCCATCTTTCACTTCCGTCGAGGCCACAATACGGCGAACGCGCGCATTCTTTGCGCTCTCGCAAGGCAGCTCGGGAGTAGCTTGGTTCCGGAGGTCAGGAATGCGGTCCTTGAGAGCGTGCAGGAGAATGAAGACATCGCAGACCAACGACTCGACGTCCAGTTCGAGACCCTGCTTGTCGTACCTCTTTCAAAGCTCGTACATCAGTCTCGTACTATCCTCTTCATTGTTGATGCGCTTGACGAATGTCAAAATCCCAAAGATGCGGTAGATTTCGTCAAGCTCATCGATCGACACTCTTCATCATTTCCCACAAACGTCAAATTCCTTCTTACATGTCGTCCAGAGGCCCAACTTCTTCGAGCACTTGAACCAAGGAAGTGGCCAGTGGAAGATTTGGACTCGTCAGTCAATGCGGTGAACGACCTTGCACGCTTCATCAAGCAAGGCTGCACGCAGATTCGGAAAGACCATGGTCTCCCGGAAGACTGGCCTGCGTCTAGCGATGTAAGGAACTTGGTGGAGTTGTCACAAGGCTTATTCCAGTGGGCCCAAACCGTAATCACGTACATTGGCGACAGGTCACCCATGAATCGACTACGCGATCTGCTCAAGCAACCATCGGCATGGGATGGGCTCGACGACCTGTACCATGAAATCATCTCAAAGGCGTTCAATATCGTCAGGCTAGACCCAGCGAGGCAGGAGCTTCTATGCTCTATTCTAGGAACCCTGGCTGTCGCGCCGTACGCTGTCTCCCTTGAAGTCATCGCTGCACTCTATGGTGACAACAGCATCTTCGGAGGGGTTGATCAAGAGGGTGTGATCGAGTATCTACGCCAAGACATTCTTGTGGACCTCAATTCCCTCCTGCTCATCCCCACTTCACCCACAGAACCTATGCACCTCATGCATACCTCAATCCGTGACTTTCTTGTTAATGAGGAACGATGCAAGGAACGGGTCTACTACATCGACGTACGTCATCGCCATGAACGGCTTGCGGGCCTATGCCTTAGCAGAATGGTTCGATGCCTCAAGGAAGATACGCGTAACCTGCCAGACCGGTCGAAGCCAAACTCGGAGGTTCAGGATGTTATAGAACAGGAGGTGTCTGCAACCCTTCGTTATTGCAGCCGAGCTTGGTCCCTTCACCTCACGGAAGGGGCGGAGTGGTCTACGCTGGTCACAAAGGGTCCCCATGACCAACAAGCGGATTTCGAAACATTCAGCAAGGAAAAGCTCCTGTATTGGATTGAGGTGATGAGTCTAATTGGAGCTGCTACTGAGGCAATTGTTATTGCAAAACGCGTGTACTCTTGGCTCTCGGTGAGTCTATCTCTCGGATTGCATTTCTGAATTTCACGGGCCGGCGTGCTGAATACACGGTCATAGCGATCCCACGACAGGGCAATTTTTGATTCCAAGCTGCTGGCCATATTGTGGAATGATGCCCAGCGGTTCATCGCCGCCTTCTTAGAGCCAATCTCCTTTGGAGCACTGCATATTTATGCTTCGGCGCTTGCGCACTGTCCTCAGAAGACGCAGCTATGGGAGTGCTACGGAAGGCAGGCCAAAATTCGAACTCTGCGTGCGGTCCAGCCTTTAACGTGGCCAGCTAACCTCTGGACCCGAGCCGTTGGTGCTGATGTGCACACAATTGCATTTTCGCCGGATGGTGCTGTTGTGGCATCCGGATCCGACGACCGCACGATTCAATTGTGGGATGCCCAGACCGGGACGCCGTTGGGCCAGCCATTCACAGGCCACAATCACTATGTTCGCTCCGTTGCGTTCTCGCCAGATGGCAGGGTCCTGGCATCCGGATCCGACGACCGCACGATTCGATTGTGGGATGCTCAGACTGGGACGCCTTTGGGCCTGCCACTCACAGGCCACAATGACTCTATTCGCTCCGTTGCGTTCTCGTCAGACGGCAGGGCTCTGGCATCCGGGTCCGAAGACCGCACGGTTCGATTGTGGGATGCTCAGACGGGGACACCTTTGGGCCAGCCACTCACAGGCCACAATGACGATGTTCGCTCCGTTGCATTCTCGCCGGACGGCAGGGCTCTGGCATCCGGATCCTCGGACGGCACGATTCAATTGTGGGATGCTCAAACCGGGACGTCTTTGGGTCAGCCACTCACAGGCCACGATGACTGGGTTCGCTCCGTTGCATTCTCGCCGGATGGCAGGGTTCTGGCATCCGGATCCGAAGACCGCACGATTCGATTATGGGACGCTCAGACCGGGACCCCTTTGAGCCAGCCACTCACAGACCACAATGGCTGGGTTCGTTCTGTTGCATTCTCGCCAGACGGCAGGGTCCTGGCATCCGGATCCGACGACCGCACGATTCGATTGTGGGATGCTCAGACCGGGACGCCTTTGGGCCAGCCGCTCACGGGCCATAATCAGTCGGTTTGCTCCGTTGCGTTCTCGCCAGACGGCAAGGTTCTGGCGTCCGGATCCTCCGACAGCACGATTCGATTGTGGGATGCTCAAACCGGGACTCCATTTGGCCAGTCACTCCCAGGCCGCAACGACAGGGTCCTTTCCGTTGCGTTCTCGCCAGACGGCAGGGTTCTGGCATCCGGATCCTTGGACGGCACGATTCAATTGTGGGATGCTCAGACCGGGACGCCTTTGGGACAGCCACTCACAGGCCACAATGACTGGGTTCGCTCTGTTGCGTTCTCGCCCGACGGCAGGGTCCTGGCATCCGGATCCGACGACTGCACCATTCGATTGTGGGACGCTCAGACCGGGACGTCTTTGGGCCAGCCACTCCCAGGCAACAATGACTATGTTCGCTCTGTTGCGTTCTCGCCAGACAGCAGGGTTCTGGCATCCGGAGTCACCGACGGCACGATTCAATTGTGGGATGCTCAGACCGGGACGCCTTTGGGCCAGCCACTCACAGGCCACAATCAGTGGGTTCGCTCCGTTGCGTTCTCGCCAGATAGCAGGGTTCTGGCCTCCGCATTCAACGAACGCACGATTCAATTGTGGGATGCTCAGACTGGGACGCCTTTGGGCCAGCCACTCACGGGCCACAATTACCGGGTTCGCTCTGTGGCATTTTCGCCCGACGGCAGGGTTCTGGCATCCGGATCCAACGACCGCACGATTCGATTTTGGGACGCTCAGACGGGGACGCCTTTGGGCCAGCCACTCACAGGCCACAATGACTTTGTTCGCTCCGTTGCGTTCTCGCCGGACGGCAGGGTCCTGGCATCCGGATCTGAGGACCACACGATTCGATTGTGGGATGCTCAGACCGGGAGACCTTTGGGCCAGCCCGTGACAGGTGACATCTCTATGATATCGTTCAACCTCATTTCTCACTGTGCTAGTATGTTTACTGCATTCTTGAATACTGCTGATTGTTTCCTCGCAGCTGATCATCTCTTTTTTAGAACCAGGGGGACCCCCGAGACCTGCATACCATATTCCAAACTTTGATGGTCACTGGGTGAAACTATCCTATTCTCCCTTGATCTGGCTTCCCTCTCAGTACTGGGTCGGACGACATCCGACGATACTCCTTTCTCACAGAACCCTTGTCATCGTTTCCCAAGGGACGCTTTCCATGTTCGATGTCTCGCATGCGCTCAAGCTTTAATGAAGTCCTTGCATGCTCCATATGTGACGCGTTCCAACGTGAAGGCCTTGTGACGGGTCATGGGTTCTGCACATGCCTTCAGGAGGGAATGGTACACTTGGAACACATACATGAATCAGTGGAATGCTCGCGGTGTAGATCTCATCTCATCAAAATAGGGTATTTATTACTTTTGAGGATACCACTTATTGTTTGATTTGTGGTTATCAACGGGGTTGTCACGGTTTTGTTCGTCAAATGTGGATAATCATATGATACATAATACGTGGATGCGTGCAAGCAATATGCTAGTACCAGAGATGAAAACGAAGGAAACGACATGCAAGGATTTCCAAAATGAAGTGAACGCACTGATAAAGCAATAGACCCCTCCACACCTCTCCACAGCCGAAACTGGAAAAGGGTCCTGCAGAAAACGGTACATTCGCCATCTCCTCCAACATATTGTTGTCCAGAACTTCCTCAACCCAGCCATGTTCACCGTCTTCCCCATCGTCATCACCCTCGTCCTCTTCATCCCCCTCACCGCCTTCCTCGCCTTCACTCCCTCCGTATTCCGACCCCGGTAACGACCCCAGTATGCTATCAAAGCTCAATTTCCATCTCGCATGTCGGTGGTGCTCCTCGCGCTCCGACGCCGAACCCACCAGTGTCGAACTCCGATCACCAGACACGACCGACCTGACCAACGGACTTGGAGAGAGACTTCCTTTCTCCCATTACGTGCAATTGAATTCGCAGGGGCAGCCGCAGTAGGAGTCGAGCTTGATGGTCGTAGACTAAAGTTGCGTAACCGGTTGAGACGCCTTGTAACGGACGTGTCTGAAACAGCGCCGAGAGCCGGCGAAGAAGGAGGATCCAAATGTGGCAAGTCGACGTCGGGCAACGGGTCTCGCCAATAATTGAAGTCGGTGAACTCTGTGGCCCACTTCTTGTGCACGGGAGGGAACATCTGATCCACCAGGTCGGTCATGTGGATGTACCTTGAAGCGAAAAACGGACGAAAAGAGGGTTGTCAGCATCGTTTACACCTCGGGCATCGTCTGTCAAATATTATACTTACGAAGATTTATACCCCATCAACTCCAAAAGCTCCATATTGACCTCTCCACTCGAATCGATCGTGAAATCCCTCGCACTAGGGACGTTGACGGTCCGATACGAAAGCGCATCCGTGATTCGATTCCCAACCCCGACATAGAAAGGCCCTTTACGCTGTAGTTCAAAGAGACGTTGAATACCCCACTAGCAAGGCATCTTGAACACTTCCGGCTTGCGCATGATAACCTCTTTGTATACCATAAAATCCTTTTCAGCAACACTCGATTTCGTAGATCATCGCGAGGGGACTCACCGATGTAAAGACGCCACCAACCGGTTAGGACCCATGATCACTGGTCCTTCGGGCAGTGGATAGTTATTCGGCTTGATTCCCTGCAGGTAATCCCTCGTCGAATCGGCTTGGTTGGTGGCGTAGTCATCGTCGTTGGCGGAGGACTTGTCGGACGAGAAGCGGAGGATGGCGAAGGAACGTTGATGGCTGCCGGAGCGGTCTTGGAGGGACCCATAGGCGGAGAACTCGGTGCTGCAGCTTCAGGCATATCCTACGGCGACAGACAGTTTTTTGCAGTTAACATCCATCGCCCCCCCCAACCAGTGGACTCGGTCATCTCACCAAGTCCACAAGAGCGCTCGCAGTAGGCGTCAGAGCCGGTCTCCCAACTCCCACTTCCGCTGGTACTCCTAACGCTCCCTCCCCCGCTGCCGTCATCGGAACTTGCTGCCCCTGCTGCTGCTCAACCCTGCGACTCCGACTCCACCACCTAGCCCAACTCGTCCCTGGATTCCTCTTCTCCCTCACGGTCATCGTAGCATTATGTAGCAGGTGGTAAACTCGGACTTGGAGGTGGTGATGTATGTTATGGATCGGATGCGCTGGAAGGTAATGGCGGACGCGGTTGATGTTCAGGAGAAGGTTTCATGTTGTGCCTCCAGTGAAGTAAAGCCGCCATAGGGGGAGAATTATCTTGTCGAGTGGTGACTCTATACCCAACAAAATAACAAACGCTGATTAGTGCCCCCTCTATCCCTGAAGCGGAATTCAACTTTCGTACCTAACATCCCCCACTTGATAACCAACTGCTCACTCGCAGCAACATCCGGATCAGCCAACAGCCTCGCATACTCCGCCTTTTCATCATCAAACCACATCGCGCTCTCCAAATCATCAAACCTCCTCCGCCCTTCATCATTGTCGCACAAGGGCAATTGGAAAGAGAAATTTTGCCCTCGATGCTGAACCAGAACAAATCTCGTTCGGTCCTCGTCCGGGAAGAGTTGACCACCTTGACCGAAGGTAGACGATGACTTTGTTGTCCTCGGACGTAGATAGAGCTTTGACCCCCGCAGGCCTCAACCTCGGCGACGTCCTCTGTAGTTGTAACCGATTGCCCGAGGTGAATAGGCCCCACATTAACGACCGCATCATTCTTCACAAGCGGCTTGAAAGTCGGTCTTGCAGGCGACTTCGTCGGAAATGCTCCCCATACACCCACGTGTGATCCGGCAGCGACGTCGACACTTCCCCTCGCATTCGGAATCGTAACTTGAGCATCCGGACAGGGCCGAACCGCCCCGAACGTAAGGGCATCTCGTCTCCAGTACCGGTAAATGGCATGTCGAGGGTGGTGCGGAGGACGAAGGGGACGGTTGAGAGGATTCGCGGTCTAGTTGCGAGTGTGGAGAGTTCTTTGGCGTGAATGCTCTGGTGTCTTGCCGACCTCGTCCGAATCGTCTCCGGTAGCTTCGGCATTATGATACCCAGCCATATCCAACGCGATGTCCTTCCCATAAACGACTTCCGGCGGCTGAGCGGCTTCCTCATCCAAAGCCTCCGCGCGCGTTCTTCGACTCGCCGTCGGCCCTGTAGCTGGGCGACAACCCCACCTTCACATCATGGAGATGGTCCCTCGCTTTCTTCGCTTGGGTCTATTGCGGTGTTGGGGGCGTTGGCTATGACGGTTTTCGCAAGCCTCGGCGCGGACGGTCAAAATGGTCTTGGCTTTGCTGAGGGAGGTTTGCGTCTTTTCGTCTGGTGTACCGGTTGGGATTGTTGAGGGGATTGAGATTGAGAATCAAAGTTCGCGGGCGTAGTATCATCTTCACCGGGCTTCGGCGATGCGACGTGCTTCTTGGAGCGGGAGTGAGGCTTGGTGTTGAGATGCCATCGAGGAACGTCGGATCCTTCATTGCTCCCCTTCTAGAGCGCGAGCGAAAAGAGCATTCGCTACACCCCAATGGAAGATTTCCGGACCTGACTGACATTTGAACGTGAGGATGCTGCGGTCGGCGTTCTGTATTCGTCGGAATTAGCTCCAGGATGAAACGTCCAGCGGTCTTGCTCTGGCACTGAGCGTCACGGCAGCTCTCTTTTCGACACTGTGTACTTCGGAGGGGCAGTCATAGTGTCAGTAGCGTTCCCAAGTGTGGATAGGGACTAGCCCATGGGTGCAGGATCGTGGTCTGGGCAAGTCACAGGGGAGCGACTGACCTGAGTTTGGCACCAATATGGAACTCATCATAAGCTCCTCCGGAGTGTCCTCCTCGGTTTCGAAGACACAGGGCCCGTCCCCACGTCCCCAAGTTTGATCGAATAAGGAGTTGGTGTGCGGTTTGGCGAAGAGTCTGACGGCCTTGTCGCATGGACGGGGGACCTGTCATGTGCCGAGTCGGATGGAACGAACTAGGGCAGCCTCATCCGATGCGTTCTGCTTGTACAACGTCCATTGCGCATGTGCATGAGAGAAGTGTTTGCTGAACTATAAGTGAGAGTGAGTGAAGCGGTGTCCGATGCGAGTGGGCATGAAGCGGGGAAGGGCAATGGATGTTGCGATTTCGTCTGACGACCGTGACATTACCTTTCGTGTCTGACGTGACGTCACATTCCCCAGTTCAATAGACGCGAAAATGCCTCCGCTTCAGTCCCGGCACTCATAGTCCACGCACGGAGTTCCCATCCCGAGCAGACCCTGGACGCTTTGATGGCGCTGCTTCACTCAACGAAAGCTGAAGGAGGGACAGCGATTTGGGAGTCGGAGGAGGTGCCTGTATGGCTTCCGACGTTTTGGATTGTGAGTAAGATGCGCGACTACTTGACTTTGTACATCAATATGTAGTTATTCGATAAAGTACTGCAGCTTTGTTTTCTTTGTATGATGGAGTATGTCGTTCACACATGGGAGGTACTTGTCGACCGGTTGTCCAACTCGATCCGCACCCGGAGGGCCCCGGGGGTCCTGATCATGACCCCTCCGACATGCCCGACTTCCTCAGTCCCGCATACACTATCTCTCTTGCATAACACTTTAAAACGTGATTGCGTCCATCCCAAATTATGGACAACTTGTTTCAGTGTTCTGGAACGATACACTCCCCGACGACCTGCCCCCCAACACCTCTGATCCCTCTCGTCAAATTCTTACATCCCATACATCCCACACTCCGACCATATCTCGTAATCATCCCTCATATAGCATAGAATCTGCGGAGAAGACGTTCATTGCGATATGCCCTCGCCGCTCCCCAATTCGTCCGGTGTGGTTGAGATACCCCAACGCATCCGACAGCCACCTGCCAGCGATCAACGAGGTGGAAGAAAGGGGTATAGAGAAAGGTACTTTTTAAAGTGCAATAGATATCACTGGACCCATTCCTATCGTCTTCGCCTGACAGAAACCGTGGCGATACGCGATGCGTCGAGTGGCAGTCGACAAGAACGTAGTCCTATCAACTTCTTTCTGCAATCCAATGGTCGACTTATAATTGTTGCGGTTAGGAAGGAGCTCTTGGACGTGAAGTGATAGATAGAGGAGGGACATCGATGAATGCTTGATCGGTCTCTGGAAAGAGGTACACGTCGAGGAACTCGACGTCGGATCATCACGCGTATCCTACAAAACCATCCAGGTCCAAACATCGATCAGCGTCCAAAGCTCTCCAGCAGTTTACCAAAGTCAGCTGGAGCGCGCACAGAAGACGATGAATGGCGGTCTCCCAACGGCCGGGACTTCTATCGGGCTCGAAGTCGCAGTCGCCACCTGCTGTTGTTCCACCCCGTTCGAATCCGACTCCACCACCCAGTTCCATGAATCCAAGTTGGCCACCTTTGACCGAAGGCTGATGACTTGTCGTCTTTGGATATCGCTGAAAGAAAGGTTGGGTTTTTGCGGCATCATCCTCGGCGACGACTTCCGTGGTTGTAACCGATTGCCCAAAGTGACTAGGACCCCGCATTGACGACCTGATCAAACTTCATGTAAAGCTTGAACGTCGGTCTCGCGGAGAACGCCCCCCCCCCCCGTTCCCAGTGACAGAGGCGACGTCAACAGTCCCTCCGCATTCCGAGTCGGTCTTGTAACTTAGGCAAATGGAAAGGCGGGTCCACCGCGAGCCCCAGTGTTTTAACCCTCTGGGAAAGGTAGAACCCGGCGGCCAGTGAAGCGGATAAAGGGGTGAGCCGAGAGATTCGCCGACTTCTCGTGGGATAGAGGGGGGCCTTCCGAAGTACTGTCGTTGAGGGGACCAGCACACGGCGGGAGCTGGATGGGCTTGCCTGCCCGTGCTGAACGGCGAGATCCGGTGTCTGGCCAACATCTTATGACTCCTCTCCAGCACGTTCTGTGTAGGATACCCAGCCCATGCATAGCACCTTCTTCCTCCAAAAATGTCCCGCAGCCCCTTTCGACTCCACCCGCTGCTGGGCGACACACCCCACGGTCACGTCGTGGAGGTGACTTCCGGCTTGCTTTTACGAGGCAGAGCGCGGTATCGGGAGGTTGGTAGTCGCAAGTGTCGCGAAGTTGGGCATAGCGGATAAGGTGGTCTTGATTTCGTTGAGAGGAGAGATTCGAGCAGCAGGCCGGGTCGGTAGTTTTGGAAGTATAGATTCGGTCCGGGTTAAGGTCATGCAGGTCGCCGGAAAAAGTGCGCAGTGCTAGGATTACTGCCGAGCTTTGGAGTGAAGGTGATGCTATGTGCTCTCCTGTTGTGAAAGCGGGCTGGATGGTGAGGTGCTCTCTGGAGTCGAGAAAGGTCGGTTCGTTCGCAGCCCGCCTACAGAAGACAATCCAAGTGAGTGCCCACATACTGTTGAATGCCCACAAAAGAAAACCTCCCGGAACGGGTATAACCTTCGACAAGTAGAGTACTGCGTCAACGGTCGTGCATGCATCGGAAGCGGCTTCCGGGTTAGTATTTGAGACCCCGCTGCTGCCTCGTGTCGGCACTGAGCTTCATCACTACTCTCACGGTCACCGCTCGGATCCTATGAGAAGTAGTTAAACTATTAGTAACGTCGTTGATGTGAATAAGGACCGAGCTATGGTTGTAACACGACCTACTCGATGGTGTAAAAAAGGGACAGACCACGTAACAAGGCACTCTTCATCAGTTCCTCCAGAGAAACCAAGCATAAACCTCCAAACAATAAAGAATCGGTTCCGGGCTTTTACGATCTTTGTTCAATACGAGATTGGTCAGCCACTGCCGAGAACGCAGACGGCCGTTTCGCCAAGTCGGAGGACCTTCCAGAGTCGTATATAGAATGGAGAGAACATTTCCATGGGGCTCGTTGACGCAAATTAATCTTATTAAGTCGATTGCGCTCGCGAGAGTTGAGGTATTAGATGGGAGGGCGGACTTGCGGGTGCGGGTTGTCGGCAACTTGAACTGCGTCACGGTTGCGCAAAGGTTCAAGTTGGCCTCTCGTCATCCCACGGTTCGTATCCTGGAGCCTCCCATCCGGCACGCCTCGCCTCAACGCCTTCGATATTCCCGGTGCTTATGAAGGGCATCAGGGACTTAATATCGGCTCAGTTTCATCAATCAACTGATTGGACGCATTCTCCGAGTATCAAAGAACCGACATCCCTGCAGAGCTCGATGCGATCCAACCCCTTCACTCTGGACGAGCTCCCTTACAGCCAGGTTATATAATCGTCATCTCACCTCCGCCAGCCTCAAATAACATTCCCTGGGAGTATCTGACGGCATATACGTAACGTCTTCTATCTCGGCGTCGCATACGTTGTCTGATCCTCAAAGGACCGGACTGCGGGTCAAGACAGTCGAGGGGGTTTTGAAGCGGCAAGGTAAAGGGTCTTTCTCCTTGTTCTCCTTCATTTAGGTGAAACCTCGTGTCACTGTCTACCGAGTGCGTTATGCAAGCCTTGCACGCAAGTTCCCTTGGTGTTGTCTTTGAGCAAAGTGGTCGCGTCTCTCCGAACCGTTTTCAAGCCACCATTTATCAGGATATCTCTCAGAACTCCCCCGACATTCGACTTGACTGGAGACTTTCCCTTCGGAATAGGACGCTTAATGCCGCTGCTCCTGAGGATGCAGGGGAGGAAACACAAGAACGCAGTTCAGACGCAAAGCGAGACGATGTCCAAACAGTGCCCAGCAAATGGTATCGATATCTCTATCGCTCTAGAGACGGAGAAATCCATTGCGCGTCTTTTGTTCTTGTTGAGCTTTAAACCTAGATGGCGGGTTCTTCAATGCGATCCTGCGCCCGCTCCTCAGCGTTGAGGCTGATGCTGCAGCAACGGCAATCTGAACTGTTCGTCCTAGATTCCGTGCGGAGGCATGTGGGATAAATCGACTTTATAGACGTACGCTCACGTCGAGGTGAAGAAAGGCCAAGGGATGGGCTGTGCAGTAATCAGGCTCTGCGACAGGGAGAAGTGGAGCTCACGCTGGAGCCAGTCTGACCAATAGAGACAGCGCCGAAGAGAGAGTATCTCTGCTCAATCCGGTTTGAAGACTGTCTTGGGTATTTGTGGTTCAGGTGGGACCACTTCGAAAACGGTGAACATGGCAGGCGTGTACGTAAGTCGGGACCACCACGTTTTCTCCAGCGAACGTCCCTCACCGCCTGACTCTACCCCTCTTGTCCCCATTATCCAATTACCCTTCTCTATTACTGCTGAAGCAGCCCTCCTAGTCAGAAAGGTACGAACGATACAGAATTCGTCATTCCCCGTACAAGCGCCCGGGGTGGTTTTCGTTTGGTCTTGCTGACCTGCTCCCATGTCGTGCCTCATACGCAGCCGCAGCCAAGGCACCCGAGAACACCGGAAGACACTTCGACTCCTATCCGAAGGTCACTTTGATGGACACAACGTCGCTTGTTCAGGAAGGTCGACAGTTGGAGTTATTCGAAGTCAAGGAACTCCCGGGGACCCTTGAAGTTCCTGAACACCCCTCAGCGACCGCTGGTTATGCGGATATCTATTGCGGTTTCTGGACAACCCCTCAAGGCGAACGAGTCCAAGTGGCTATCAAGGAGCTCAGGACTCTTATCCCGAAGAGACAAACTGAGCGGGACGCGTTAAGACGGAAAGTAGACTTGGTCGGTACTGCAATCGTCCATCCCTCACGCGATATATTTTAACCTTCGCTGGTATGAAGCGCCTAAAACGGGAAGCTTTTGTTTGGAGCCAGACTACGCATCCAAACCTTCATCCTCTCCTTGGATACTGTTTGCGACCCCGACCACGGCTCATCAGCCCTTGGTGCAGTCAAGGAAACTTGACAGATTACTTGGAAGTGAATCCGAGTCTCACCCGATATGACAAGCTCCGCCTGGTGCGTTCCTCTGAGATTGCTCGGTCTCTTTCGACCAATTGTTTATCATACCCTCCCAGGTCTTTCAAACCGCTTGCGGCCTCGAGCATCTCCATTCGCAAACCCCTCCAATCTGCCACGCCGATATCAAGCCAGAAAACGTACTTATCAACGATAGGCATGATCCAGCGCTGTCCGATTTCGGTCTGAGTCGGGTTCTCCAGGACGCTCGGAGCGGGTTCACAAGCAGCGAAACGGTGAAAGGTACCGTGAGGTACATGGCCAGCGAACTGTTCGCTGGACAGAAACCAAGCCCGGAAAGCGACGTTTATGCTTTCGGTGGTCTTATTTTAACTGTGAGTATGTCCGATTGAGGGAGAGGGGAGGCTTACGAACCAGGCTGTTGCGCTAGGTCATGAGCGGAAAAGCTCCATTTGACGGTGTTCTCCATCATGTCATTCTACGCCGTGTGATGCTACATGAACTACCTATTCCAAAAGACCACCCGTATCTACCAAGTCATGATCCTCTCTGGAACCTCATGCGCCGTTGCTGGAACAGCGATACCACAAAACGACCTACTATGCGGGATGTGCGGGAGGTAAGCCTTCAGGGGAACTTATTCCAACCCGATACTGAAGCACGTATTTGGCATACTTAGCTGTTGGAAGAAATGAATCACGAAGAATCAAATTCCGGGCCAAGGCTTGACCTTGCGTCTGTTACTGATGACGGTGATAGCAAATACCCTGACATAGACCTCGATGTAATCCTTCATATCTCATCTTACCTTCCGACACTGGATTCCCTCTGACATTGGCTATCTAGACTCCAGATGCCCTGCAACGCGGAGGAAACTTACCCTCGCTCACCACCAATGCTCTCCCTGCGGCATACTCGCTGTCAGGCGTGCCGGCGCCGGAAACGGAACCCAACGTGCTACCCGGAGAGTTATTGCTCGCAACTCGCAAGACCTTGAGAAGTGTGCAATTGAATTCGAAAGTCATTCCAGTCATCGGGAAATATATCGGAGCCACCGCCGAAGTCGGTTTAAGTCTGCTGGAGATTGCCGAGGTGGGGTCAATGGTTCTGTTTTCGTCCGTTGTGCCGCTAAAACTCCATGTTAGGCGGCGAACAAAATCGAAAATCTGTCGAACAGCCTAGAGCTCAGCCCGTGGAGGTTGGCCAATATTCTTCAAGAGTTGGGGGAATATTCGAGGCAACATCGAGGCGGTAATACACGGGCTCGTGTTCCGGAGATACCGAAGTACGTGGGCATGATCCTCCAGAGACCAATATCGGCACACTAACGCCCTTTATAGGGTACTTGAATTTGCACAAGAGAAGATCAAGGAGCTCTATTCCTCCGACCTGGTCGGGAACGACTTGTCTTCGTCGAACCATGCAAGTGACGAACGGGGTCTAGGGGCGGCTCGGAAGGTGTTGGAGGAAATACAGGTCCGTCATTGCTCATTCATCACTACACACATTGGCTGACACTTGGTGATATCAGTTCCTCGTCACTCTGGACATTACTAGTCTTATGCATGAATTCGGTAAGCAATGTAACCTCACATCCGAGCGCTGTGGGTAAGCTGACACGCATCTGTGTTCAGAAAACCCCGATGTTCAGGTGCAAAACCGTCGGTTGCTTAGCCGCCTGGGAGATGGAAGATACGGGGCACAAGGCAACGCGATCGAGGATGTCGTTTGCTTGCCAGGAACAAGGGTGGAGATTTTGGAGCGAATTGACAATTGGATACGGGATGAATCCACCCCCGACCGGGTGTTCTGGATCCGCGGGATGGCTGGGCGAGGCAAATCGACCATCGCGTCCACCGTGGCTCACAATTGGCAATCTCGAGCCTCCTGCGCAATCTTTCACTTTCGTCGAGGCCAAAATACGGTGAACGCGCGAGTTGTCTGCGCGCTCGCAAGGCAGCTCGGGAGTAGCTTGATTCCGGAAGTTAGGAATGCGGTTCTTGAAAGCGTGCAGGAGAATGAAGACATCGCAGACCAACGACTCGACGTCCAGTTCGAGACCCTGTTTGTCATACCCCTTTCAAAGCTCATACATCAGTCTCGCACTATCCTCTTCATTGTTGATGCGCTTGACGAATGTCAAAATCCCAAAGATGCGGTGAATTTCGTCAAGCTTATCGATCGACACTCATCATCATTTCCCACGAGCGTCAAATTCCTTCTTACCTGTCGTCCAGAGGCCCAACTTCTTCGTGCTCTTGAGCCAAGGAAGTGGCCAGTGGAAGATTTGGACTCGTCAGTCAATGTGGTGAACGACCTTGCACGCTTCATCAAACAGGGCTGCATGCAGATTCGGGAAGACCATGGTCTCCCAGAAGACTGGCCTGCATCCAGCGACGTAGGGAATCTGGTGGAAATGTCACAAGGCTTATTTCAATGGGCCCAAACCGTAATAACGTACATTGGCAACGGGTCACCTATGAAACGACTACGCGATTTGCTCAAGCGACCGTCAACGTGGGATGGGCTCGACGACTTGTACCACCAAATCCTTTCAAAAGCGTTCGATACCGTCAGGCGGGACCCAATGAGACAAGACCTGCTATGCTCTATATTAGGAATTTTGGTTGTCGCGCCGTATCCTGTCTCCCTTGAAGTCATCGCTGCACTCTACGGTGACAACAGCATCTTTGAGGGGGTTGACCAAGAGGATGTTATCGAGTATCTACGCCAGGACATTCTTGTGGACCTCAACTCCCTCCTGCTCATCTCCACTTCACCCACCGAACCTATGCACCTCATGCACACCTCCATCCGTGACCTTCTTGTTGACGAGGAACGATGCAAGGAACGGGTCTACTATATCGATGTACGTCATCACCACGAACAACTTGCAGGCCTATGCCTTGGCAGAATGGTTCGATGTCTCAAGGCAAATATGTGTAACCTGTCAGACCTCTCGAAGCCAAACTCGGAGGTTCAGGATGCAGTAGAACGGGAGGTGTCCACAGCCCTACGTTATTGCAGTCGAGCTTGGTCCATTCACCTCACCGAAGGCGCGGAGTGGTCAGGGCTGAGCGCAAAGGGTCCCGATGGCCAACGAGCGGATTTCGAAACTTTCAGCCAGGAAAGGCTCCTGTACTGGCTTGAAGTGATGAGTCTGATTGGAGGTACTACTGAGGCGATGGTTATCGCAAAACGCGTGTGTTCATGGCTCTCGGTCAGTCTTTCAGTCGGATTCTATTCTTATCTTCTACGCGGTGTGCTGAGTCTTCGGTCACAGAGATCCCATGACAAGGCGATATGTGATTCCAAATTGCTAGCCACATTGTGGAATGATGCCCAGCGGTTCATCATCGCATTTTCAGAGCCAATTTCGTTTGGAGCACTCCACGTTTATGCTTCGGCACTTGCCCACTGTCCCCAGAAGACGCAGCTATGGGAGTGCTATGGAAAACACGCCAAAATTCGAACCCTGCGTGGTGTCCAGCCTTTAACATGGCCAGCTAACCTGTGGACCAGAGACGTTGGTGCTGAAGTGCAGGCGATTGCATTTTCGCCAGATGGTGCTGTTCTGGCAACCGGGTCCTCCGACGGCAGGATTCAATTGTGGGATGCTCAGACCGGGACGCCTTTGGGCCAGCCACTCACAGGCCACGATGACGGTGTTCTGTCCGTTGCGTTCTCGCCAGACGGCAGGATTCTGGTGTCCGGATTCTCCGACGGCACGATTCGATTGTGGGATGCTCAGATCGGAACGCCTTTGGGCCAGCCACTCACAGGCCACTCTAGCTGGGTTTGGTCCGTTGCGTTCTCGCTAGACGGCAGAGTTCTGGCATCCGGATCCAACGACAGCACGATTCGATTGTGGGATGCTCAGACCGGGACGCCTTTGGGCCAGCCACTCGCAGGCCACGATGGCGATGTTCACTCCGTTGCGTTCTCGCCAGACGGCAGAGCTCTGGCATCCGGATCCGTCGACGGCACGATTCGATTGTGGGATGCTCAGATCGGGACGCCTTTGGGCCAGCCACTCACAGGCCACTCTAGCTGGGTTTGGTCCGTTGCGTTCTCGCCAGACGGCAGAGTTCTGGCATCCGGATCCAACGACGGCACGATTCGATTGTGGGATGCTCAGACCGGGGCGCCTTTGGGCCAGCCACTCAGGGGCCACAGTGACGATGTTCTCTCCGTTGCGTTCTCGCCAGACGGCAGAGTTCTAGCATCTGGATCCGGCGACAGCACGATTCGATTGTGGGATGCTCAGACCGGGACGCCTTTGGGCCAGCCACTCACAGGCCACGATGGCGATG
>WSUB01000034.1:144431-156002 GCA_019633425.1 Tulasnella sp. 424 | reverse complement strand
CAGCGACAGCACGATTCGATTGTGGGATGCTCAGACCGGGACGCCTTTGGGCCAGCCACTCACAGGCCACGATGGCGATGTTCACTCCGTTGCGTTCTCGCCAGACGGCAGAGTTCTGGCATCCGGATCCAACGACAGCACGATTCGATTGTGGGATGCTCAGACCGGGACGCCTTTGGGCCAGCCACTCACGGGCCACAATGACGATGTTCTCTCCGTTGCGTTCTCGCCAGACGGCAGAGTTCTAGCATCTGGATCCGACGACCACACGATTCGATTGTGGGATGCTCAGACCGGGACGCCTTTGGGCCTGCCACTCACAGGCCACAATTACTGGGTTCGCTCCGTTGCGTTCTCGCCAGACGGCAGAGTTCTGGCATCCGGATCCGACTACGGCACGATTCGATTGTGGGATGCTCGGACCGGGACGCCTTTGGGCCAGCCACTCACAGGCCACTATGGACATATTAGCTCCGTTGCGTTCTCGCCAGACGGCAGAGTTCTGGCATCCGGATCCGAGGACCGCACGATTCGATTGTGGGATGCTCAGACCGGGACGCCTTTGGGTCAGCCACTCAGGGGCCACAATTACTGGGTTCGCTCCATTACGTTCTCGCCGGACGGCAGAGTTCTGGCATCCGGATCCGACGACCACACGATTCGATTGTGGGATGCTCGGACCGGGACGCCTTTGGGCCAGCCACTCAAAGGCCACGATGGCTGTGTTCACTCCGTTGCGTTCTCGCCAGACGGCAGGGTTCTAGCATCCAGAACCAACGACCGCACAATTCTACTATGGGATGCTCAGACCGGGACACCTTTGGGGCGGCTCCTGAGAGGTGGCGGCCACGGGATCTCGTTCGTTCCCATTTCTCATCGTGTTGGTAAGTTTAGTGCACTCCACGGTACTACTGATTATTCCTTCGCAGCTGATCATCCTTCCTTTCAGCCCCGGAGGGACATCCGAGACTTCCATACTGCATTCCAAACTTTCACGATCACTGGGTGAAATTATCCTCTTCTCGCTTTTTCTGGCTTCCCTCTCAGTACTGGGCCGCTGAATCGCCAACGATACTTTTTTCTAATGGGATCCTTGTTATCAAATCTGGCTTGAAGCTTTCTATATTCGATGTCTCGCATGCGCTCTAGCTTAATGGATTCACCGTACGTTACATATCGGGCGCGTTCTAACCCGAATTGGGAAATCTTGCTGGACCATTGGTTCCAAATGTGCCTTCAGCAGGCAACGGTAGATTCATAAATTAGCGGACTGGTCGTCACCTCGATGTCACCTCGTTGTAATAAAGTGTTCGTTTTTCTCCGGGCCCGCGACCTTTTTGTTTGATTTGTGCTCGGCACACGGCGCTGCATGTAAAGGTACTTGTTCCTCAAATGTGAATGATTATATGATACATAATACGTGGATGCGTGCAAACAATATGCTAGTACCAGAGATAAATAACGAAGGAAATGAAATGCAAGTATTTACAAAACGGAGCAAACACAATGACAACCCGAAAGAGCCCTCCATAGCTCTCCACGACCGGAACCAAATAAAGTCCTTCGGACGAACGGTACACTCGCCATCTCCTCTAATATGTCGTCGACCTGCACATCTCCATCCTCGCCCTCCACTTCTTCATCCACTTCTTCATCCACTTCTTCATCCCCATCCTCCTCTTCATCCTCCTCATCGTCTTCCTCTCCATCACTCCCTTCGTACTTAACGAACCTCCACCCTCGTCAAGTTGTCTTTAGTCTGCCCACGGGAGACTACTTCGTACTCTGAGCCCGGCAACGACGCCGGCATACTATCAAAGCTCAATTTCCTCCTCGCGTGCCGATGGTGCTCCTCACTTTCCGACGCTGAATCCGCCAGCGTTGTACTCCGATCATCAGACACGACCGACCGGACCAACGGACTTGGAGAGACTTCCTTTCTCCCATTACGCGCAATGGAATTCGCAGCTGCAGCCGCAGTAGGAGTCGAGTTGATGATCGTAGACTAAAGTTGCGTAACCGGTTGAGACGGCTTGTAACGGACGTGTCGGTAACAGCGCTGAGAGCCGGTGACAAACTTGGAGGATCCAAATCAGGCAAGTCGACGTCGGGCAGTGGATCTCGCCAATAATTGAAGTCCGTGAACTCTGTAGCCCACTTCTTGTGTACGGGAGGGAATATCTGATCAACCAGGTCGGTCATGTGGATGTATCTGGAAGCGAAGAGCGGACGAAAAGGGGATTGTCAGCCTCGTTTATACCTCGAGCATGGTCTCTCGAATATTATACTCACGAAGATTTATACCCGGCCAACTCCAAAAGCTCCATCTTCACCTCTCCACTCGAATCGATCGTGAAAATCCTCGCGCTGGGAACGTTGACGCTCCGGTACGAAAGCGAATCCGTAATTCGATTGCCAAATCCGGCATAGAAAGGTTCCTTGTGCTGTAGCCCAAAGAGACGCTGGATATCCCGCAAGCAAGCCATCTTGAACACTTCCGGCTTCCGCATGATAACCTCTCTGTGAAACGTCATAACGTCCTCGTCAGCAACGCGTGCTTCCACGCGTCAGCACGAGACGACTCACCGATGCAAAGACGCCATTAACCGATCGGGACTCATGATCACCGGTCCTTCAGGCAGCTGATAGTTATTCTGCTTAATGCCCTTCAAGTAGTCCTCGTGGAATCGGCTTGCCCAATTGCCATAGACGTCAAGTACATCATGTTGTAGCCGCTCCGCGTGATATCGGTGTACAACTTGGCAACACCCGGATGAGTCCAATCTCGGCCAATGAGGTTGAACATGTGACCCAACGCGTCAGATCTACAAGTCAAACGATTGGCGACGGGTGAAAAACTGCGCAGAACGATCCTAAGAGAAACGCACTTGGTGATCGTCCCATCAATATCGTTAACCACGACCCTATCCGTCTCCTCCCACACGAAGATCTGGGCAGTGCAAGCGACGACTCCAGTCGCTTGCACTGCCTCCCAACTCCTACCTCCCCGGGAACCCCTAACACACCCCCGGCCGTCGATGCGCCAGGACCTTGTTGCTCCTGCTGCTGTTCAGCCGTCCGACTCCGGCTCCACCACCTAGCCCAGCTCGTCCCCGACGTCCTCTTCTCACTTACGCTCATCGTTCCGTTTGCAGGCGATAAACTCGGACTGGTAGGTCGTGACGTGTGTTCCGGGTCGGATACGCTCGAAGGTAATGGTGGACAAGGTTGATGTTCCGGTAGCGGTTTCATGTTGTGCCTCCATTGGAGTAAGGCCGTCATGAGAGGAGAGTTATCTCGTCGAGTGATGAACCTATGGCCGACAAAGTATGGGAGTCGATTAGCGCTCTCCCTCATCGACAGAAATCCAAGTCCCATACCTATCGCCCCACTTCATAACCAACTGCTCGCTCCCCGCAACATCCGGATCCGCCAACAACCTCGCATACTCTACTTTCTCATCATAAAACCACCTCGCGCTCTCCAAATCATCGAACCTCCTCCTCCGCCCTTCGTCGTTATCGCATAAGCTCAATTGGAAAGAGAACTTCTTCCCCTCCATGTTGACCCAGAACATGTCTCGTTCAGTTCGGTCCGGGAAGAGCTGGCCGCCTTGACCGAATGCTGAGGAACCTTCGTCCTCGGACGTGGAGGAAGGTTTGTCCCCCGCAGCGTCATCCTCCGCAACATCCTCCGCAGTCGTAACCGATTGCCCGAGGTGACTGGGCCCCACATTAACCGCAGCATCGTCCTTCACAAGCGGCTTGAAAGTTGGTCTTGCAGGCGACCTCGTTGGGAAAGCTCCCCACTCCCAGGTATAATCCGGCGGTGACGTCGACAAGTCCCCCGTATTTGGAATCGTAACCTGCAGGTCTGGAGGCGCGGAAGCACCTCGAACGTAAGGTTGTTTGCTTTCCAGCAACGGTAAATGGGATGTCGACGGTGGTGATGAGGATGAAGGGAACGGTTGAGAGGATTCGCGGTCCGGTTGCGGTGCGGAGAGTCCATGGTCTGGGGTCTTGCCGGCCTCGTCGGAATCGTCTCCAGTAGCTTCAGCGTTATGATACCCCGCCATATTCAGCGCAACGTCCTTCCCGTAAACAATCTCCGGCGGCTGCGCCGCTTCCTCATCCAAAGCTTCTGCGGCGTCCTTCGACTGTTCATCCGCCCTGTTGCTGGGCGACAGCCCCACCTCCACATCACGGAGATGGTCCCTTGCTTTCTGAACTTGGTCTACCGCGGTATTAGGAGCATTGGTAATGACGGATTTCGCAAGTTTCGGTGCGGCGGTTAAAATGGTCTTTGCTTTGCTAAGAGAGGAGGATGTCGAGGCGGTGGAGTCGCCGTCCACGGGTGGATGATCCGGTCCGTGTTGCTCAGGAGATTGAGATTGCGAATCAAAGTTCGCGGCAGGTGTACCATCTTCTCCGAGCTTCGGCGATGATGGAGATGGTAGGTGACGTCCTCCCCGAAGTGGAAGTGGGACTGGGTGGTGAGATGCTGTCTAGGTCGAGAAAAGTCGGCTCGTTCATAGCCCCCTTTTGGAGGGAGCGAAAAAGAACATTCGGTTAAATTAGTCTCTATGCTCAATGGAGACATTTCCAGTCCGGACTACTAACCTTCGAGCGTGAGGATGCGTTCTTCTCTTCATCGGAACTGGCTTCGTCTCGTGTTGGCGCTGAGCATCACCGTTGCCCTCCTTTTCGCCGCTGGATACCTAGGAGACGCAGTCACGGTGTCAGTAACATCCTCAAATATAGATACCGACCCGGGTCATTTATGGGTGCGTGATCGTGGTGGTCTGGGCAAGTTGCAAAGCGGACCGACCGACCTGAGTGGGACCCAATATGGGACTCGGCATGAGCTCCTCCAGAACATCCTCCTCTGTTTCAAAGACAAAGAACGCTTATCCTGCGTCTCCAATCTTCGTCGAAAATGGGATTGGTTTGCCGTTGACGAGGACGCTGACGGCTTTTTCGCCTGGTTGGAGGACCTGCCATTTGCCGAGTCGGACATGGAACTGAGAGCACGCAAGCTCTCGTTCGCCTGTGGTTTCGTGGATTCGTTCTGCGACTATGACGTCGATTGCGCCTGTGAGGGTTGATGCATTGATTGGTGGGAGACTGGTGTAGTACGAGGTTACAGCTGAGAACGCTCCTCGGACGGAGTTCACAGCAGGTGTGCCAGGCCTGGGGGGAGTGGGGAGTAATTAAAAGGATGAGGGATGGGTGTATAAAGTAAACGTGGAATGCGATGAATGTAGTACGATGAGGTGTGAGTGAATGGAATTGGATTGGGAAGGAAGCGAAACTGCGGAGTCTTTTGCCATCACCCTGCGAGTGAGACTGAGGTGAGCGCGGGGTGAGGGCAATGAATGGTTGGTTGGTTGGTTGAATCTCCGTTTATTACCCGCAAGCAGACAGCCTTAAAGGGCAATGAATGTTGCAATCTCGTCTGACACCACGTGACATTACCTTTGGTGTCTGACGTGACGTCACATTCCCCAGGAAAAGGTACAGAGCAATTCAATGGACGCGAAAATGTCTCTGCTTCACTCTTGGCACCCCGGACTCGATGCACGGAGTTCTCATCCCGAGCAGACCCTGGACGCTTCACGGAGGGCGAATGAATCCACTCCGACTTGTACCTCGTCCAATTCATCCCCAACCGTTCGGCGTTCCGATACCCAGTCACATCCGACGGAACGCCCTTCCATACACTACTTCCAGCGGCTGCGAAGCGGCCTTATCCAAAGCCTCCGTAGCGTCCTTCGTCCGTCCTTTTGCTGGACAACAACACCACCTTCACTATCACGGAGATGGCCCCTCGCTTTCGTCACTCGGTCTATTGTGATATTCGGAGCATTTATTATTACTGCCTTCGCAAATTTGGGCGCGGCAATCAAAATAGTCTTGGCTTTGCTTAGAGAAGAGGAGGTCGACCTGGTGGACTTAGTGGCTCGTTGGCGAGGTCCGGTCCGGATTGTTGAAGAAATTGAGAATATTGAGAATCAAGATGTTGCGGTAGTAGCACCACCTTTTCCGAGCTTCAGCGATGGGGGAGAAGCAGGTGAGCGTGAGGAAGCAGCGTCAACGTCCTTGTCTTCATCGGAATTCGCTTCCCGGTCGACGTCATGATCAGGGGTTCCATAGCGTCCTGCGGTCTCGTTTAGTCCTGAGCGCCGCTATTGTCCTCCTTGCCACCGCTAGGTACCAAGGAAATGCAGTAGAATTGTCAGTAGCTGCCAAATGCGAGCAGCGACCGGGTCATGGGTCCTTGGTCGTGGTCTGGGCAATGCGAACCGACCGACCTGAGCAAGTCTCAATACTCAGGAGGCTCGTCGTACATAAGCTCCCCCAAAACATTCTCCTCGGTCTCAAAGATAAAGAAGGCTTCTCCTGCGTCTCCGATCTTCATCGAGTAAGAGATCAGTTTTCCGTAGACGAGGATGCTGACGGCTTTTTCTGCCTGGTGAGAGGACCTGCCACATGCCAAGCCGCACATGGAACGGAGAGCACACAAGCTCCTGTTCGCCCGTTACCTTTTTTGACGCATTTTACGACAGCAACGCGTTAACGTCGATCGCGTCGGTGAGAAGTCGAAGCATCGATTGCGGGCAGACTTGTTTAGTATGAGTTTATAGCTGAGAGCGCTCCCCGGACGGAGTTGAGCGCAGCTTTTGTCGACTACGAGGGAGAGCGGGTGAACGCGGTGGGGGTTTGGAAGTGGGCATGAACGAAGCGAGTGTGACCAATCTCCGACTCTCTGAGAGGGAGGTTCCTCACTGAAAATGTTCAGGCGTCTGCCAACTAGTTTGCTGTTTTCGCGTGTAGCGAACGGATTCAGATTCCAGAGAGTCTGCACATTGGATCTCGCGCATTGCTAGTGTCCCGTGCTTTGAGTCAGGACACTCCCTCGCCGCTTGTGCAAGGCATCCATCAAACCGAAACAAACCCATTTGTACTGCGAGATCAACGGGACTCGTCCACCACATTCCATCATTGCCCGACCTGACTCCTCATCTCCTGCGTGCGCTGCGTAGCTGATATTCCTTCCCTGTGATTGAATTTTTGGACATCTCTTTCCAAGTCAGGAGGTACGAACTGTTGGAGATATGGTCATTCCGTGGACAAGAGCCCGGGTGGTTTTTGTTTGGCCTCCCAGTACTGACCTGTTCTCTCATGCCGCGCCTCAGACACGATCGCTAACAAGTCACGCGAGAACACAAGGAGACACTTTGACCCAGATTCTAAGGTCGCCTGGATGGACACGGCCTCGCTCATTCAACCGGGTCGACAGTTGGAGCTCTTCGAGATAGTCCAGGAACTCCCGGGGACCTTGGAAGTTCCTGAACACCCCTATGTGACCGCTGGTTATGCAGATATCTATCGCGGTTTCTGGACAACCCCTCAAGGCGAACGAGTCCAGGTGGCCATCAAGGAGTTCAGAACTCCCATCCCGAGGGATAGACAAACTGAGCGGGAAGCGTTAGAATGGAAAGCGGATTTGGTCAGTACCTTGAAATCGTTCATACGTAATGGGGTATATACTAACTCTCGCCTGCATCTAGCGCCTGAAACGAGAAGCTTTTGTTTGGAGCCAAACAACGCACCCAAACATTCATCCTCTCCTTGGCTACCGTTCGCAACCCCGACCGTGGCTCATCAGCCCTTGGTGCAGCCAGGGAAACTTAAAAGACTACTTGGAAATGAATCTGGGCCTTACCCGATATGATAAGCTCTGTCTGGTGCGTTGCGTTCGCAATTGCCCCGTCTCTCTCGGCCATCGTTCACCGTACCCTCCCAGATCTTTCAAACAAGTTGCGGCCTCGAGCATCTCCATTCACAAACACCTCCAATCTGCCATGCCGATATCAAGCCAGAAAACGTGCTGGTTAACGATCGGAATGGCCTGGCGCTTTCCGATTTCGGCCTGAGTCGGGTTGTGCAGGACCTCAATGCTCGGAGCGGGTTCACGACTAGCGAAACAGTGAAAGGAAGTGTGAGGTATATGGCCCCCGAACTTTTCGCTGGAAAGAAGTCGAGTTTGGAAACCGACGTTTATGCGTTTGGTGGTCTCATTCTAACGGTGAGCATGTGCAAGTGAGGGAATAGGGCACGCTTACCGAGCCAGAGCGTTCAGGTCATGAGCGGAAAACCTCCATTTGACGATCTTCCCCACGAAGTCATTCTCTATCGTGTGTCATCCGATGAACCACCTATTCCAGAGGACCATCCGAACCTCCCGGCTCATGATCCTCTCTGGAAACTAATGCGGCGTTGCTGGAACTATGATCCCACTGCAAGACCCACGATGCAGCGGGTTCTACGGGAGGTAAGCATTCATGACAATAGATTCTGACTTCGATTCTGAAGCCCTTAATCGGCTTATCTAGTTGTTGGGAAAAATCAGGCGCGAAGAATTTATTTTAGAGCCCGGTGCTGGCGAATACCGCGACATGGACCTTGATGTAATCCTCCATATCTCATCTTGTATTTCAATCCTGGACTCACTCTGACATTTGCCATCTAGATTCTAGGTACGATGCAACACGCCGGACACTTACCACTAATGCTGACTCCGCGGGATACTCGATTGCACTAAACGTTCCTCTGGCGGGAGTAGAGTGCAATGCAATACCCAGAGAGTTGTTGCTCGACACTCGCGCAACGTTGGAAAATGTGAAAATGAGCGCAAACCTCATTCCAGTCATTGGGAAATATATTCGAACCGCGGCCGAAGTAGGGTTAAGCCTGGTGGATATCGTTGAGGTGGAGTCGATCGTTTTGATTTCGTCCCTGTACGTACCGCTAACATTAGCTACTTAGGCGATGAACGAAAGCAAAAATCCGTCAGCCAGCCTGGAGTTCAATCCGTTAAAGTTGGCCAATCATCTTCAGGATTTGGAGGAACAATCGAGACAGCGTCAAAGTGGTAATATACGTGCACGTGTAACTGAAATACAAAGGTATGTGGGTTCGATTTGGTAGAGGTTCGATATCTGCTCTCTAACACCGTTCTAGTGAGCTCGAAGTTGCACAGAGGAAGCTCAAGAAACGATATCCTTCCAACCTCGTCCGGAATGAGAGTGCTTCGTCCGACGATGCAAGTCGAGAATGGTGCCAAGGAACGGCCCAGAAAGTGTTAGAAGAAATCCAGGTGCGTCACGGATTATCACCACCAATGACCTTGGCTGACACGATGTGATATTAGGTCCTCGTCGCTCTGAACACTAGTAGCCTTATAGACGAATTTGGTAGGCAATAACCCGCCGCATTTCAGAGTTTTGGGTAAGCTGACGGGCGTTTGTGCAGAAAACCCCGAGCTTCAAGAGCAAAACCGCCATGTACTTCATCGCCTAGGAGATGGGAATTACGGAGCGCAGGGAAATGCGATCGAGGAGGTCATTTGCTTGCCGGGAACCAGGGTGGAGATATTGGACCGGATCGACAATTGGATACGGGATAAATCCTCCTCCGACCGGGTGTTCTGGATCCGCGGGATGGCTGGGCGAGGCAAATCCACCATCGCGTCCACCGTGGCTCACAATTGGCAATCTCGAGCCTCCTGTGCCATCTTTTACTTCCGTCGAGGTCACGATACGGTGAACGCAAGCATTGTTTGCGCTCTCGCGAGGCAACTTGGGAGCAGCTTGAATCCCGAGGTCAGGAAGGCCATCCTTGAAAGCGTTCAGGAGAACGAGGACATCGCCGCCCAACGACTCGAGGTCCAATTCCAGACCCTAATTGTCGTACCCCTTTCAAGACTCGTACACCAGTCTCGCATTATCCTCTTCATCGTTGACGCCCTTGACGAATGTCAAAATCCCAGGGATACGGTGGCTTTCGTCAAGCTCATCGATCGACACTTCTCATCATTCCCCACCAATGTCAAATTCCTTCTTACCTGTCGTCCTGAGGCCCCACTGCTTCGTTCGCTTGAGCCAAGGAAGTGGCCAGTAGAAGATTTAGACTCATCAGGCAATGTGGCGAACGACCTTGCACGGTTCATCAAGCAAGGCTGCTCGCAGATCAGGGAAGACCATGATCTCCCAGAAGATTGGCCTGCATCCAGTGACATCAGGAAATTAGTGAAGATGTCTCAAGGCTTATTTCAGTGGGCCCAAACCGTAATCACCTACATTGGCAACGGGTCACCTGTAAATAGACTACGCGATTTGCTCAGCCGACCGTCGACATTGGATGGACTCGACGAGCTGTACCATCAAATCCTTTCAAAAGCGTTCAATACCGTCATGCGAGATCCAGCCAGGCAAGAACTTCTATGCGCTACACTAGGAACCCTGGTGGTAGCACCGTATCCTGTCTCCCTTGAGATCATCGCTACACTCTACGGCGACAACAGCATCTTCGAAGGGGTCGATCAACAAGGTGTCATCCAGTATCTACGGCGAGACATTCTAGTGGACCTCAACTCTCTTCTCCTCATCCCCACTTCACCCACCCAATCTATGCACCTCATGCACACCTCCATCCGCGACCTTCTCGTTGATGAGCAACGGTGCAATGAACGGGCCTACTTCATCGATGTACGTCATCATCATGAACGACTTGCAAGCCTATGCCTCGGCATAATGCTTCGATGTCTGAAGGAGAATATCTGCAGCCTTTCGGACCTCTCAAAGCCGAATTCCGAGGTTCAGGATGTTATAGAGCGGGAGTTGTCCACATCCATTCGCTATTGCAGTCAAGCTTGGTCCATTCACCCCATCGAGGGGGCGGAGTGGTCAGTGGTGGTCACAAAGGGTCCGGATGGCCCACGAGCGGATTTTGAAACATTCAGCAAGGAGAAACTACTGTATTGGCTCGAAGTGATGAGTCTGATTGGAGCTACTGGGGAGGCAATTGTTATCGCGAAACGGGTGTACTCATGGCTCTCGGTGAGTCTGCCGGTCGCATTCTATTTCCAAATTCCACCCGATGTGCTGAATCGGCAGTCATAGAAATCCCATGACAGGGCGGCTTTCGATTCCAAGCCACTGACCACACTGTGGAACGATGTCCAGCGATTCATCATCGCATTTTTAGAGCCAATTTCATATAGCGCACTCCATGTTTATGTGTCCGCACTTGCTCACTGTCCTCAGGAGACGCAGCTATGGAGATGCTACGGAAGGCACGCCAAAATTCAAACCCTGCGCAGTGTCCAGCATTTAACATGGGCAGCTAACCTGTGGACAAGATCCGCTGGTACTTATGTGGTTACAATTGCATTTTCACCAGATGGCGAGGTGCTGGCATCCGGATCCGAGGAAGGCACAATTCAACTGTGGGATGCTCAGACCGGAACACCTTTGGGCCAGCCACTGACAGGCCACAGTCGCAGGAGTCTCTATGTTGCATTTTCGCCAGATGGCAAGGTTCTCGCATCTGCATCCAAGGACGGCACGATTCAATTGTGGGAGGCTCAGACCGGCACACCTTTGGGTCAGCCACTGACAGGCCACAATTGCGGGAGTCTCTATGTTGCGTTTTCGCCAGATGGCAAGGTTCTGGCGTCCGGATCCGAGGACGGCACGATTCGACTGTGGGATGCTCAGGTCGGGACGCC
>WSUB01000034.1:88016-144331 GCA_019633425.1 Tulasnella sp. 424 | reverse complement strand
TCGCCAGATGGCAAGGTTCTGGCGTCCGGATCCGAGGACGGCACGATTCGACTGTGGGATGCTCAGGTCGGGACGCCTTTGGGCCAGTCCCTGACAGGCCACAATGGCGATGTTCTCTGCCTTGCATTCTCGCCAGATGGCAAGGTTCTGGCATCCGGATCCATCGACGGCACGATTCAATTGTGGGATGCTGAGATCTGGACACCTTTTGGTCAGCCATTGACATTCCAAAAGTGGCTTAGTATCCTGTCCATTGCGTTTTCGCCGGACGGAAAAGTTCTGACTTCTGGACTCGGCGACGGCACTGTTCATTTGTGGGATGTCCAGACCGGGACATCTTTGGGTCAACCCCTGAAATGTTACAATCACGATGTTTGTTTCATTGCACTGTCCCCTGACAACAAGGTTCTGGCATCCGCATCCGAAGAGGGCACAATTCAATTGTGGGACGCCGAGACCCGGAAGCCCTTGGGTCAGCCACTGACCGGCCACGATTACTGCAGTGAGGAGATCTGTCTCACCGCTGCATTCTCGCCAGACGGTAAATTTCTGGCATCCGGATCGATCGATGGCACAATTCGATTATGGGATGCTCAGAACGGGGGGCCTTCGGGTCAGCCTCTGACAGGTCGCAATCACAATGTTTACTATACTGGCATTGCGTTCTTACCGAACGGCAAGGTTCTTGCATCCGGATCTTCCGACGGCACGATCCAACTGTGGGATGCTCAAACCGGAACACCTTTGCGCCAGCCAGTAACAGGCCACCAAAAAAACATTTCCTCCCTTGCGTCCTCGCCGGATGGCAAGGTTCTCGCATCTGCATCGCCGGACGGTGAGATTCAATTGTGGGATACTCAAACCGTAAGGCCTTTGGGCCAGCTCTTGACAGGTCACGATTGGCGTTTTCACTCCCCTAAGCTTGCGTTCTCGCCGGATGGCAAGGTTCTCGCATCTGCATCGCCGGACGGTGAGATTCAATTGTGGGATACTCAGACCGTAAGGCCTTTGGCCCAGCTCTTGACAGGCCACGATTGGCGTTTGCACTCCCCTAAGTTTGCGTTCTCGCCGGACAGTAAAGTTATAGCATCGCGATCCAATGATGGCCCAATTCATTTGTGGGATGCTCAGGCCATGACGCCTTTGGGTCAGCCACTGACAGGCCACAATTACGGGAGTCTCTACGCTGCGTTCTCGCCAGATGGCAAGGTTCTGGCGTCCGGATCCGAGGACGGCACGATTCGACTGTGGGATGCTCAGGTCGGGACGCCTTTGGGCCAGTCCCTGACAGGCCACAATGGCGATGTTCTCTGCCTTGCATTCTCGCCAGATGGCAAGGTTCTGGCATCCGGATCCAATGACGGCACGATTCGATTATGGGATGCTCAGATGGGAATGCCTTTGAGCGAGCCGCTGACAGGGCGCAATCACGATGTCCGCTCCGTTGCTTTCTTGCTAGAAGGCAGGGTTCTGGCATCCGGATCTGAAGATGGCACGACTCAATTGTGGGATGCTAAGACCGGGTCGCCTTTAGGCCAACTCCTGACAGGCCCCAATCACAATGTTCCCTCCAACGCAATCTCACTAGAGGGCAAGGTTCTGGCATTCCGATCCTGGGGTGGCACAATTCAATTGTGGGATGCTCGGATCGGTGCGCCTTTGGGCCAGCCCATAACAAGCGACGTTTGCCCCATTGCGTTCTCGCCAGACGGCAAGATTCTCGCATCCGCACTCTGGGGCACATACTGGGGCAGCATGATTCAATTGTGGGATGCTCAGACCGAGACGCCTTTGGGCCAGCCTATGAGAGGTGCTATTCGCTCCATTGTGTTCTCACCAGACAGCAAGGTTCTGGCATTCCAATCCTGGCCCGGGGCCAGGACGATTGAATTATGGGATGCTCAGACTGCTTCGCCTTTGGGTCAGCCACTGACAGGCCACGATCACGATGTTCAATCCGTTGCCTTCTTGCCGGACAGCAAGGTTCTGGCATCCCAATCCAAAAGTGGCACAATTCAACTGTGGGATGCTCAGACCGGTACCCCTTTGAGTCAGCCATTGATCAGCCACAATCGCGATGCTCGCTCCGTTGCGTTCTCGCTAGACAATAAACTTATGGCATCCCGATCCAAGGATGGCACAATTCAATTGTGGGATGCTCAGACCATGACGCCTTTGGGCCAGCCCCTGACAGGTCACAACGATGAGGTTCGCTCTCTTGCATTCTCGCCAGACGGCAAAGTTCTGGCATCCACATGCTGGGGCGGCAGGATCCAACTTTGGGATACTCAGACCGGGATATCTTTGAGCGAAGCAGTGACAGGTGAGGTACACTCATTGCAATCTATTGTGCTACCTATGGATGTTCTGGGAGCTCATGCTAACCTTTTTTTTTTTTTTTTCAGATTCACAGGGGCCCCTGAGACCTAAATACACTATTCCAGACATTCATGATCATTGGGTGATATTATCCTCTTCTCGCCTCTTCTGGCTTCCCTCTCAGTACTGGGTCGCCAACCCCGATTTTCCTCCGACGGTCCTTTTGCATAATGGAATCCTTGCCATTGAATCCCGTGGCACGCTTTCCATATTCAATGTCTCGTATGCACTCCAGCTTTAATGGATTCCCCAATGCTGCGGACCTGGCGCACTGATCCGAATTGGGACGTGTTGCCGGAGAGTGCGGTGGGAAGTGGCTTCAGTAGGCAATGGCAATTGCTGGTTGGTCGTCAGGGAGATCTCATCTCATTCTAACAGGGTGTTTGTTTTCCCATAGCATATATATAACCTGTTTGTTTGATTTCTAGTCTGCACACAACATTGTAAAAGGGCTGTATTATATGACACATATATTTGGATCAGTGCAGGTAATATGCAGGTACCAGGGATTAAAAAAGGAGGAAACAAAGTGCAAGAATTACAAAATGACGCAAACTCACTGACAAAGCATAAAACAACCCTCCACGATCAGGACCGGGAAAGTCCTTCAAATAAACGGGACATTCACCATCTCCTCCGATCTGTCGTCGACCTGCACATCTCCATCCTTGCTCCCCACTTCTTCATCCCCATCATCACCACCCTCGTCCTCTTCATCCCCCTCATTGTAAACCTCTCCTTCACTCCCTCTATATTCTGAACCTGGTAACGACCTCGGCATGCTATCAAAACTAGATTTCCTCCTCGCGTGTCGATGGTGTTCTTCGCTCTCCGACGCCGAATCCACCCACGTCGTACTCCTCGTCCGGTTCCGTTCGGAAAGAGCTGACCACCTTTGCCGAATGCCGAAGAATCTTCGTCCTCGGGCGTTGATGAGGATTTGGCTCCCGCAGCGTCATCCTCCACAAGGTCCTCTGCAGTCATAACCGATCGTCCAAGGTGACTGGACCCACATTAAACACCCCCATCATCCTTCACTAGCGATTTGAAGTCGGTCTCGCAGGCGACCTCGCTGGGAAAGTTCCCAACTCCCAAGTGTAATCCGGCGGCGGCGTCGACAAGTCCCCTGCGTTCGGGGTCGTAACCTGCACGTCTAGAGGCGCGAAAGCACCTTAAACGTAGGTATGTTTACTCTTCAGTAACGGTAGATGCGAAGTTAATGGCGGTGATGAGGACGAAGGGAACGATTGAGACGATTCGCGGGCTTGTTGCGGTGTAAAGAGTCCTTGCCAACCTCGCCCAACTCCCACCCAGCATCTTCAATGTTATGATAACCAGCCATATCCAACGCGGCGTCCTTCCCGCAAACGACTCCCGGCGCCTGTGCAGCTTCCTTGCCCAAGACCTTCCTTCGACTCCTCATCCACCTTGATGCGGGGAGACAGCACCACCCTCACGTCACGCAGATGGTCCCTCGCTTGCTTAGCTTGTTCTGCCGCTGTATTAGGAGCATTGGATATGACGTTCTTCGCGAGTTTCGGCGCGGCGCTGAAAATGGTCTTGGCTTTGTTGAAGTTGAGCCAGTGGTGTCTGCGTCTTTCGTCGTGTGATTCGGTCCTGATTGTTCAGGAGATTGAGATCGGGAATCAAAGTTTGCGGTAGTGGTACCATCTTTGCCGAGCTTCGGCGATGAAGGAGATGTAGGTGAGGTGTTCCCCGACGCGGAAGTGGGAGGCGAGGTCGAGAAACATCGGCTCGTTCATTGCCCCCTTTTGGACCGAGCGAAAAATAACATTCGGTTAAATTAGCTATATACCGAGTGGAAAATTTCCAGTCCGGACCAACCTTCGTGCGTGAGGATGGGCTCTTGTCTTCATTGGTCTTCTGGCGCCAGGGGCTCCGAAGCATCAGCGGTGTTGCGTTGGCGTTGGGCGTCACCGCTGCTCTCCTTTTCGCTACTCGGTAGCTAGGAGACGCAGTCAGAGTGTCAGAAACGTATCCGAATGTGGACAGTGACTAGGTCATGGGTGCACGATTGTGGTCTGGACAAGATGCAAAGCGAGCCGACTGACCTGAGTGCGGCACCGATACGGGCCTCGTCATGAACTACTCCGGAACATCCTCCTAGGTCTCAGGGACATAGAAAGTTCTCCTGCGTGTCCGTTAATCTTCACTGAGTAAGGGATTGGTTCAATGTTGACGAGCAAGCTGACTGCCTGGACGTCGTGCCTGCCATTTGCCGACTCGCACATGGAACAGAGGGCACGCAAGCTCCCGTTCGCGGATGGCTTCGTTGATGCATCGTACGACTAAGACGTCGATTGCGCTTGTGAGGGTTGATGCATTGAATGGTGGGAGACTTGTGTAGTCTGAGGTTACAGCTGAGAACACTCGAATGCTCCTCGGACGGAGCAGCTGATAACTGCTGGAGCCTTCATCTTTACCTACGAGTGAGAGTTACTGAAGAGGTGTGTGGTGCGTCAAGTGGGCGTGAAGGAGTGGATGTTGCGATTTCGTCTGACCCCGCTTCTGTCACACCACGTCATGACATTACCTTAAGCTTGGCGTCCTTCACATGGAACAATAAAGGTAACTGGACAAGACTCGCAAACAGGAATACTCAAAGCTTCCCCTTCCCGAAGTCCGCACACGGTGTCCCCATCCCGAGCACCCAGGCGTACTACACCTGCAGCTGGGCGGTATAAAGGGGGGAGTGGAATCCAAGCTCCGACCTCCGTATCACTTGGTCGTCGGGGGCCGCAGTTCACGATACACCGTTCCACTCAACGAGCGCTAAAGGGTCTTTAACTGCAAGGGGCCGACGACGTTTTGGAACTTTGGATTATCACCGACCACGACCCTATATATACGCCTCTAGCCCTCCTCCCAAATGAATATCTTTGGCAGTACACGCGAAGACTCCGGACGCGACCAACGAGAACGCAATTGTATTGGCAGCCTTTTGCAGGTCCAACGCCTTCAGCTGATCAGATGAGAGTCGTAGAGTCTCGACGTAGTCCTTATGCTTGTTCGGTGGCATAGTCGTCGTCGTTGGCGAAGAAGGGGCTTGTCGGACGAGAAGCGGAGGATGCGGTAGGAACATTGATGGCTGCCGGAGCGGTCTTGAAGGAACTCATGGATGGAGGAGTCGGTGCTGCAGTTTCAGGTATATCCTATGGTGACAGACGGTTTTCCCAGTCAACTTCCATCGCGCCCCAACCAGTGGACTCAGGCATCTTACCAAGTCCGCAGGAGCGCTCGCAGTAGGCGTCAAACCCAGTCTCCCAACTCCCACCTCCGCCGGTACTCCTAACGTTCCCCCCGCCGCTGCCGCCATAGGAACTTGCTGCTCCTGCTGCTCCACCTAGACCCACTCGTCACTGAAGTCCGCTTCTCCCTCACGCTCATCGTACCATTAGCAGGTGATAAGCTCAGACTTGTAGGTGGTGATGTATATTCTGGATCGGATGCGCTGGAAGGCAATGGTAGACGCGGTTGATGTTCAGGCCAAGGCTTCATGTTGCGTTTCCATTGAAACATAAGGGGAGAGTTCATCGTCGCAAAAGCTCAATTGGAAAGAGAACATTTTGCCCTCGGTGCTGACACAGAACAAAAGTCATCCGGTCTCGTCCGGGAAGAGTTGTCTACCTTGATCAAAGGCGGACGATGACTTGTTGCTCTCGGACGTAGATGAAGCTTTAACCCCCCAGCCTCATCCTCGGCGACGTCCTCCGTAGTTGTAACCGATTGCCCGAGGTGACTAGGCCCCACATCACCGACCGCATCATCCTTCACAAGCGGCTTGAAATTTGGTCTCGCAGGCGACCTCGTCGGAAATGCTCCCCACTCCAGGTACAATCCGGCAGCGACGTCGACAACTCCCCCGTATTCGGAATCGTAACTTGAACATCCGAAAGCGGCCGAACCGCCCCGAACGTAAGGGCATTTAGGCTCCAGCAACGGTAAATTGGATGTCGACGCTGGTGAGGAAGTCGAAGGGAACGGTTCAGACGACTTGCGGTCTAGTTGGGGGCTGGAGAGTCCTTGGTGTCCATGCATTGGCATCTTGCCAACCTCGTCCGACTCGTCTCCAGTAGCTTCAGCGTTATGATACCCAGCCATATCCAACGCGATGTCCTTCCCATAAACGACTTCCGGCGGCTGAGCGCTTCCTCGTTCAAAGTCTCCGCGGCGTTCTTCAACTCGACGTCCGCCCAGTTGCTGGGCGATAATGCCACCTTCACATCATGGAGATGGTCCCTCGCTTTCTTCGCTTGGTCTATTGTGGTGTTGGGGGCGTTGGCTATGACGGGTTTCGCAAGCTTCGGCGCGGTCGATCAAATGGTCTTGGCTTTGCTGAGAGGATGAGGTTGAGGCCGTGGAGTCGGGATTGTTGAGGGGATTGAGATTGAGAATCAAAGTTCGCGGTCGTAGGACGGTCTTTGTCGAGCTTCGGGAATGTAACGTGCTCCTCGAAGTGGAAGTGGGGCTTGATGGTGAGATACCGTGGAGAAACGTCCGGTCGCTCATTGCCCCCTTTTCGAGCGCGAGCGAAAAGAACATTCGGTTAAGTTAGCTACATCGAATGGAATATTTTCGGACCGGACTGACCTTTGAGCGTGAGGATGCAGCGTTGACGTTCTTCCCTTCAACGGAATTGGCTGCAGGGGTAAAAACGTCCTGCTTCTTGTGATGGCGTCGAGCGTCGCTGTTGCTCCCGTTCTCGCTACTCGGTACCTAGGAGACGCAGTCACAGTGTCAGTAGCGTTCCCAAATGTAGATAGGGACTACGTCATGGCTGCAGAATCGTGGTCTGAGTAAGTCAAAGCGGACCGAGGCACCAATATGGGACTCTTCATGATCACCTCCGGAACGTCCTCTTTTGTTTCGAAGACACAGGGCACGTCTCCTGCGTCCCTAAGTTGAATCGAATAAGAAGTTGGTCTGCCGTTTGGAGAAAAGGCTGACGGCCTTGTCGCCTGGACGGGGACGTGTCATTTGCGGATGAGGGCAAGTAAGGTCTCGTTCTGGTGTTGCTTCTATGCGTTCTACGTAGATTGCAGCTGGACATGAGAGTTGAACCCTGAGAGAAGTCTTTGCTGTTCGACCGCGAGTGAGAGTGAGTGAAAGCGGTGTGTGATGGGAGTGAGCGTCAAGTGAAGCTTCGAGCAAGGGGTGAGGCTAATGGATGTTGCGATTTCGTCTGACACCGCGTGACATTCCCTTTTGAGTCTGACGTGATGTCACATTCGCCAAGAAAGGTAATTGGACAAGACTCAATTGTACAGAGCAATTCAATGGACTCAAAAGCTTCCGCTCCGCTCTCGGCACCTGTTGTCGGCGCAAGGGGTACCCTTCCCGAGCAGCCCGTGGACGCTTGACGGAGGGTGAATGGATCCACTCCGACTTGTACCTCCTCTTCCCCTATATCAGGTGGTCGTCAGAGGCTACATGTCATGGTAGGCTGCTTCACGCACATATGAATGCTAGAGGACTATCAGTGATCAGGGATTTAGACGAGGTGACTCCAAACACGAAGCTTACGACGCTTCGGATCACGGAGGGGTGCGACTACCCAACCTGGTACATCGAGATATATTGAATAGAGTAGAAAATATTACTTTATTTGTATGAGGAAGTAGGACATTGACGCTCAGGAGCACTTGTCGATGGGTTGTGCGTTAACCTGTTCCGCGCCCGGAGAACGGTGAGGGAGGTGATCTTGACCCTTTCGACATCCCCGCATGGATTACCACTCTATGCACGAGCAATCTGAACATAACTATATAGCTAGCGTCCGTGCAGAGCTACTGCTCACACTTATTTGAATCTTCAAAGCAGATAGGCTCCCCGACGACCTCCCCCCCAGCACCCTTAATCCCTCACCAGATCCTTACCTCTCGTACAGTCTACATGTCAATCCGATCCCATAGTCATATTTCATATAACATTGAATCTGTGAAGAAGATACACCATTCCAATGTCAGTTTATCTGCCTTCGCCACTCCCAAATGTGTACAGTCTCATCCGATCCAGTCGTACATTTGACCCGACGCGTCAGACAGCGACACGCCAACGGTCAGCGAGGTGTAAGACAAGGTGTACAGAGATCACGGAAGAACCGTACTAGTTCATAGTCAACTAGACGTCACATACCACAATCCTATTGTCTTGTCCGCGAAAAAACCCGGCGCAGTCGAGCGCGACCTAACCAGTAGCAGTCGCCGAGAACGTAGGCCTATCAACTTTTGTATGCGATCCAATGGTTGAGTCATTATCGCTGCCGTTAGAAAGTGACTCTTCGGATGCGAAGTGGCAAATAGAGGAGGAGCGTTGAGGGATGCAGAGCAATGTCGGAAGGTGGAGAATTCGGCGTCGGAAACTTCACACAGATCCTACAAAACCATTCAAGGTCAAAACATCGATCGGCGTCCAACGCTCCTTAACGGTGAACAAAAATCAACCGGAACGCTCACAGAAAAAGTGGATGGCGGTCCCCGACGGCCACATCATGCGGAACTCCCAACGGGCTCGAAGCCCACCGTCGCAGGGACCCGTTGCCGCTCCCGTTCACCCGTCCGACTCCGACTCCTCCACCTAGTCCAATGCGTCCAAGTTGGCCATCTTGACCGAAGGCTGTTGACTTGTTGCCTTCAGGTGTGGCGAAAGAAAAGGTTGAGAGCTTCCCATTCCCAAATATAATATGGCGGCGATGCTGACAAACCCCCTTTTGCGAATATGAAAAAGACGCACATTTGACCACTGAGCAAAGAGGTAAATGACACATTGACGACAGGGAGGCAGACGAGAGAAAGAGTCGGGAGATTGTCGTGGGGTAGAGGGGAGCTCCGAAAGATCATCGGGGAGGTGCCCAAGGGGACAGGAGAGATGGACGAGCTGTCCTACCCATGCGGAGCGACGGGTCCCAGAGTTTCTAGCCAACCTCACCCAACTCCTCCCCAGTTCCTCGGCGACAACCCTACTATCGCCTTGTAGAGGGGACTTCGGACTTGCTGTGACGGAGTCAAGCAGGTGTTGGGGGGTTTGGTAGTCGCGCTTGTCGCGAAGTTGGGCGTAACAGATAATGTAGTCGTGACCTTGGTGAGAGGAGAGGTCGAGCGGCAGGGCGAGTCGGAGGTTACAGCCGAGAATACCATTTGGACGGAGTTAACGATAACCGTCGAGGGGAACCTTTGCCGTCGACTAGGAGTGAGAGTGAGTGAAAGCGGTGAGGGATGTTTCGAATGGGCATGAAAATAAAGAGAGCGAGCTTGCGCGATGAATTATGGCTTCGTCTGACCCCGCTTGACACACAGCGGGAGTTTCTCTTCGGCGTCTGACGTGACGTGACAGTCACCAAGAAAGGTAACTAGTCACGTGACTGAGCAATTCAATAAGACTCAGACAAAGGTTCGGCTTCACTCAGGCACCGGTCATTGGCGCGCGGAGATAGTTCTTCTCCCTGAGTGTTAAAGCGCATAATACTGTCAACGTCGTATGTACGACCGGGGGGAATCCAAACAACATTTACTCCGACCTGTATATCTGGGTCCTTTTCCTCCATCTCCGCCGTTCGTCGTCGGGTGCTACACGTCTTTAACGATATATGCTGTACTCGAGGGAACTCCACCAAGCAGGACCGGTATATTTAAGATTTGAAGGCCGTCTTGGGTATTTGGGGGTCGATTTGTAGAATCGACGGCTTCGAAAACGTTGTAAACGCCAGGCACGCGGGAAGTGCGTTTCTTCGGGAAGACTGTCCACCACCGCCTGACTTACTCTCCCTCCCTCTCTTGTGGTTATTAGCCAATATCACTCCCCTGCAACGGTTTAATCTCTACCCTCCTCAGAAAAGGTGAGAACGATCGAGATATCGTCATCCCCGCACAAGCGCCCAGGTGGTTCGTGTTTGGCCCGCTGACCGGTTTCCATCCCATGCCTTGCACGCAATCCCAGCCAAGCCACCCTGAAACGCTGCAGTATACCGAAGCTCAGATTCGAAGGCGACCTTGATGGAATCAGAATCGCTTGTTCAACCTGGCCGACAGTTCGAGTTCTTCGAGACAGTCGAAGAACTGGCGGGATTCCTAGAAGTTCCTGAACAACCCTCGATGAACGCTGGCTATGCAGACATCTATTGCGGTTTCTGGACAAACCCGCAAGGCGAGCGAGTTCAAGTCGCTGTCAAGCAACTCAGGCCACTCATCCCGAAGGACATACATACCGAGAAGGAAGCACTAATCTGGAAAGCAGATATGGTCGGTATTCCAATCATCCGTCTGCAACGCAACGCATCTCAACGTTTGCTCCCATAAAGCGCCTAAAACGAGAGGTTTTCGTTTGGAGCCAAACAACACACCCAAACCTTCATCCTCTACTCGGGTACCGCTCCCAACCTCAGCCAAGGCTTATCAGCCCTTGGTGCCGCCATGGCAATCTAAAAGACTACTTACGAGCAAATCCTGACCTCAGCCGATGCGACAAGCTTCGATTGGTACGCCGCCTTCAAATCGTTCTCTCTCTCCCTGGGCGATCATGAACTATACCCTACCAGATCTTCCAAACAGCGTGCGGCCTCGAGCACCTGCATTCACGAACCCCTCCAATTTGCCATGCCGACATCAAGCTGGAAAACGTGCTCATCAACGACTGGCATAGTCCGGCACTTTCCGATTTCGGCCTCAGTCGACTGGTGCAGGACTTCGAAGCTCGAAGCGGATTCACAACTAGCGGAACCGTGAAAGGAACTGAGAGGTATATGTCCCAAGAACTGTTTAACGGACAGAAGCCAAACCTGGAGTCCGACGTTTATGCGTTCGGTGGCCTCATTTTGACTGTGAGTGGTGCAAGCGAGGGACAGGGGAGGCTTACAGAACCAGAAAGTTGCGCTAGGTCATGAGCGGAAAAGCTCCGTTCGACGGCCTCCTCAAACATGTCATTCTCCGCCGCGTGATGTTCGACGAACCACCAATTCCAAAGGACCACCCGGACCTACCAGCTCATGATCCTCTCTGGAAACTGATGCGCCGTTGCTGGGACAGAGATCCCACTGCGCGCCCTACGATGCGGGATGTTTTGCTCGAGGTAAGTCTTCGTGATAATCCATTCCGACACAGATAGTGAAGCACCTACGTGGCTTGTTTAGTTGCTCGGGGAAATTATCCGGGAAGAATCTAATCTGCAGTCAATGCCTGGCCTAGCGACTGTCGCTGACGACGGCGGCAACGAACACGTTGACATGGACCTCGATATAAACCCCCATATCCCATCGTGCCTGACAACCGTGGACCTCATCTGACATCGGCCGTCTAGATTCCACGTGCCCTTCAACACGGAGGAAGCCTGTCCTTACGCGACGCCAATCCCATCTCCGCGGGATATTCTGTAGCAGGCGTGCGCGTGGCGAAAGGAGAGCACGGTCCAATTCCTGGAGAATTGTTGCTCGCAACCCGCAAGATATTGAAAACTGTGCAATTGAAATCGAAAGTCATTCCAGTCATTGGGAAATTTATTGGAGCCGTGGCCGAAGTAGGATTACATATTGTCGAGATTATTGAGGTGGAGTCGATAGTTTTAATTTTGTCTTCTGTTGCCGCTAAAATCCTTGGCTAGGCAATGAACACAAGCGAAAATTTGTCAGCTGGCCTGGAGTTCAACCCGTGTAGGTTAGCCAATATTCTTCAAGATTTGGAGGAACAATCGACGCAACGTCGAGTCGGCAATATATGTGCTCGTGTTACTGAGATGCAAAGGTATGTGAGATTTGCTCCGGCAGCGGTTCAATGACGGCACTCTAATACCTGTTTAGGGAGCTTGAAGTTGCCCAATGGAAGATCAAGAAGCGCTATTCCTCCAACCTCGTCCCGAATGAGGTTTTGTCGTCCGACCATGCAAGTCCAGAACGGTGTCAAGGAACGGTCCTGAAAGTACTAGAGGAAATCCAGGTTTGTCATTGATCATCGTCGCTAATGACTTTGGCTGACATGCGGTGATATTAGCTCCTTGTCACTCTGGACACGACTAGCCTTATGGCTGAATTCGGTAGGCAACGTAACATCCCATTTGAGAGCTTTGGATAAGCTGACACGCTTCTGTTTTCAGAAAGTCCCGAAATACAAGAGCGCAATCGTCGGTTACTTCATCGTCTTGGGGATGGAAATTACGGAGCACAGGGAAATGCAGTCGAGGACGCGATTTGCTTGCCGGGAACCAGGATGGAGATATTGGAGCGAATCGACAATTGGATACGGGATATATCCACCACCGACCGGGTGTTGTGGATCCGCGGGATGGCTGGGCGAGGCAAATCCACTATCGCCTCCACAGTGGCTTACAATTGGCAATTACGAGCGTCCTGTGCCATCTTTCACTTCCGTCGAGGCCACGACACACTGAACGCGCGCATCGTCTGCGCTCTCGCGAGGCAGCTTGGGAGCAGCCTGAATCCGGAGGTCAGGAATGCGGTCCTGGAAAGCCTGCAAGAGAACGAGGATATTGCAGACCAACGACTCGACGTTCAGTTCGAAACCCTCTGTGCCGTGCCCCTTTCAAAGCTTGTACATCAGTCTCGCACTATCCTCTTCATTGTTGATGCTCTTGACGAATCTAAAAACTCCAAAGATGCGGTAGATTTTGTCAAGCTCATCGATCGACACTCTTCATCGTTTCCTATCAACGTCAAATTCCTTCTTACATGCCGTCCAGAGGCCCCGCTGCTTCGTGCGCTTGAGCCAAGGAAGTGGCCAGTAGAGGATTTAGACTCATCAGCCAATGTGGTGAATGACCTTGAACGGTTCATCAAGCAGGGCTGCATGCAGATTCGGGAAGACCATGGCCTCTCAGAAGACTGGCCTGCAGCCAGTGACATTCAAAGCTTGCTGGGGATGTCTCAAGGTTTATTTCAATGGGCCCAAACCGCGATCACGTACATTGGCAACGGGTCACCTGTAAATCGACTACGGGATTTACTCAGGCGACCGTCAACATGGGATGGACTCGACGACTTGTACCACGAAATCCTTTCAAAAGCGTTCAATACCGTCAGGCGAGACCCTGCGAAGCAAGAGCTTCTATGCGCTGTACTAGGGACACTGGTAGTAGCGCCGTATCCTGTGTCCCTTGACATCATCGCTGCACTCTACGGTGACAACAGCATCCTTCAGGGGGTTGATCAAGAGGATGTCATCGATTATTTACGCCAAGACATTCTCGTCGACCTGAACTCCCTTCTCCTCATCCCCGGTTCGTCCACTGGATCTATGCACCTCATGCACACCTCCATCCGTGACCTTCTCGTTGACAGGCAACGATGCAAGGCACGGGTCTATTACATCGACATATGTCAGCACCATGAACGAATTGCTGGACTATGCCTTGCCATAATGGTTCGATGTATGAAGGAGAATATCTGCAACCTGTCGGACCTCTCGAAACCGAACTCGGAGGTTCAGGACGTTATAGATCGAGAAGTGTCTACGGCCATTCGATACTGCAGTCGAGCTTGGTCGATCCACCTCACGGAAGGAGCGGAGTGGTCAAGGCTGAGCACAAACGGCCCCGATGGCCAACGAGCGGATTTCGAAACGTTCAGCCAGGAAAAGCTCCTGCACTGGCTTGAAGTGATGAGTCTGATTGGAGGTACTACTGAGGCGATGGTCATCGTAAAACGCGTGTGCTCATGGCTCTCGGTCAGTCTTTTTGTCGGATTTTCTTTCTATCTTCTACGCGGTGTGCTGAGTTTTCGGTCATAGTAATCCCATGGCAGGGCGGTTTGCGATTCCAAGTTGCTAGCCACATTGTGGAACGATGCCCAGCGGTTCATCGTCGCGTTTTCAGAGCCAATTTCGTTTGGAGCACTGCACGTTTATGCTTCGGCACTTGCCCACTGTCCCCAGCAGACGCAGCTATGGGAGTGCTATGGAAGACACGCCAAAATTCGAACCCTACATGGTGTCCTGCCTTTAACATGGCCTGCTAACCTGTGGACCAGAGACGTAAATGCTGAGGTGCAAACCGTTGCATTTTCGCCGGATGGTGTTGTTCTGGCATTCGGATCCTCTGACGGCACGATTCGATTGTGGGATGCTCAGACCGGGACGCCTTTGGGCCAGCCACTCACAGGCCACAATGACTATGTTCGCTCCGTCGCGTTCTCGCCAGACGGCAGGGCTCTGGCATCTGGATCCTCTGACGGCACGATTCGATTGTGGGATGCTCATACCGGGACGCCTTTAGGCCAGCCACTCACAGGCCACAATCACTATGTTTGCTCCGTTGCGTTCTCGCCAGACGGCAGGGTTCTGGCATCCGGATCAGACGACCGCACGATTCGGTTGTGGGATGCTCAGACCGGGACGCCTTTGGGCCAGCCACTCACAGGCCACAATGACGATGTTCGCTCTGTTGCATTCTCGCCAGACGGCAGGGTTCTGGCATCCGGATCCTCTGACCGCAAGATTCGATTGTGGGATGCTCAGACCGGGACGCCTCTGGGCCAGCCACTCACAGGCCACACTCGCTGGGTTTTGTCCGTTGCGTTCTCGCCAGACGGCAGGGTTCTGGCATCCGGATCCTCTGACGGCACGATTCGATTGTGGGGTGTTCAGACCGGGACACCTTTGAGCCAGCCACTCACAGGCCACAATGACGATGTTCGCTCTGTTGCGTTCTCGCTAGACAGCAGGGTTCTGGCATCTGGATCCGACGACCGCACGATTCGATTGTGGGATGCTCGGACCGGGACGCCTTTGGGCCCGCCACTCACAGGCCACAATGACTATGTTTCGTCCGTTGCGTTCTCGCCAAACGGCAGGGTTCTGGCATCCGGATCCGATGACCGCACGATTCGATTGTGGGATGCCCAGCCCGGGACGCCTTTGGGCCAGCCACTCACAGGCCACAATGACTATGTTCGCTCCGTTGCGTTCTCGCCAGACGGCAGAGTTCTGGCATCCGGATCCTTTGACCGCACGATTCGATTGTGGGATGCTCAGACCGAGACACCTTTGCGCCAGCCATTCACAGGCCACACTAGCTGGGTTTCGTCCGTTGCGTTCTCGCCAAACGGCAGGGTTCTGGCATCCGTATCCGAGGACCGCACGATCCGATTGTGGGATGCTCGGACCGGGACGCCTTTGGGCCAGCCACTCACAGGCCACGATGACTATGTTTCGTCCGTTGCGTTCTCGCCAAACGGCAGGGTTCTGGCATCCGGATCCTCTGACCGCACGATTCAATTGTGGGATGCTCCGACCGGGACACCTTTGGGCCAGCCACTCACAGGCCACACTAGCTCGGTTTTGTCAGTTGCGTTCTCGCCAAACGGCAGGGTTCTGGCATCCGGATCCTCCGACCGCACGATTCGATTGTGGGATGCTCAGACCGGGACGCCTTTGGGCCAGCCACTCACAGGCCACAATGACGATGTTCGCTCCGTTGCGTTCTCGCCAGACGGCAGGGTTTTGGCATCCGGATCCTCTGACCGCAAGATTCGATTGTGGGATGCTCAGACCAGGACGCCTTTGGGCCGGCCACTCACAGGCCACACTCGCTGGGTTTTGTCCGTTGCGTTCTCGCCAGACGGCAGTGTTCTGGCATCCGGATCCGACGACGGGATATTTCTAGTATGGGATCCTCAGACCGGGACACCTTTGGGGCAGCCCTTGACAGGTGGCAGCAACGTGATCTCGTTCGTTCCCATTTCTCACCGTGCTGGTACGTTTAGTGCACTCCAAGGTACTACTGATTGCTCCTTCGCAGCTGATCATGCTTCCTTTCAGCTCCTGAGGGACATCCGAGACTTACATACTGCATTCCAAACTTTCACGATCACTGGGTGAAATTATCCTCCTCTCGCCTGTTCTGGCTTCCCTCTCAGTACTGGGCCGACGACAATCCGACAGTACTTCTTTCTAATGGAATCCTTGTCATCATATCTGGCGGCAAGCATTCCATATTCCATGTCTCGCATGCGCTCTAGCTTTAATTGATTGACCATACGTTACATGTCGGGGGCGTTCTAACCCAAATTGCGAATCTTTGACGGGCCATTGATTCCAGATGCGCCTTCAGCAGGCAACGGTATCAATAGACTCATAAATTAGCGGACTGGTTGTCACCTCGATGTGGCTTATTCTATTGAGAAACCCCCCTCGGGGAAACCCCCCTTCCAATAGACCCTGTGATTTTGGGCAAACACTGCCGACAGAAAATATTATGTAATATAATGCTTTTCCCGCTAATTAGGTACATGGGCTGAGAAAATAATGAGGAGTCCGGAGAATCGGGACCGGGGCACCGTTCGGATGGCGTTGGAGGCCCAGCTCGGCGTTTTTGACGTTGGCGCAAAGTCAAAGTGCGGGACGTGAAGAGAGAAGCACCAGAATAAGTTGCAGGCGACGAAATTGATATCGAGGAGCGGAGATGAGGGATACAGAACACCCAATGTGGGATAATGAGACCAATGATGCGAGTTGGTGTTGACACTGTTACTCCAAGCACTGCCTCCCACAACGGCAAAAGAAACGAGTGTTCCGCTAGAGATTTGATCAACATGACAGCGTAAATGGTATTACATGCTTGGCCCGAACTTTTGGCTGGATTGTAGATACAGTGGCCACTGATCACCCGAACGACTCGGATTACTCTGAAATCTCCAAAAGAAGCGATTACGAACGTGAACGGGCTCGCAAATGCCATTAACCAGCTAAATCGTCATCTCTCACCTTGATTATACAAGTAAAGAGCGGTACTGTAGCATCTATAATCGGTTTAGAGCTTCAGATGAAGAAGCCTAAAGCTCGATATGCACGCTTGTCATTGCTTGTTCCCCGATCCCCATGTCGTGAGACCCTACCACTGGCCCAGCAGTCGGAAGCATCGCCCACCTAATAAGCAAATTGTAAATTATATATTTTTTTTGGTGATACTAAGCCTTCCGATAGATGGGCCACTTCCGATAGGAAAGATTTCTGGGGGGGTTTCTCCGAAAAGGGGGTTTCTCAATAGAATAAACCCCTCGATGTCATCTCGTTGTAATATAGTGTTCGTTTTCTCCTATTCTGCGACATGTTTGTTTGATTTTGTGCTCTGCACGTGGCGTTGTAAAAGGGCTGGGTTGTCAAATGTGAATGATTATGTGATACATAATACGTGGATGCGTGCAAGCAATATGCTAGTACCAGAGATAAAAAACGAAGGAAACGACATGCAAGACTTTACAAAACGAAGTGAACGCACGGACAAAGCAAGAGACCCCCCACATTTCCCACAACCGAAACTGGGAAACTGAAAAAAAGTCCTCAGATAAATGGTACATCCGCCATCTCCAATATTTGTATTGCCATCCAGCACTTGCTCATCCCCGCCATGTTCATCGTCTTCCCCTTCGGCATCACCCTCGTCGTCTTCGTCCTCCTCATCCTCCTCTCCGTTGCTCCCTCCGTACTCTGAGCCCGGTAACGATCCCGACATACTGTCAAAGCTCAATTTCCTCCTCGCATGTCGGTGGTGCTCCTCGCTTTCCGACGCCGAATCCGCCAGCGTCGTACTCCGATCATCAGATACGACCGGACCAAAGGACTTGGAGAGACTTCCTTCCTCCCATTATGCGCAACGGAATTCGCAGCTGCACCCGCAGTCGAAGTCGAGCTTGATGATCTTGGACTAAAGTTGCGTAACCGTTTGGGACGACTTGTAACGGACGTGTCGGAAACGGCGCCGAGAGTCGGCGGCAACGGAGGATCCAAATCTGGCAAGTCGACGTCGGGCAACGGGTCTCGCCATTAATTGAAGTCGGTGAACTCTGTAGCCCACTTCTTGTGTACCGGACGGGAACATCTGGTCCACCAGGTCGGTCACGTGGATCAACCTGGAAGCGAAGAGCGGACGAAAGTTAGCATCGTTTACACATCGAGAATCATATCCTGAATATAATACTTACGAAGATTTGTACCCTGCCAACTCCAAAAGCTCCATCTCCACCTCTCCGCTCGAGTCGATCGTGAAACTTGGGACGTTGACGCTACGAGCGCATCCGTGATTCGATTCCCAAATCCGGCGTAAAAAGGTTCCTTGTGCTGCAGCCCAAAGAGACGTTAGATATCACTCAAGCGAGCCATCTTGAACACTTCCGGCTTCCGCATGATAACCTCTCTGTGAAACATCATAACGTCCTCGTCAGCAACGCGCGCGCCTCCACACGTCATCACGAGACAACTCACCGATGCAAGGACGCCACTGACCGATCGGGACTGGTAGGCCGTGAAGATGAAGATTGGAAAGAAACGCCGATGGAGGCCGGAGCGGTCTTGGAGGGACCCATGGGTGGAGAAACTCGAGAGTAGTTCATCTCTTACCAATCATCCCACTTCATAACCAACTGTTCGCTCCCCGCAACATCCGAATCCGCCAACAGCCTCACATACTCCACTTTCTCGTCGTCAAACCAGTGCGTACTCTCCAAGTCGTCAAACCTTCTCCTCTGCCCTCCGTCGGTCGCATAAACTCGATTGGAAAGAGAACTTCTTCCCCTCCATATTGACCCATAACACGTCTCGTTCAGCTCCGTCCGGGAAGAGCTGGCCGCCTTGACCGAATGCCGAGGAATTTTCGTCCTCGGACGTGGAGTAAGGTTTGGCCCTCGCAGCGTCATCCTTCGCAACGTCCTCCGCAGCCGCAACCGATTGCCCAAGGTGACTAGGTCCCACATTCACCACCGCATAATGCTTCACAAGCGGTTTGAAAGTCGGTTTCGCTGGTGACCTCATCGGGAAAGCTCCCTACTCCCATGTACTTATAATCCGGAGGTGACGTCGACCAGTCCCCCGGCGTTCGGAATCGTAACCTGCACGTCTGGAGGCGCGGAAACACCTCAAACATAAGGTCGTTTACTGTCCAGTAATGGTAAATGCGAGATTGATGGGGGTGATGAGGACGAAGGGAGCGGTCGAGACGATTCGCGGCCTGGTTGCGGTGAGGAAAGTCCCTGGTCTGGTGTCTTGCCAACCTCGTCTAACTCGTCTCCAGTAGCTTCGGCATTATGATATCCAGCCATATCCAGCGCAACGTCCTTCCCATAAACAACCTCCGGCGGCTGCACAGCCTCCTCATCCAAAGCTTCTGCGGCGTGCTTTGACTGCTCGTCCGCCCTGTTGCTGGGCCGACAACCCCACTTTCACATCACGCGGATGATCCCTGGCTTTCTTCGCTTGGTCTACCACGGTATTAAGAGCGGTTGTTATCACGCTTTTCGCAAGTTTTGGTGCGGCGGACTAATGGTCTTGGCTTTGCGCAGGAGGAGGTTGAGGCGGTGGAGTCTGCGTCTGCGGGTGGATGATCCGGTCCGGATTGTTCAGGAGTTGAGATTGAGGATCAAAGTTCGCAGCAGGTGTACCGACTTCCCCGAGCTTCGGCGATGAAGGAGATGCGGGTGACGTCCTCCCCGAAGCGGAGGTGGGACTGGGTGGTGAGATGCTGTCTAGGTCGGCTCATTCATTGCCCCCTTTTGGAGCGAGCGAAAAAGAAAATTCGGTTAAATTAGCTATACAACATTTCCGGTCCGGGACTAACCTTGGAGCGTGAGGATGCGTTCTTGTCTCCATCGGAATTAGCTTCCCGGTCGGCGTCAGGGGCTCCAAAGCGTCCAGCGGTCTCGTATTGGCGTTGCACGTCAACGTTGTTCTTCTTTTCGCCGCTAGATACCTATGAGAGGCAGTCACAATGTCAACATTAATGCCCTCAAATGTGGAGAGATACTCGGTCATGGGTGCACGGTCGTAGAAGCGCCGGACCGACTGACCTGAGTGCGGCACCAATATGGGACTCGTCATAGACTATTCCGGAATATCCTCCTGGGCCTCGAAGACAGAGACCGCTTCGCCTGCGTACCTCATCTTCATCGAAAATGGGATCGGTTTGGCGTTGACGAGCGCGCTGACGTCTTTTTCGCCTGGTCGGAGGACCTGCCATTTGCCGAGTCGCACACGGGAAGGGAGAGTACGCAAGCTCCCATTCGCCTGTGGTTTTGTTGATGCATTCTGCGACTATAACTTCAATTGCGCCCGTGAGAGTTGATGTATTGATTGGTGAGAGGCTTGTGTAGTATGAGGTTTACAGCGGAGACCGCTCCTCGGACGTAGTTCATTGCAGCTGTACCAGGGATAGGTGGGGAGGAGAGTAAAAGGATGAAGGTTGGGTGCTGGAATGCGAGTATAAAGTAAACGTGGAATGCGGTGAATGTGATACGATGAGTGCGGGTGAGTGGGTGGGGGATATAAAGTGACGAGTAGAATTAGGATGGGAGGAAGCGAAACTACTGTTGGGATTTGGTCTGACCCCTCGAATGAAGGCACGTGAGCTTCCCACTTCCGGATACTTTCTACCAGACCTCATTTTAAGCGCTGAGTAGATCACTACACCCAAACCCATACGTCCAGATCATACGGAGCGTCACGTTCGACACCCGATTTGCGAATATGTAACTAGCTCGCATGGAGCTATGTGCTTGTGTCATCTAGCGGCCTCCTCATCACACACTACAGTGCTAAAAGTTGCTTTGTAAATATGGTCAGGTATGCCGCTTAGTACAAGTACTCGGAAGTACTGTTCTATGGGCTGTCTAACCTGTTCCGCATGCGGAGGACGGCGAGGAACTTCAGCACGACCTGAGGAGGCGCCACTGAGACCTTTCGCGGAGAGTCGGCGATGCAGAAAATAAATAGAACTCGGCCAACAACACTCACGACATTTTATAGGCGGCACTACGGCCCTGGGGCCATTTTTTACATCGCGCGAGAGACAAACCCGAAACAGGAAGAAAAGAAACATTACACGGAAACAGAAAAACAGAAAAAAGAAAACACGGAAACAGAGAAGCAACAAAAAACAGAATTAAGGGCGGGAGGGAGGGTGGCGGAAAAAGGGGAGAGCTCATTGAGAGGCGCAATCAGCAGAACAGAGGGAGCATACCTGGCGGGAAAAGGGGAGAGCTAACGAAAACCACAGCACATTTGCGACCGGACTGATAAAGAGCCCTCAGGCTGCGCTCACTCTCCCAGGTCAAAAATAGACCGCTTGGAGAAGCTGAGCAATCCATGTCAAGTGCTGTTCCGCGGTGGTGCAGGGGCTACGGATAATGTGCAGCGTTAGTTGCTGGCGAGCGCGCCGGGGCAAGCGAGCCCAATGCGGATGCGAACAAAAAAAGGAGCAGCGTGCTCGGGCAAGCGTGCCTAAAGACCGACTAACTCCGCAAGGCGCGGCCAAGCATCGCCAGCGGGAGACGCTCGGTCTCAGTGGCCTTCTGAAATGAATACATTAAAGACGAACAACCTCATTTCCGCGTGTATCAGTTACAATAACCTTGGCACAAACACTTCAACCGTAAATACGTTCATCCAAACTATCCCTCCCCCTTGTTTGGCCTTCTGGACCAATAGCGTGACGCTCCCCGACGACCTCGCCCCCGAATACCCCCGACCTTTCACTAAATCGTTGCATCCCATATAGTCCACACGTCGATCCGATCCCGTGGTCATCTCTCACACAACGCTGAATCTGCGGAGGACAAAACACGTCCACTGCAATATCGGCATGGCACTCCTGAATGCGTCCAACAGTCTGACACGATGAAATTGTACATGTGACCAATGGAGAGGACACTGTATGCGACTCGTTGATGTATCCTACTCCTATAACGTCGATTGCGCATGAGAGAGTCGAAGCATTGAATGGGAGGGAGGACTTGCGGATATAAGTTCGTCAATTGCCCACATGTTCAAGTTCGCTTTGACCACGCGTCATCCCACGGTTCGTATCGTGCAGAGTCTCCCCCCGCGCCACGCTGGGAGCTCCGAAGCGGGGTATCTCTGCTCGATCCAATTTGAAGACTGTATTGGATATTTGTGGTCCCAGTGGGACGCAGAACGTTCCACTTCGGAAAAACAAATCCGAACGAACACGTACTCGTTTCTCCGGCGAGGACAAGTGGCTGTTCCCACCCGACTCTACCCTCTCTGTCTTCTCCCCATCACCCAATTTCCCTCCTCTCTTACGTTGGAATACCCCCTCTCGTCAGAAAGGTACGAACGATAGAGAATTGTCATCCATCACACCAGCGCCGGCGTGGTTTTCGTTTGGCCTTGCTGACCTGCTCCAATATCGTGCCGCATACGCAGTCGCAGTCAGGGCACCTGAGAACACTGGAAGATACTTCGAGTCAGATCCTTGATGGACGCAGCGTCGCATGTTCAACCAGGTCGACAGTTGGAGTTCTTCGAGACGGTCCAGGAACTCGCGGGAACCCTTGAGCTTCCTGAACACCCCTCAACGACCGGTGGTTATGCAGATATCTATCGCGGTTCCTGGACAACCCCTCAAGGTGAACGAGTCCAAGTGGCTGTCAAGGAGCTCAGGACTCTCATCCCAAAGGATCGACAAACTGAGCGGGAAGCGTTAAAACGGAAAGCAGACTTGGTCGGTGACTTCGATCGTGCATCATCCCTCACGTGATACATATTAACCTTCTTTGGGATAAAGCGCCTAAAACGGGAAGCCTTTGTTTGGAGCCAGACAACACACCGAAACCTTCACCCCCTACTTGGGTACTGTTCGCGACCCCAACCACGGCTTATCAGCCCTTGGTGCAGTCAGGGAAACTTGAAAGACTACTTAGAGGCGAATCCGGGTCTTACCCGATGTCAGAAGCTTCGTCTGGTGCGCCCCCTTCGAAATTGCCCGCTCTCTCCCGGCCCTGAATCGTCCATCATACCCTCCCAGATCTTCCAAGCCGCTTGCGGCCTCAAGCATCTCCATTCGCGAACTCCCCCAATCTGTCACGCCGATGTTAAGCCTGAAAACGTGCTGATTCACGATTGGTATGGTCCGGTGCTTTCCGATTTCGGTCTAAGTCGGGTTGTCCAGGATCTCGAGGCTCAGAGCGGGTTTACAACCAGCGAAACGGTGAAAGGAACCGTGAGGTACATGGCCAACGAACTGTTCGCTGGACAGAAACCAAGCCCGGAAAGCGACGTCTATGCTTTCGGTGGTCTTATTTTAACTGTGAGTATGTGCAATTGAGAGATAGGGGAGGCTTACCGAACCAGAGTGTTGCGCTAGGTCATGAGCGGAAAGGCTCCATTTAACGGTCTTCTCCATCATGTCATCCTCCGTCGTGTGATGCTACACGAGCTACCTATTCCAAAAGACCACCCGTACCTACCAGCTCATGATCCTCTCTGGAAACTCATACGCCGTTGCTGGAACCAGGATTCCACTGCCCGACCTACGATGCAGGAAGTTCTGCAGGAGGTAAACCTTTATGGCAATTTTCTCCCACCCCGATACTTAAGCAAGGATTTGACTTATCTAGTTGTCGGGGCAAATTATCCGCGAAGAATCAAATTCGGGGCCAAGGCTCGACCTGGCGTCTGTTACTGGTGACGGTGCTAACGAATACTGCGATATGGAACTCGATGTAATTCTCAATATCTCATCTTGCCTTCCAGCTCTGGATTCCCTCTAACATCCGTTATCTAGATTCCGGATGCTGTGCAACACGGAGGAAACACACCCTCGCTCACTAGCAATGCTGTCTCCGCGACATACTCGCTGTCAGGCATGCCCGTGGCGAAAGAAGAACGCAATGCAACACCTGGAGAATTATTGCTCGCAACTCGCAAGACGTTGAAAGGGGTTCAGTTGAATTCGAAAGTCATTCCGGTCATAGGGAAATATATCGGAGCCACCGCCAAAGTAGGGTTAAGTCTGCTTGAGATTGCCGAGGTGGGGTCAATGGTTCGGTTCTCGTCCGTTGTGCCGCTAAAGCTCCCTGTTTAGGCAATGAACGAAAGCAAAAACTTGTCGAACAGTCTAGAGCTCCGCCCGTGGAGGTTAGCCAATATTCTTCAAGATTTGGATGAACATTCGAGGCAACATCGAGGCGGCAATATACGGGCCCATGTTTCTGAGATACAGGAGTACGTGGACATGATTCTTCAGAGACCAATACCCGCATACTAACGCCCTTTAAAGGGTACTTGAATTTACACAAGAGAAGATCAAGGAGCGCTATTCTTCCAACCTAGTCGGGAACGAGTTTTCTTCGTCGAACTATGCAAGTGAAGAACTGGGTCTAAGAGCGGTCCGGCAGGTGTTGGAGGAAATACAGGTCCGTCATTGCTCACCCATCACTACACACATTGGCTGACACTTTGATGTTAGTTCCTCATCACTCTGGACACGACTGGTCTTCTGATTGAATTCGGTAGGCAATATAACCTCGCAATCAAGGGCCTTGGGTAAGCTGACAAACATTTGTATGCAGAAAACATAGAGGTTCAAGAGCAAAACCGTCGCTTGCTTAGGTGCCTAGGAGATGGAAGATACGGGGCACAAGGCAACGCGATCGAGGATGTCGTTTGCTTGCCGGGAACCAGGGTGGAGATATTGGAACGTATTGAAAATTGGATACGGGATAAATCCACCCCCGACCGGGTATTCTGGATCCGCGGGATGGCAGGGCGAGGCAAATCCACCATCGCATCCACAGTGGCTCACAATTGGCAATCTCGAGCCTCCTGTGCCATCTTTCACTTCCGTCGAGGCCATAATCCGGTGAACGCGCGCATTGTTTGCGCGCTCGCAAGGCAGCTCGGGAGTTGCTTGGTTCCCCAAGTCAGGAATGCGGTCCTTGAAGGCGTGCAGGAGAATGAAGACATCGCAGACCAACGACTCGACATCCAGTTCGAGACCCTGTTTGTCGTACCCCTTTCAAAGCTTGTACATCAGTCTCGCACTATCCTCTTCATTGTTGATGCGCTTGACGAATCTCAAAATCTCAAAGATGCGGTGGATTTCGTCAAGCTCATCGATCGACACTCTTCATCATTTCCCACCAACGTCAAATTCCTTCTTACCTGTCGTCCAGAGGCCCAACTTCTTCGTGCTCTTGAACCAAGGGAGTGGCCAGTGGAAGATTTGGACTCGTCAGTCAATGTGGTGAACGACCTTGCAAGCTTCATCAAGCAAGGCTGCACGCAGATTCGGGAAGATCATGGTCTCCCAGAAGACTGGCCTGCATCTAGCGATGTAAGGAGCTTGGTGGAAATGTCACAAGGCTTATTTCAGTGGGCCCAAACCGTAATCACGTACATTGGCGACAGGTCACCCATGAATCGACTACGCGATTTGCTCAAGCAGCCGTCGACATGGGATGGGCTCGACGACCTGTACCATGAAATCATTTCAAATGCGTTCAATATCGTCAGGCGAGACCCGGCGAGGCAAGAGCTTTTACGCTCTATATTAGGAAACCTGGTTGTCGCGCCGTACCCTGTCTCCCTTGAAATCATCGCTGCACTCTACGGTGGCAACAGCGTCTTCGGAGGGGTTGATCAAGAGGGTGTGATCGAATATCTACGCCAAGACACTCTCGTAGACCTAAACTCCCTCCTCCTCATCCCCACTTCACCCACCGAACCTATGCACCTCATGCACACCTCTATCCGTGACTTTCTTATTGACGAAGAACGATGCAAAGAACAGGTCTACTACATCGATGTACGTCATCACCATGAACAACTTGCAGACCTATGCCTTGGCAGAATGGTTCGATCTCTCAAAGAAAACATGTGTAACCTGTCAGACCTCTCGAAGCCAAACTCGGAGGTTCAGGACGTTATAGAGCGGGAGGTGTCCACAGCCCTTCGTTATTGCAGCCGAGCTTGGCCCATTCACCTCACGGAAGGGGCGGAGTGGTCCATGCTAGTCTCGCAGGGTCCCGGTGGCTACCAAGCGGATTTCGAAACATTCAGCAAGGAAAAGCTCCTGTATTGGCTTGAGGTGATGAGTCTGATTGGTGCTACCGTTGAGGCAATTGTTATTGCAAAGCGCGTGTACTCTTGGCTTTCGGTGAGTCCGTCTGTCGAATTCTATATATAGGTTTAACTCGGTGTGCTGAATCGACGGTCATAGCGATCCAATGATGGGACGGCATTCGATTCCAAGCCGCTGACCACATTATGGGACGATGCCTGGCGGTTCATCGCCGCGTTTTCAGAGCCAATTTCCTTTGGAGCATTGCACGTTTATGCTTCGGCGCTTGCCCACTGCCCTCGGAAGACGCAGCTATGGGAATACTACGGAAGACACGCCAAAATTCAAACTCTGCGTGGTGTCCAGCCTTTAACGTGGACAGCTAACCTGTGGACCAGCGCCGTTGGTGCTGCAGTAAACACAATTGCATTTTCGCTAGATGGTGCTATTCTGGCATCCGGATCCGGGGACGGAAGGATCCGATTGTGGGATGCTCAGACCGGGGCGCCTTGGGGCCGGCCAGTCACAGGCCACAATCGCTCGGTTTTCTCCGTTGCGTTCTCGCCCGATGGCAAGGTTCTGGCATCCGGATCCGGCGATTGCACGATCCGATTGTGGGATTCTCACACCGGGACGCCTTTGGGCCAGCCACTCACAAGCCACAATGACTCGGTTCGCTCCATTGCGTTCTCGTCAGACGGCAGGGTTCTGGCATCCGGATCCGACGACTGCACGATCCGATTATGGGATGCTCAGACCGGGATGCCTTTGAGCCAGCCACTCACAGGCCACAATGACTGGGTTTGTTCCGTTGCGTTCTCGCCGGATGGTAAGCTTCTGACATCCGGATCCGACGACTGCACGATTCGATTGTGGGATGCTCAGACCGGGATGCCTTTGGGCCAGCCACTCACCGGCCACAATCGCTCGGTTCGTTCGATTGCGTTCTCGCCAGACAGCAGGGTTCTGGCATCCGGATCCTCTGACGGCACGATTCGACTGTGGGATGCTCAGAGCGGGACGCCTTTGGGCCAGCCATTCCGAGGCCATCACGGCTCGGTTCGTTCCGTTGCGGTCTCGCCAGACAGTAGGGTTCTGGCATCCGGATCCGATGACGGGACCATTCGATTGTGGGATGCTCAGACCGGGATGCCTTTGGGCCAGTCACTCACAGGCCATAATCGCTCGGTTTGCTCCGTTGCGTTCTCTTTAGATGGCAGCGTTCTGGCATCCGGATCTGACGACAGCACAATTCGATGGTGGGATGCTCAGACCAGGACGCATTGGGGTCAGCCAATCACAGGGCACAATTATTCGGTTCGTTCCGCCGCGTTGTCGCCAGATGGCAAGGTTCTGGCATCAGGATCCGGCGACAGGAGGGTTCGATTGTACAATGCTCAGACCGGGACGCCTTTAGGCCCGCCACTCACAGGCCACAACGACTGGGTCTGCTCCCTTGCGTTCTCGCCGGATGGCAGGCTTCTGGCATCCGGATCCGACGACCGCACGATTCGATTGTGGAATGCTCAGACCGGGATGCCTTTGGACCAGCCACTCGCAGGCCACAATCGCTCGGTTCGTTCGGTTGCGTTCTCGCCGGACAGCAGGATTCTGGCATCCGGATCCTCCGATGGCACGATTCGATTGTGGAATGCTCAGACCGGTGCACCTTTGGGCCAGCCACTCCAAGGCCATAACGGCTCGGTTCGTTCCATTGCGCTCTCGCCAGACAGCAGGGTTCTGGCATCAGCATCCGATGACGGGACGATTCGATTATGGGATACTCAGACCGGGATGCCTTTGGGGCAGCCACTCACAGGCTACAACACCTACTTTCGTTCCGTTGCGTTCTCGCCATGCGGAAGGGTTCTGGCTTCCGGATCCCCCGACTGCACCATTCGATCGTGGGATGCTCAGACAGGGACGCCTTTGGGCCAACCAGTGACAGGCGACAATGAAATCCTCTCGTTCGTTCCCGTTTTACTCGCTTGTACGTTCATTGAGGACCATGCTACCAATGAGCCCTTTCTCACAGCCCTAAATCTCTTCTTTTCAGCTCTGCCGCGGCCCTCGAGCCTTGAATACCGTATTCCAAACCATCAAGATCACTGGGTGAAACTATCCTCTTCTCGCTTCTTCTGGCTTCCCTCTCAATACTGGGACGACCGATCTCCGACAATACTCCTTTCGAACGGAACGCTTGTCGTTGTTTCCGACAGAAAGCTTTCCATATTCGATGTCTCGCATGCTCTCGAGCTTTAATGGTTTCCTTGTATGCTCATATGTTCCGCGTTCTAACGTGAATTGAGGACCCTTTGACGAATCATTGGTTCTGGAAGTGCCTTTAGTAGATAATAGTACGTTTGGAACACATAACTCGGTGGAATGGTTGTGGCCCAGATCTCATCTCATTGTAACAGGGTAGTTGTCTCCTCTGAGCATACCACCTGTTTGCTTTATTTGTGGTTTGCCCACGGCGTTGTGAAAGCACTCAGACACCACGTGTGATTGATTATATGATATATCATGCGTGGCTGCGTGCAAGTAATACGCTACTACCAGAGGTAAAAACGAAGGAAACGAAATACAAGAATTTAAAAAATGAAGCGAACGCACGGACAAAGCGAAAGACCCCTCCGCTGCTCTCCATGACCAGAACTGAGAAGAAATGTCCTTCAGATGAAGAGTACCTCCTCCAATATATCGCGTCGACCTGCACATCTTCATCCTCAACCCTCCACCTCTTCATCCACTTCACCATCACCCTCGCCCTCTTCATCCCCTCACCGTCTTCCTCTCCTTCGCTCCCTTCGTACTCCGAGCCAGGTAATGACCCCGGCATACTATAAAAGCTCAATTTCCTTCTCGCATGTCTATGGTGCTCTTTGCTCTCCAACGCCGAATCCCCTAAGGTCGTACTCTGATTATCAAACACCACCGACCGGACGAATGGACTTGGAAAGGCTTCTTTTCTCCCATTACGTGCAACGGGAGTCGCAGCAGTCGCAGTCGCAGTACAATTCGAGCTTGAAGATCGCAGATTGAATTTGCGCAACCGACTGAGGACGTGTCGGAGACGGCGCTGAGAGCCGGAGGAGGATCCAAATCTGGTAAGTCGACGTCGGGGAACGGGTCTCGCCAGTAGTTGAAGCCTGCGAACTTTCTAGCCCGCTTCTTGTGCACGAGAGGGAACATTTGGTCCACCAGGTCGGTCATACCTTGAAGCGAAGAGCCGACCAAAAAGAGATTGTCAGCATCGTTTACACCTCGAGTACTGTCTCTGCGATATCTACTTACAAAGATTGTACCTAACTAGCTCTAACAGCTCTATCTTGACCTCTCCACTCCAGTCGGTTTGGAAATCCTCGCGCTGGGGACGTTGACGCTCGGATACGAAAGCGCAATCCGTGATTCGATCCCCAAATCCAGCATAAAAGGGCTCGTTATGCTGCAGGCCGAAGAGGCGTTGAATATCCCGCAAGCAGGCCATCTTGAATAGTTCCGGCTTGCGCATGAAATTGATAATTATTCTGCTTAATCCCCTTTGAATAATCCTTCGTCAAGTCCGCTTGCCCGATTGCCCTAGATGTTAAGGATATCATCTTGTACCCAATATAGGTGTGTAACTTGGCAACACCCAGATGCGTCCAATCTCGGTTAATGAGGTTGAATCACAGCGCGTCAGACCTAGACAACAGGTGATCAGTGACGCATAGACACGGTGGCAGACAGATCCGGAGGAAGACGCACTTTTTGATATATTCCCATCAATATCACCGACCACGACTCTATCCGCCTCCTTCCAAACGAAGATCTTTGGAAGACTCCGGTCGCGGGCAATGAGAACGTGATTGTATTGGCGCCTTTCTGCGGGTCCAACGCCTTCAGTTGATCAGATGAGAGTCGTAGAGTCTCGACGTAGCTCCTATGCTTGGTTGGTGGCGTAGTCGTCGTCGTTGACGAAGGGCTTGTTGGACGAGAAGCGGGGGATGGGGACGGAACGTTGATGGCTGCCGGAGCAGTCTTGGAGGGACCCATAGGCGGAGAAGTCGGGTGCTGCAGCTTCAGACATATCCTACGGTGACAGACGGTTATCCAGTCAACATCCATCGCCCTCCCAACCAGTGGACTCGGGCATCTCACCAAGTCCGCAGGAGCGCTCGCAGTCGGCATCGGAGCCGGTCTCCCACCTCCCACCTCCGCCGGTACTCCCAAGGCTCTTTCCGCCGCTACCATCGTAGGAACCTGCTGCTGCTCAGCCGTGCAACTCCGACTCCACCACCTAGCCCAACTCGTCCCTGGCGCCCTCTTCTCCCTCACAGCCATCGTAGCATTAGCAGGTGGCGAACTCAGACTTGTAGGTGGTGATGTATGTTCTGGATTGGATGCGCAGGAAGATAATGACGGACGCAGTTGATGTTCAGGTAAAGGTTTCATGTTATGCCTCTATTGAAGGAAAGCTGCAATCAAGGGAGAATCATCTTGTCGAGTGATGAACCTATACCCGACGAAATAACAAACGCTGATTAGTGCCCCCTCTGTCTCAGAAAACGGAATTCAACATTCATACCTAGTATCACCCCCACTTCATAACCAACTGCTCACTCGCAGCAACAGCCGGACATACCCCACAAACCACTTCGCGCTTTCCAGATCATCGAACCTCCTCCGCCCTTCATCATTGTCGCATGAGCTCAATTGAAAAGGGAACTTTTGGCCCCTAGATGCTGACCGCGGACTATGAATCGTTGTCCATCGGACATAGATGAAGCTTTGGGCCCCGCAGCCTCATCCTAGGCGACGTCCTCCGCAGTTGTAACCGATTGCTCGAGGAGACTAGGCCCTACATCAACGACCACATCATCCTTCACAAGCGGCTTGGAAGTGGGTCTCGCAGGCGACCTCATCGAAAATGCTCCCCGTCCTTCCACATGTCATCCGGCAGCGACGTCGACAAAAGTTCCCCCGAATTCGGAATCGAAAGTTGGACATCCGGATCGGCCGAACCGTTCCGAACCCAAGGGCATTTAGTCTCGAGTAACGGTAAATGGGATGTTGATGGTGGTGAGGAGGACGAAGGGAACGGTTGAGACGATTCGCGGTCTGGTTGCGGTGTGGAGAGTCCTTGGCGTCGATGCCTGGTATCTTGCCAACCTCGTTTGACTCGTCTCCAGTAACTTCAGCGTTATGATACCCAGCCATATCCAACGCGATGTCTTTCCCATAAACGACTCCCGGCGGCTGAGCGGCTTCCTCATCCAAAGCCTCCTCATCCAAAGCCTCCCCGGCGTCCTGCGACTCGGCGTCTGCCCTGTTGCGGGGCGACAACTCCACCTTCACATCATGAAGATGGCCCTTCGCTTTCTTCTTCGCTCGGTATATTGCGGTGTTGGGGACGTTGGCTATGACAGTTTTGCAAGCTTCGGTGCGGGCGGTCAAAATGGTGTTGGTTTTGCTGAGAGAGGAGGGTGAGGCGGTGGAGTCTACATCTTTTCGTTGGGTGCACCGGTCGGGATTGTTGAGGGAATTGAGTGAGAATCGAATTTCGCGGTCGCAGTAGCATTTTCTCCGAGCTTTGGCGATATGACGTGCTCCTCGAGGCGGAAGTAGTGCTTGGTAGTGAGATGGCCGTCGAGAAACGTCGGCTTTTACAGTGCGACCGAAAAGAACATTCGGTTAGATTAGCCACACCCAATGGAACATTTTCGGACCGGACTGACCTTTCAGCGTGAGGATGCAGCGTTAGCGTTCTTGTCTTTGTCGGAATTGGCTCCAGGGGCGAAACATCCAGCGGTCTTGCGTTTGCGTTGAGAGTCACCGCTGCTCTTCTTTTCGCCGCTGAGTACTGGGAGGCGCGGGCATAGTGTCAGCAGCGTCCCCAGATGTGAATAGAGACTAGGTAATGGGTGCAGGATCGTTGTCAGGGCAAGTCAAAGCGGACGACTGACCTGAGCTCGGCACCAATATGGGACTCGTCATGAGCTCCTCCGGGACGTCCTCCTTGGTTTCGAAGACCCAGAGCATGTCTCCTGCGTTCCTAAGTTTGATGGAATAAGGAGTTGGTCTGCCATTTGGCGAAGAGTCTGACGGTCTTGTCACTTGCCGTCATTTGCTGAGTCGGATGGAATGGACTGGAGCCCGCAAGATCTTGTTCTGGTGTTGCTTCGTCCAATGCGTGCTACGCACATAACGTCAATTGCACCTGTACGTGAGAGTTGATTCCTGAGAGAGAAGTCTTTATTATTAGACTGTGAGAGTGAGTGAAAGCGACGGGTGATGCGAGTGAGCGTTAAGTAAAGCGAGCGAGGATGTGGAGCGGATGTTGCGATTTCGTCTGACCCTGTTTCACACCACGTGACATTAGGGACTGGCAAAGGTTAGGTTCGTGTGCACATGCACACGGACCCACCAGGTGCAGGTCATCATTCGAACCGATTTCCGGGGCACGATTACAGTCTGCCTGTGCAAAGGTTCTATTATTATCCCAAAGCCCGGATACTTCGCGTAACGCGTGTGCTTCCATTTCGTGGTCATGTTCCCGCTGTTCGGCTGGTTGAGGTAATAGCACAGGTCCGCGATAAGCCACACCGAAAAAGCGGGAATTTTGCGTGTGTGAATTAGTCACCTGACCGACCACTGGTCCCCTCCACCAAATACCCTCTACTTACGTAGCGGGAATTGGACATTGGACAAGACTCGTATTTTAGAACTCCACCAATAACCCTCTACTTACGTAGCGGTAGTTCATCGGACAACCATCACATGTACAGAGCAATTCAATAGACTCCTTCTTGACACCCGTAGTCGACGCGCGGAGTTTCCATCCCGAGCAGACCTTGACCAGCACTCAGGCGGGTTATATCCCAGACACTGTACAGATGGCGGGAAGATGTGTGACTACTTGGCAGGCCTAGTACTTCGAGCCTATACATGCGATACACATTAAAGAAGAATGTTATTGGCACTCCGGAGAACTTTTGTCGACGGCGAGGAATTTGCCCCCTCATCATCCCGACTACCTCATTCCGGCATATATAATGACATTTTCCGCGCGGATACTTCAAAATTAATGACGTCCATCCCAAATTATGGCACATCCTTGTTTGAGTCGTTCAGACTGATCCGCTCCCCAACAACCTTCTCCTCGAACACTCCCGATCCCTCGCCAAATCTTCACTTCCTATACTTCTGAACATCGATCCAATCTCGTTATCATCTCTTTTATAACGTCGGATCTGCAGAGGCGACGGCACGTTCATTACGATGCCGTCCAGTTCCACCCGATGAAGTAGCACATCTGACTTAAAGCGTCAGACTTATACATCAAGAGTCAGCGAAGAGAAAGAAAAAGGTACAGAGATCACGAAAAAAAGTACCAACTACTAGTCCAATCGGTGTCTCTGACCAAAAATCTATCGCCTCTTCCCCAACGGAAACCGTGGCAGTCCGTCCACGCGGCGAGTCCAGTGGCAGTCGAGAAGGCCGTAAGTAATCCTGTCAACTCCCACTAGCCAAGTCGCATATTCAATGAAGAGGGTATTCGCATTTGACTCGTTGATGCGTCTTGCTCCTAAAACGTCGATTGCGCCCGCGAGAGTTAAAGCGTCGGATGGGGGAAGATGTGTGGTTCCGAGTGGTGGCGAAATTCCGCGCGTTCCTGGGACCTTGTGGCATCCCACGGTTCATAATCTGAAGCGCCTCTCTTTCTGTCCCTGTCCCGCCTCAACGCCTCTCCGTATTCCCGGTGCTTATGAACGATATCGTGGATGGTACCGGTACAGTATCATGTACCAAATGACTGGACAGATCCTCAGAGTGGTGAAGGACCAACATCTCCACCTCGATGCGATCCACTAAGTCACTGTGTCGACAAACAACGAACTCCGTCGTACTGACAACCAGGATATATGGTCATCGTCTCACCTCCGCACGCTTCAAACCCACATTTTCTGGGAATATTTGACTGCGTGCATCCGAGGTTGCGCGCGGTTGTCATACCCGGCAAATTATACAGTCTGCAACAGTAAGAAATATAGGTAAAATAGAATCTGACACTAGAATGAAAACAAAGGAGACCGTCTGGAATATCTGTGGTTCCATTTGACAATGATGAATCAATCGCGACGGTTTCGAAACGTTGGACCCGCAAGGCGATGCACGCAAGTCGGAACAAACACGTTTTCTTCGGCGAGAGCAACTGGCTCTTCCACCACCGCCTGACTTTGCCTCCCATCTATTTTGTGGATTGACCGGAATTCTTCCACCGTTATTAGTTGTTGGCATATCTTGCCTGGACAGGAGGTACGAACAGGGGAGATTTCCTCAGCCCTCGGACAAGTGCCCGGGTGGTTTTTGTTTGACCTCCCGGTACTGATCTATTCTCTCATGTCGTACCTCAGACGCAATCGTTGAAAAATCAACAGAGAACACAAGAAGACAATTTGACTTAGATTCGAAGGTCGTCTTGATGGCCACGGCGTCGCTCGTTCAACCAGGTCGACATTTGGAGTTTTTCGAGACCGTCCAGGAGCTCCCGGGGACCCTGGAAGTTCCGGAACACCCCTCAATGACTGCTGGTTATGCAGATATCTATCGTGGCTTCTGGACAACCCCTCAAGGCGAACGATTCCAAGTGGCTATCAAGGAGTTCAGGACTCCCGTTCCGAGGGATACACGAACCACGAAGGAAGCGTTACAATGGAGAACGGACACGGTCAGTACCCGTGAAACATCCAGGTTTAATGCGCTACATACTAACTCTCGCCCATCATCAAGCGCCTAAAACGAGAAGCGTTTGTTTGGAGTCAGACAGCGCACCCAAACATTCATCCCCTCTTTGGCTACCGTTCGCGACCCCGACCACAGCTGATCAGCCCTTGGTGTCGGTATGGAAACCTAAGGCCCTCTCACGAAGTGACAAGCTCCGTCTGGTGCGTTTCTCTTCGAAATTGTCGGTGGGCTCCTGGCCCGTCGTTCACCATATACCCTGGCCAGATCTTTCAAACGGGTTGCGGCCTCGAATATCTCCATTCGCGAACACCTCCAATCTGCCATGCCGATATCAAGCCTGAAAACGTCCTGATTAACGATTGGAATGGCGCGGCGCTTTCCGATTTCGGCCTGAGCCGGGTTGTCCAGGACCTCGAGGCTCGGAGCGGGTTTACGACAAGCGAAACGGTGGAAGGAAGTGTGAGGTATATGGCCTGTGAACTTTTCGCTGGACAGAAGCCAAGTTTGGAAACCGACGTTTATGCGTTCGGTGGTCTCATTTTAACCGTGAGTATGTGCAAGTGATGCTGGGCAAGGCTCACCGAGTCCGGGCGTTGCACCAGGTCATGAGCGGAAAAGCTCCATTTGATGGTCTTAGCCATCACGCCATTCTCCGTCATGTGATGCAAAACGAACCTCCTATTCCTAGGGACCACCCGTACCTCCCAGCTCATGATCCTCTCTGGCAACTCATGCGTCGGTGCTGGAACTATGATCCCACTGCAAGACCCACGATTCAGGAAGTTCTACGAGAGGCAAGCACTCATGACGATTTACTCTGACGTCGATCCTGAAGCCCGTAATCGGCTTATCTAGTTGTTAGGGGAAATTACCCGCGAAGAGTTTATTTCAAGGCCAAGGTTCCACCCTACCTCCGCTATTGCTGACGGTGTTGGCGAACATTGCGACATGGACCTCGATGTAAGCCTTCGTCTTTCATTTTGCCTTTCAACTCTGAACTCACTCTGATGCCGGCCATCCAGATTCCGGGTGCCCTGCAGCAAGTGGAACACTTGCCCTCACTCGCCGCCAATGCTGTCCTCGGGGGATATTCGCTATCTCGCGTGCCCGTGGCAGAGGTAGAGCGCAATGCAATACCTAGGGCACTGTTGCTCGCGGCTCAGAGGACGTTGAAAAGTGTGCAAATGGAATCGAACATCATTCCAGTCGTTGGGAAATATATTCGAGCCGCAGCCGAAGTTGGGTTTAATCTGATGGAGATTGTTGAGGTGGAGTCAATCGTCTTGACTTGACTCCTATACCGCTAAAATTTCGTGCTTAGGCGATGAACGAAAGTGATAATTTGTCAGCCGGTCTGGAGTCCAGCCCATGGAGGTTAGCCAATGCTCTTCAGGATTTAGCGGAACAATCGAGACAGCATCGAGGCGGTGGCATATCTGTTTGCGTTGCTACAATACAGAAGTATGTGGGTTCGGTCTAGCCGCGGTTCAATATGGACACCCTGACGCCCTTCTAGTGAACTCGAAGTTGCTCAAAGGAAGATCCAAAAACGCCATTCCTCCAACCTCGTCCTGGATGCGTTTTCTTCGTCTAATCCTGCGAGTCAAGCATGGTGTCAGAGAATAGTTCAAAAGGTGTTAGAGGAAATCCGAGTCAGTTATGGGTTATCATCGTTGACGACTTTGGCTGACATACGGCGGCTTTAGTTTCTCGTTACTCTAGACACTACTGGTCTTATGACTGAACTCGGTAGGCAATGAACGCCGCAGCTCAGAGCTTGAGATAAGCTAACACGTGTTTATGTTCAGCAAATGTCGAAACCCAAGATCAAAACTGTCGTCTACTTAATCGCCTGGGAGATGGAAATTTCGGAGCGCGGGGAAACGCGATCGAGGATGTCATTTGCTTGCCGGGAACCAGGGTGGAGATATTGGAGCGGGTTGCCAATTGGATACGAGATACATCCACGCCCAGTCGGGTGTTATGGATCCGTGGGATGGCTGGGGGAGGCAAATCCACCATCGCGTCCACCGTGGCTCACAATTGGCAATCCCGAGCCTCCTGTGCCATCTTTCACTTCCGTCGAGGCCAGAACACCCTAAACGCACGGATCATTTGCGCTCTCGCAAGGCAACTTGGGAGCAGCTTGGTTCCGGAGGTCAGGATGACCGTCCTCGAGAGCGTTCTCGGCTTATCTAGCTGTTGGGGGAAATTACCCGCGAAGAATATATTTCAGGGCCAAGGTTCCACCCTACCTCCGCTATTGCTAACGGTGCGGGCGAATATTGTGACATGGACCTCGATGTAAGCCTCCGTCTTTCATTTTGCCTTTCAACTCTGAACTCACTCTGACGTTGGCTATCTAGATTCCAGGTGCCATGCAACAAGGAGAAAACTTATCCGAGCTCACCATCAATGCTGTCCTCACGGAATACTCGCCTTCAGGCGTGCCTGTGGCGGAAGTGGAATGCAATGCAATACCTAGGGAATTGTTGCTCGCAGCTCAGACGACGTTGAAAAGTGTGCAAATGGAATCGAACATCATTCCAGTCGTTGGGAAATATATTCGAGCCGCAGCCGAAGTAGGGTTAAGCCTGGTGAAGATTGTTGAGGTGGAGTCAATCGTTATGATTTCGTCTCCGGTACCGCTAAAAGTACGTGCTTAGGTGATGAACAATAACCAGAACTTGTCCGCCGGTCTGGGGTTCAACCCGTGGAGGTTAGCCGGTATTCTTCAAGATCTGGCGGAGAAATCAAGACAACATCGAGGCGGTAATATCTGTGCCGGCGTTATTGAAGTACAAAGGTATGTGGGGTTCGGTCGGGCAGAAGTTCAGCACGTCTAATACCCTTCTAGTGTACTTGAAGTGGCACAAGAGAAGATCAAGAAATGTTATTCCTCGAACCTCACCCCGAATGAGAGTTCTTCGTCCGACCATGCAAGTCAAAAATGGTGTCAGGGAATGGTCCAGAAAGTGATAGAGGAAATCCAGGTTCGTCATGGATCATCATTGCTGATGACTTTGACTGATGTTTGATAATATTAGCTCCTCGTCACTCTGGACACCGCTGGTATTATGACTGAATTCGGTAGGCCACGTAGCCTCGTATTTTAGAGCTTCGAGTAAGCTGACACGTGTTTATGCTCAGCAAACACCGAAACCCAAGATCAAAACCGTTGTCTACTTAACCGCTTGGGAGATGGAAATTTCGGGGCCAGGGGAAATGCGATCGAGGATGTCATTTGCATGCCGGAAACCAGGGTGGAGATATTGGAGCGGGTTGACAATTGGATACGGGATACATCCACCCCCAGTCGGGTGTTATGGATCCGTGGGATGGCTGGAGGAGGCAAATCCACCATCGCGTCCACAGTGGCTCACAATTGGCAATCCCGAGCCTCCTGTGCCATCTTTCATTTCCGTCGAGGCCAGAACGCCCTGAACGCGCGCGTCGTTTGCGCTCTCGCAAGGCAACTTGGGAGCAGCTTGATTCCGGAGGTTAGGATGGCCGTCCTGGAGAGCGTTCTGGAGAACGAGAACATCGCCGACCAACGACTCGACGTCCAGTTCGAGACCCTCTTTGTGGCACCCCTCTCAAGGCTCGGACATCGGTCTCCCACCATCCTCTTCGTTGTCGATGCTCTTGACGAATCTCAAAATTCAAAGCATGCGGTAGATTTCGTCAAGCTCATCGAGCGACACTCTTCATCATTTCCCATCAACGTTAAATTCCTTCTTACGTGTCGTCCTGAGGCCCAACTACTTCGCGTTCTCGAGTCAGGCAGGTGGCCGGTGGAGGATTTGGATTCGTCGACCCACACCCAACGATGTCAGGAACCTTGTGACGATTTCACAAGGCTTATTTCGGAGGGCCCAAACCATAATCGCGTACATTGGCAACGGGTCACCACTGAATCGACTACGCGATTTGATCAGGCGACCGTCGATATTGGATGGGCTCGGCGATTAGTACTACCACATAACCCATATCAGAAATGCCCTACTTAGGTTGATGACCGCTCTCTAGATTATGTACCTGACCAACCTAGGAATCGTCCTCCTGCCATTGGCGCATGTCCCCCCAATCCTTTAGATACCCGGCTTCCTGTACGCTTTCAGCTCCCTCACAATGCGACCGGGTGGTACGCTTCCTCCTGAAACCCCAATCACCGCTTTGAACTGTTCATGCTAGGAGTGCCATTTACATACCTGTCTTTCTGTCCCCTCGCCATGCTCCACCTTTACCTGTCATCTATTGACAAGCACTGCTGTGTTCTGTCTATCTACCTGTATTGTACTTTCAGCTTTTTGCGCCTCCCACAAAGAACTTCTTACATGCTTAATACTTCGAGATAAATTATGTAACTGGAGTCTGACTTCAGCCCCAAACCGGCCCTTTGTGGTTCCGCCCTTAGTTACCGCGCAAAAAGAAGACAGTCTTGTATATTCGTAACTATCTCCCCACTTCATAACCAGCTGCTCGCTCGCAGCAACATCTGGATCCGCCAACACCTCACATACTCCACTTTCTCCTCTTCGCACTCTCCAAATCGTCGAATGTCCTCCTCCGTCCTTCATCGTTATCTCATAAGCTCAATGGGAAGGGCAACTTCTTCCCCTCCACGTTGGCCCAGAACAAGTATCGTTCGATTCGGTCCGGGACGAGTTGACCTTGACCGAATGTCGACGAATTTCACCCTCGGGCGTTGGCGAAGGTTTGGCTCCCCGCAGTAAGCGATTGCCCGAGGTGACTAGGATCCTTCACAAGCGGCTCGAAAGCTGGTCACGCAGGCGACCTCGTCGGGAAAGCTCCCCCACTCCCAAATGTAATCCGGGCGGCGACGTCGACAAATCCCCCGCGTTCGGAATCGTAACGTGCGCGTTCGGAGGCGCAGAACCACCTCGAACGTAAGGGTGTTTACCCTCCAGTATCGGTAAATGTGAGGTCGACGGTGGTGATGAGGACGAAGGGAACGGCTGAGATGATTCGCGGCCTGGTTGCAGTGTCGAGAATCTGTGGGTCTGGTGCCTTCCCAACCTCGTCGGATTCCTCGCCGGAAGCTTCGGTATTATGATACCCAGTCCGAACCAACGCGACATCCTTCCTATAAACGACTTCCGGCGGCTGAGCAGCCTCCTCATCCAAAGCCTCCGCGGCCTCCTTCGACTCCTCGTCCGCCCTGTTGCTCGGCGACAGTCTCACCTTCACATCATGCAGATGATCCCTCGCCTTCTTAGCTTGGTCTAATGCGGTATTAAGAGCCTTTGCTCGGGTTTCGCAAGTTTCGGTGCGGCGGTCAAAATGGTCTTTGGCTTTGCTACGAGAAACGGAGGTTGAGGCGGTGGAGTCTGCATCCTGTGGTGGATGATCCAGTCAGGGATAGAGATTGAGAATCAGGTTTGCGGTAGTAGTAAGATCTTCGCCGAACTCCGGCAACGAAGGAAATGCGGGTGACGTGCACCCCGATGTGGAGCTGGGACTTGGTGATGAGATGCTTTCGAGGTCGAGAACTTCGGCTCATTCATAGCCCCCTTTAGAGAGAACTCTGTTAAATCCAGCCCATATCCAATGTAGGTTTTCAGGACTGGACTGACCTTTGGGCGTGAGGATGCGGCGGTAACGTTCTTGTTTTCATCGGAATTGGTTTCCCGGCCGGCGCCAGGCGCCCCGAAGCGTCCAGGGATCTCCTGTTGGTGTTGAGCATCACCGCTGCTCTCATTTTCACCGCTTAATGGTACCTGTGAGATGCAGTAACAGTCTCAGTAACGTCTCCAAATGTAGAGACGGACCAGGTCATGGGGGCATGATCGTGTCCGGGCAAGTTGCAAAGCGGACCGACCAATCTGAATGGGACCTCATGTGCGACTCTTCATAAACTCCCCCGGAACATCCCCCTCGGTCTGAAAGATAGACAGCACTTCTCCTTTCTTCTAAATCTCCATCGAATGCGCTGTCGGTTTGTCGTTGCCGAGCACGTTGACGATCTTCTCGCCTGCTCGGAGGGCCATCATTTGCCGAGTGGAACATGGGTCCGAGAACACGCAAGTTCCGATTCCCCTATCGTAACTGTCGTTCCGTTGATGCGCTCGACGACTATGACGGTGACAGTGCCTGTGAGGGCTGATGCATTGATTGGTGGAGACTTGTGTGTAGTATGAGGTTACAGCTGAGAATACCACTCGGACGGAGTTAACGATAATCGTCGAGGGGAACCTTTGCCGTCTACTGCGAGTGAAAGTGGGTGAAAACGGTGAGGGTTGTTTCGAATGGGCATGAAAATAAAGAGATCGCGGAGTGATAGCTTGCGCAATGGATGTTTTGACTTCGTCTGACCCGCCACGGCCGGGAGTTTCCCTCTGGCGTCTGACGTGACGTCACATTCACCAAGAAAGGTAACCAGTCACGTGACAGAACAATTCAGTAGACTCGACGGCTTCACTCATGCACCCGTTCCTCAGCGCGCGGAGATGGTTCTTGTCCCTGAGTGCGCATACTGTCGACGTCGTACGTACGACCAGGGGAAATCGAAACAACGTCGACTCCGACCTATATAAGTATACCACTTTTCCTCCATCTCCGCCGTTCGTCGTTGGATGCTACATGTCTTTAACGATCTGTGCTGCAGTCGAGGGAACCTCCACCAAGCAGTCCTGTATATTTTAAGTTTTGGAGGCGATTTCGGGGGTGGGGGGTCGATTTGTAGAGTCGACGCCTCCGAAAACGTTGTAAACGCCAGGCATGCGGGCAGTGGGAACAAACACGTTTCTTCGGCAAGATCAACGGGATCGTCCACCACCGCCTGACTGACTCTCCCTCCCTCCCTTGTGGTTATTAGCCAATATCCCTCCCCTGCAACCGTTGAATCTCTATCCTAGTCATAAAAGGTAAGAACGATGGAGATTTCGTCATCCCCCCACAAGCGCCCAGATGATTCTTGTTTGGCCCGCTGACCGATTTCTACCATGTCTTGCACGCAGCCCCAGCCAAGCCACCCCGAAAGGCGGCAGTATACCGAAGCCCAGGTTCGAAGGCGACCTTGATGGAATCTGGGTCACTTGTTCAACCTGGTCGACAGTTCCAGTTCTTTGAAGAACTCGCGGGGCCCCTAGAAGTTCCCGAACGACCCTCAATGAGCGCTGGTTATGCAGACATCTATTGCGGTTTCTGGACAAACCCGCAAGGCGAGCGAGTTCAAGTCGCTGTCAAGCAACTCAGGCCACTCATCCCGAAGGACATACATACCGAGGAGGAAGAGCTAACCTGGAAAGCAGATATGGTCGGTATTCAAATCATCCGTCTATAACGCGACGCATCTCAACGTTGGCTCCCATAAAGCGCCTAAAACGGGAAGTTTTCGTTTGGAGTCAAACAACACACCCAAACCTTCATCCTTTACTCGGGTACTGCTCGCAACCTCAGCCACGGCTCATCAGCCCTTGGTGCCGCCACGGCAATCTAAAGGTCTACTTGCGAGCAAATCCTGACCTCAGCCGATGCGACAAGCTTCGACTGGTACGCTGCCTTCAAATCGTTCTCTCTCTCTCTCCGGGCGATCATTGACGATACCCGACCAGATCTACCAAACAGCACGCGGCCTCCAGCATCTGCATTCGCGAACCCCTCCAATCTGCCATGCCGACATCAAGCCGGAAAACGTGCTCATCAAGGAGTGGCATGGTCCGGCACTTTCCGATTTCGGCCTCAGTCGACTGGTGCAGGACATCGAAGCTCGGAGCGGATTCACAACTAGCGTGACAGTGAAAGGAACTGAGAGGTACATGCCCAAAGAACTGTTTAACGGAGAGAAACCAAACCTGGAGTCCGACGTTTATGCGTTCGGTGGCCTCATTTTAACTGTGAGTATGTGCAAGCGAGGGACAGGGGAGGCTTACAGAATCAGAACGTTGGGCTAGGTCATGAGCGGAAAGGCTCCATTTGACGGACTTCTACCTCAGGTCATTCTCCGCCGTGTGATGCTCGACCAACCACCGATTCCAAAGGACCACCCGAACTTACCGGCTCATGATCCTCTCTGGAAACTAATGCGCCGTTGCTGGGACGGAGATCTCACTGCGCGCCCTACGATGCGGGATGTTCTGCTCGAGGTAAGTCTTCATGATAATCTATTCCGGCAGAGATAATGAAGCACCTACGTGGCTCGTTTAGTTGTTCGGGGAAATTATATGGGATGAATCTAGTCCGCGGTCAATGCCTGGCCTAGCGACTGTCACCGACGACGGCGCAAAAGAATACGTCCACATGGACCTCGATGTAAGCCCCCATATCCCACGGTGTCTGACAACTGTGGACCTCATCAGACATCGGCTGTCTAGATTCCAGGTGCCCTTAAACGCGAAGGAAACCTGTCCTTACGCGACACCAATCCCGTCGCCGCGGGATATTCGGTAGCAGGCGTGCCCATGGCGAAAATAGCGCACGGTCTAATTCCTGGAGAATTTCTGCTCGCAACTCGCAAGGTATTGAAAACTGTGCGATTGAAATCGAAAGTCATTCCAGTCATTGGGAAATATATTAGAGCCGTGGCCGAAGTTGGATTACACATTGTGGAGATTGTTGAGGTGGAGTCAATGCTTTTGATCTTTTGTCTCCTGTGCCGCTAAAATGCTTGGTTAGGCGATAAACAGAAGCGAAATTTTGTCAGCTGGCTTCGAGTTCAACCCGTCTAGGTTAGCCAATATTCTTCAAGATTTAGAGGAGCAATCGACGCAGCGTCGAGCTAGCAATATATGTGCCCGTGTTACTGAGATGCAAAAGTACGCGGGGTTTGCTTTGGCAGGGGTTCCGTGGCGGCACTCTAACACCCTTTTAGAGAGCTTGAAGTTGCACAATGGAAGATCAAGAAGCGCTATTCCTCCAACCTCGTCCGGAATGAGGACTGGTCGTCCAACCATGCAAGTCCAGAATGGAGCCAAGGAACAGTCCTGAAAGTATTCGAAGAAATCCAGGTTCGTCATGGATCATCGTCGCTAATAATTTTAGCTGACATGCGGTGATATCAGCTTCTCGTCACTCTGGACACGACTGGCCTTATGGCTGAATTCGGTAGGCAACGTAACCTCCCATTTCAGAGCTTTGGGCAAGCTAACACGCGTCTGTTTCCAGAAAGTCCCGAAATTCAAGAGCGCAACCGCGGTTTACTTCATCGTCTAGGAGATGGAAATTACGGAGCGCATGGAAATGCAGTCGAGGACGTGATTTGCTTGCCGGGAACCAGGATGGAGATATTGGAGCGAATTGACAATTGGATACGGGATACATCCACCACCGAACGGGTGTTGTGGATCCGCGGGATGGCTGGGCGAGGCAAATCCACTATCGCCTCCACAGTGGCTTACAATTGGCAATTCCGAGCGGCCTGCGCCATCTTTCACTTCCGTCGAGGCCACGACACGCTGAACGCGCGCATCTTTTGCGCTCTCGCGAGGCAGCTTGGGAGCAGCCTGATTCCGGAGGTCAGGAATGCGGTCCTGGAAAGCGTGCAAGAGAACGAGGATATCGCAGACCAACGACTCGACGTTCAGTTCGAAACCCTCTGTGCCGTGCCCCTTTCAAAGCTTGTACATCAGTCTCGCACTATCCTCGTCATTGTTGATGCTCTTGACGAATCTCAAAATTCCAAAGATGCGGTGGATCTTGTCAAGCTCATCGACCGACACTGCGCATCGCTCCCAACCAACGTCAGATTCATTCTTACATGCCGTCCAGAGGCCCCACTGCTTCGCGCGCTTGAGCCAAGGAAGTGGCCAGTAGAGGATTTGGATTCGTCAGCCAATGTGGTGAATGACCTTGAACGGTTCATCAAGCAAGGCTGCATGCAGATTCGGGAAGACCATGGCCTCCCAGAAGACTGGCCTGCAGCCAGTGACATTAGGAGCTTGGTCGGGATGTCTCAAGGCTTATTCCAATGGGCCCAAACCGTAATCACATACATTAGCAACGGGTCACCTGCCAATCGACTACGCGATCTGCTCAAGCGACCTTCGACATGGGATGGACTTGACGAATTGTACCAACAAATCCTTTCAAAAGCGTTCAATTCCGTCAAGCGAGACCCAGCGAGGCAGGAGCTTCTATACTCTATACTAGGAACACTAGTGGTAGCGCCGTATCCTGTCTCCCTTGGTGCCATTGCTGGACTTTATGGTGATAACAGCATCTTTGAAGGAGTTGATCACGATGGCGTGATCGAGTATCTTCGTCAAGACATTCTCGTGGACCTCAACTCCCTTCTCCTCATCCCCTGTACATCCACCGAATCTATGCACCTCATGCACACCTCCATCCGCGACCTTCTAGTTGACAAGCAACGATGCCAGGAACGGGTCTACTACATCGATGTACGTCAGCACCATGAACGACTTGCTGGCCTATGTCTCGGCATCATGGTTCGATGTCTGAAGGAGAATATGTGCAACCTGTCCGACCTATCAAAACCGAACTCGGAGATTCAGGATGCTATAGATCGTGAGGTGTCCACGGTCGTTCGCTACTGCAGCCGAGCTTGGTGCATCCATCTCACCGAAGGGGCAGAGTGGTCAAGGCTGAGCACAAAGGGTCCTGATGGCCAACGAGCGGATTTCGAAACGTTCAGCCAGGAAAAGCTCCTGTACTGGCTTGAAGTGATGAGTCTGATTGGAGGTACTACTGAGGCGATGGTTATCGCAAAACGCGTGTGCTCTTGGCTTTCGGTGAGTCTTTCCGTTGAATTCTATTCCTGCATTCTCCACGTTGTGCTGAGTCTTCTATTATAGGTATCTCAGGACAGGGCGACCTTGGATTCCAAGGTGCTAGCCACATTGTGGAATGATGCCCAGCGGTTCATCATTGCATTTTCAGAGCCAATTTCGTATGGAGCACTCCACGTTTATGCTTCGGCACTTGCCCACTGTCCCCAGAAGACGCAGCTATGGGAGTGCTATGGAAGGCACGCCAAAATTCGAACCCTGCGTGGTGTCCAGCCTTTAACATGGCCAGCTAACCTGTGGACCAAAGACGCTGGTGTTCAGGTGGAGATGATTGCATTTTCGCCAGATGGTGCTGTTCTGGCATCCGGATGCGACAACGCTAGGATTCAATTGTGGGGTGCTCAGACCGGGACGCCTTTGGGCCAGCCATTCACAGGGCACAATGATCATGTTTGCTCCGTTGCGTTCTCGCCAAACGGCAGAGTTCTGGCATCCGGGTCCTTGGACCGCACGATTCGATTGTGGGATACTCAGACCGGGGCGCCTCTAGGTCAGCCACTCACAGGCAACAATACCATTATTGTCTTCCTTGCGTTCTCGCCAGACGGCAGGGTTCTAGCATCCACATGCGACAACCGCAGGATTCGATTGTGGGATGCTCAGACCGGGACGCCTTTGGGCCAGCCACTCACAGGCTGCCATGGAGATGGTGGCTCCGGTGCGTTCTCGCCAGACAGCAGAGTTCTGGCATCCGGATCGTCCGACGGCACGATTCGATTGTGGGATGCTCAGACCGGGACACCTTTAGGCCAGCTCCTCACAGGCGACAATCACCGAGTTCGGTCCGTTGTGTTCTCGCCAGACGGAAGAGTTCTGGCATCCGGATCCGCGGACGGCACGATTCGATTGTGGGATGCTCAGACCAGGACATCGTTGGGTCAGCCACTCACAGGCCACAATGACCAAGTTCAGTCCGTTGCATTCTCGCCAGACAGCAAGGTTCTGGCATCCGGATCCGACGACTGCACGATTCGACTGTGGGATGCTCAGACTGGGACCCCTTTGGGCCAACCATTCACAGGGCACAGTCACTATGTCCGCTCCGTTGCGTTCTCGCCAAACGGCAGAGTTCTGGCATCCGGATCCTTGGACCGCACGATTCGATTGTGGGATGCTCAGACCGGGGCGCCTTCGGGCCAGCCACTCACAGGCCACAATCACGTTGGCTCCGTTACGTTCTCGCCAAACGGCAGGGTTCTGGCATCCGGATTCAAAGACGGCACGATTCGACTGTGGGATGCTCAGACCGGGACGTCTTTGGGCCAGCCACTCACAGGCCACAATGACCATGTTTGGTCCGTTGCGTTCTCGCTAGATGGCAGGGTTCTAGCATCCGGATCCTTGGACCGCACGATTCGATTGTGGGATGCCCAGACCGGGACGCCTTTGGGCCAGCCACTCGCAGGCCACAATGGCTATGTTTGGTCCGTTGCATTCTCGCCGGACGGCAGGGTTCTGGCGTCCGGATCCGACGACTGCACGATTCGATTGTGGGATGCTCAGACTGGGACGCCTTTGGGCCAGCCACTCACAGGCCACAATCACTGGGTTTGGTCTGTTGCGTTCTCGCCAGACAGCAGGGTTCTAGCATCCGGATCCAACGGCACGATTCGATTATGGGATGCTCAGACCGGGACGCCTTTGGGCCAGCCACTCACAGGCCACAATGGTTATGTTTACTCCGTTGCGTTCTCGCTGGACGGCAGGGTCCTGGCATCCGGATCCTTTGACCGTACAATTCGATTTTGGGATGCTCAGACCGGGACACCTTTGGGCCAGCCCGTGATAGGTGATAGCGGCATGATCTCGTTCATTACCATTTCCCACTGTGCTGGTACGTTCAGTGCACTCCATAATACTGCCCATTGCTTCCTCGCAGCTGATCATGTGTTCTTTCAGATCCGGGCGGACCCCCGAGACTTACATACTGCATTCCAAACATTCACGATCACTGGGTGAAATTATCCTCGTCTCGCTTGTTCTGGCTTCCCCCTCAGTACTGGGGCCACTTAAATCCGAAGATACTTCTTTCTAATGGAACCCTTGTCTTCGCATCTGCCGGGGAGCTTTCCATGTTCGATGTCTCGCGTGCGCTCCGCTGGCAGCTTTAATGGGTACGTCACATATCAGGCGCGTTCTAGCCCGAGTTGGGGACTGTTGACGGACCACCGGTCCCACACGTGCCTTCGGCAGACAACGCTATACCTGGCACGCATGAATTTGCGGACTGGTCCTCACCTCGATGTCATCGCATTGTCCCAGGGTATTTGTTTTCTCCTAGCCTACAACCTATTTGTTTGACCTGTGGTCTGTACACGACACTGTAAATAGGGCTCGTTCGTCAGATGTGCATGATTATATGATATAAAATACATGGATGCGCGCAAGTACTATGCTAGTACCGAAGATTAAAAAACGCGAGGAAACGAAACGCAATTTACAAAACGGAGTGATTGCACTGACAAGGCAAATAACCCCTCTACACCAGAACCGAGAGAAAAAGGTCCTTCAGGTAAACGGTACACTGGCCATCTCCTCCAATGTATTGCCGTCCAGCACTTGCTCAACCCCGCCATGTTCATCGTCATCCCCATCGTCATCACCCTCGTCCTCATCCTTCTCATCGTCTTCCTCTCCTTCACTTCCTCCGTACTCCCAGCCCGTTAGGGACCCCCGCATACTATCAAAACTCAATTTTCTCCTCGCGTGTTGATGGTCCTCCTCGCTCTCTGACGCCGAATCCGCCAACGTGGTACTCCAATTGTCAGGCACCACTGACCGGACCAACGGACTTGGACAGACTTCCTTTCTGCCATCACGCACAACGGAATTCGCAGCCGCAGCCGCAGCAGGATTCAAGCTTGAAGATCGTAGACTAAAGTTATGTAACCGGCTGAGGCGGCTTGTAACGGACGTGTCGGAAACGGCCCTAAGTGCCGGCGACGAAGGAGGATCCAAATCAGGCAAGTCGACGTCGGCCCTCGGGCAACGGTCTTGCCAATAATTGAAGTCCTCGAACTCTGTGGCCCACTTCTTGTGTACAGAAGGGAACATTTGGTCCATCAGGTCGGTCATGTGGATGTACGAAGCCAGTAGAACGAACCCCCTCCCGGCGAAGGTGACCGGATGGCCGGTTACTATACGGGACAGAATGACCTTGGCTTTCCCGGCCATTGCCCGTGAGAATGAGCCAGTCGGGCCTTTGGAAGACAAGTCATCACCAATTTCACCGGCGGTGCGGGCAAGGGCAATACTGACCAACAGGAGTGGACTTGTAGGGCTAGGGCCCGGGACACCGGACCTGATGTCCTCAGAGGCAGCCGTTTCTGGAGTGCCGCAGCTATAGCAAAATGTTTGAACCCATTGCCCCAATCAAGCCTCTGTTGTCTACAGGGAGCTGACACAACTCAGAGAGCCGGTAGAATGTCACGGATGATTTTCGCGGTCGGCTGACAGAGCTATTGACTTAGGAATGCGAATTAGAACCTCCTGATCACGACAAATGTCTGAGCTCACCAGGTGACAATAGGAGGCGCCCACCCCGCCCTGGGCAGTCGATCCGGAAGGATCTCCCGGCCAGTCGGCCAGCAGTGCATGCCTCATCAGGATAGTTTAAACTTCCCAAACTGAAGACAAATCGAAAATAAGTGTCGAATAAGTCTTTGTGTGCTGCTCTCGGACTGGTGAATAGGCGATAATGGGCACATGGGCAAATTTACCGCCGCATTTGCCCCTCGTGGCACAAGCGATCATGCTCGGAGGAAGCCAACCACTGTACTCAGATACAAGTCAAGCGTAGAGACTGACGAGTCAGAGGTCTCATCACAAGAGAGAACACCGGTGGTATTTACCGGCGAGAGGGAAAACGTGCCGGCACCATTTCCCGGCAGAAGATTCAGATAACCCTGTAGGCAAGCACTCACATGGACGGAACATATTTCTCCCATTGTACAATTAAGAGTCATCTTTTTAGCTTAATTGTTCTTTTGCTTGGCAGTTAACACGAGAGAGCACACCGGTGGTATCTACCGGCGACGAGGAAAAAGCGCTGGCACCATTTCCTGGCAGGAGATTCAGATAACCTTGCACGCCAGCACCCACATAGATGGACTATATTTCCCCCAGTAGAAACCGAGAGTCATCTGCATCTTAATTCCTCTCTTACTTGTCACATACCGCGGGAACGGCTGCCGGTAGGGGTTCCCGGGGAGCGTTCACTGCCCACGAGAACCCGCTCGACACCCATCCGCAACATCACGTCAAAGTGCGGTTGCTTACCTTGTATTACTGCAGCACTCTCGGGGCCTGAACAAAAGCGAAAATTCGTCAGCTGGCCTGGATTTCAACCCTTGTAGGTTAGGCAATATTCTTCAAGATTTAGAGGAACAATCGACTCAGCGTCGAGTCAGCAAGATATGTGCCCGTGTTACTGAGATGCAAAGGTATGTGGGGTTTGCTTCGGCAGCGGTTCAATGGCGTCACTCTAACACCCTTTTAGGGAGCTTGAAGTTGCACAATGGAAGATCAAGGAGCGCTATTCCTCCAACCTCGTCCGGAATGAGGTTTGGTCGTCCGACCATGCAAGTCCAGAATGGTGCCAAGGAACGGCCCTGAAAGTATTAGAGGAAATCCAAGTTCGTCATGGATCAACGTCGCTAATCACTTTGGCTGACATGCGGTGATATTAGCTCCTCGTCACTCTGGACACTACTGGACTTGTGGCTGAATTTGGTAAGCAACGTAACCTCCAATTTCGGAGCCTCGGATTAGCTGACACGTGTCAGAGTCGAGGCCGAGGTGCAAGGAGTCAGGCGAGGCACTTAATGTCGAGGATATTCAAGGACGATGATCAAGAGTCAAGAGGTAAGAGAGATGTTGATACTAGAAGAGTTGACAAGAGGCGGAATGAGGAACAACTCCTCCTCATTCTGTCGTACTATTATAGTAGCAAAAGTGGAGGTTATGACTAACGAATGTGTAACGACATGAGGCGCTGACTGAGACGGTGGAGGCGACGCGTAAGCGATGTAACATGAGGCGCTGACTGAGACGGTGGAGGCGACGCGTAAGCTAATGAGTGGAGGATGATAAGATACTATGCTAATGGATGGAGATAAGATAAGATGTGAAGACGGGGTCATCACAGTTGCCCCTCCTAAGGGCGAAGCCGAGACGATTGGCGTTGAGGTTGAGTGGTAGGTGCGTTGGGGAATTGTTGATGGAACTCGTGGATCAGGTTGGGTGCGTGCTCAAGGTTTTCCGCGTTCTCCCAGGTGTTGTTTTCGTCGTTGAATCCTTTCCACTTGATGAGGTACTGCAGTCGCCGATAATGCAGTCGAGAGTTCAGAATTTTCTCTACTTCCCATTCCTCTTGTTCATCAACCACTACTGGTGGGGGTGGAACTTGCGCTCGTCCTGGGATGGTGTCGGTGATGTATGGCATGAGGAGGTTGACATGGAACACAGGGTGGATCTTCATTGTGGGTGGCAATGTGAGTTTGTAGGCGTGCGTCGAAATTTTGGACTCAATAACAAACGGCCCTAATCTCTTTGCCGCTAACTTAGCCGAGGGCCGATCCGTACTGATGTTCTTTGCTTCCAACCATACTTTGTCCCCTATGACGTAGTCGGGCTCTTGTTGCCGATGTCGATCGTAGAATTCCTTTTGCTTCTCCTGCGCTAGTTTCATTGCCGCTCGCACTTCTTCTTGCACCGTGTGAATTCGCTCGAGTCTTTCCTTGGCAGATGGGTTCGCTTGTGCTCCTGACGGCATGTTGGTAAACATTGGATTGTACCCTCTCGCCACCATGAACGGTGTTTCACCGGTAGATGAATGCGTTGTGTTGTTGTATGAGAACTCCGCGAAAGGTAACAGTTCATCCCAGTCGTCTTGACGATGATTGCAATAAATTCGTAGGAAGCCTTCAACGTTCTGATTGATTCTTTCTGTCTGTCCGTCGGTCTGGGGATGATATGCCGTGGAGAAGGTTGGCTTGATACCAAGTCCGTTGTACAGTGCCCTAAGGAATGGAGCATTGAACTGTGGGCCTCTATCGGAGACGGTTCGAACGGGCAGGCCATGGTACTTCCAGATGTTCGCGATGAACAATTCGGACGTCTTTTGTGCGTCGAGTCCCGATTCTTTCGTGGCGACAAAATGAGCTTCCTTCGATAGTCGATCCACTACTGCTAGTATTGTGTCGTTGCCGTTCTTGGTTGTCGGGAGCTTGGTGATGAAATCGTACGACACATCTTGCCAAGGTCCTTTGGGAATTGGTAACGGTTTCAACAGACCAGTGGGCTTCGAGTAGTGTGGCTTGTTCCGTTGACATGTATCGCAGGCTTCGACATATCGGTTGACGTAGGCTTTCATTGATGGCCAGAAGTATCCTCTTGACAGTAATTCCAACGTCTTGGCTTGTCCTGGGTGTCCTGCCATGATGGCGTCGTGGTACAATTGCAGTAGGGATCTTTTGACGTCTTCGTCGTTAGGGACATAGATTCTTTCTTTGTACCGCAGTAGTCCTTCTTTCTTCGACCATCCTACCATGTCTTTTCGTACGTTTGCTGGAGCGGAGTCCGGATCGGCATTCAGGTATGCCAGTACTGCTTTGATGGCTGGGTCTTCTTCCAGTTTTGACTCGATCGTTCGTACTATCTGCTCGTCGGTCTCCAATCGTATGTTCGCTTCGTCTTCATTTGCATTAACTTCTACGAATCTTGATGGTGGTAGGAACGTCAGGGGCGTTTCTTCTGCCCCCTCTTCAGGACGATGATCCGGACGACGAGATAATGCGTCTGGTTTGCCCGACTTGGCCCCTGGTCGATATTCTATTTCAAAATCGTAGTCGGCCAGTTCTTGAAGCCATCGATGTTGTCGAGCATTGAGCGTTTGCGACTTCATGAACCATTGGAGATTCCTATGATTGGTTTTGATTCTGGTTTTATGCTTGGCCCCCTTAAGGTAATGCTGCCAGTATTTGAGTGCTCGTACTATTGCTAGCATCTCTTTGTCGTAAACGTCGTAATTTGCTTCGGCCGGTGTGAATGATTTGGACATAAATGTGTTCAGGTGTAGTTTGCCATCTTCGGCCTTTTGCGACAGTATTGCTCCGTAAGCATATCCCGAGGCGTCCGTTTCCAACGTGGACGGTTTATTCGGGTCGTGATGTCGTAACACTGGTGCCGTCGTGAATCGTTCTTTTAGAGCCTCAAATGCTTCGTTGCATTCCTTAGTCCAGTTCCATTTGGCGTCTTTCCTTAGGAGTGCGGTGATCGGGGTGGCGATACTGGAAAAGTCGTGGATGAACCGTCGGTAGAAGTTGGCAAAACCTAGGAACGTTTGGATTTCTTTGACATTGGTTGGTGCCGGCCATTCCTTGATTGCTTCAACCTTATATTTGTCCATGGATACTCCTTCCTTGTTGACCCATAATCCCAGGTACTCCGTTTCTTTCACGAAGAATTTGCACTTCTTGGCGTTGCAACGCAGGTTGTTTTCCCTGAACCGTTTCAACACTTCCTTGGTGATTGAGACATTTTCCTCCCTGGTCTTGGTTGCCGGCATAGTGTCGTCAAGGTAGTTGAGAACGGATGAGTCTAAGAGGTCGTGGAGGATGTGGTTTATGAATCATTGGAATACTGCTGGAGCGTTGCAAAGACCGAAAGGCATGACCATCCATTCGAACAGGCCGAACCTTGTTCTGAAGGCCGTTTTCCATTCGTCTCCTTTGGCGATACGGATTAGATGGTAGCCAGACCGCAGGTCAAGATTCGTGAACCATTCTTTCCCTGCTAGTCGTTCGATTAATTCGGTCGCGAGGGGAATCAGATAGCGGTCCGGAATGGTGATTTCGTTCAACTTCCGATAGTCGATCACCAATCTCTTCTTTCCGTCCTTCTTCCCGACAAAGAAGCATGCTGCAGCGAGTGGAGAGTTGGAGGGTTTAATAAATCCCTTTTGTGTCATCTCTGTTACCCATTTCTTCATATCCTCGTTATCTTCGGCCGATCCTTGATATAGCCCCGATGGTTTTGGCAATTCCGCTCCCGGTTTAAGTTCGATTTTGCAGTCGAATGGTCGATGTGGTGGCACTGCGTGGTCGTCCTTGACTTCTTTAAATACATCTAGGAATTCGTGGAGTTCCTCGGGTACTGCTTGTTCAATTGGGAGTTCTTCTGGCGCGTGTTCGGATGCAATCTTTGCTGATATGCTTGTTCCGGCAACGATGGGGTCGATAGGTTTCCGGTCAGGCTGTCCGTTTGCCTTTCCGAATACATCACTCGGCATTTCCAGGCATCTTTCAGAGCAGTATACGTCGTCGAACGTGATCCGTCTCGTCCTCCAGTCGATTTGTGGGTTGTGTCGGTATAACCAAGGAGCTCCTAGGATTATTGGGTGTTTACCGATGTTGGCTACATCGAGGGTGACTTCTTCCTTGTGTGACCCGATTTGCAACTCTCCTTGTACTTCGCGATTTATGGTTCCTAGTGGATGTCCGTCAATGGCAACTGGTCTGAGCGGGAATTCTTTGGGTCTCGTCGGGATGTGATTTTCTTCGATGAATTGTTGACTAATAAACTCGGAAGTGGCTCCGGAGTCGATCATGGCAGTTGGGAATGCTGTGACTTGTTCGTTCGTTAACTTTGCAGGTACAATTAGGTGTGACGTGGGGTGCATGTTCATACGATTTTCATAATTCATATTAATCACATGATTGCTACCTAGAAGTGAAGGAAGAACGGAAGCACGGGATGGCACAGTCATCACGTGCTTGGGAGAAAACCCGGTTGCGCGAGGGGACTGAATGGATTATTGGACTGGAATCGAGGGCTAGTGGAGTGGTTGGGATTTGGTAAGGGATTCGCCAGGCTAGGAACCATGGTTGCTGCTATGGTGGTATCAATGACTCCTTGGCGTGGCCTGGGAGGAAGTCCGTGATCGCTTGCTCTATGACCAGCTAATCCGCAGTAGTAGCATTGTCCTTCCACTCGTCGTTTCGCCTTTTCTTCCACAGAGACCGGTCCTCGTTTGTTAGCGTTGATGTGGATTGGGACAGGAGCGACGTGAGAGAAGGCGTTGGGGGCAATAGGATGTGGTGCAATAGGTGGAGCAGGTTGCTGTGGCTGCGACTGTGGTGGTTGCGATATGAATGGGTTGTTGGACTGCCTTTGAGGTTGTTGGATTGGGCATGACGGGTGATCGTTGTTGCGTTCTTGTTTTCGTTCCCAAATCCTTTCGTCCAGTCGAATGCTCAAGTTGATGAGGGTTTCGAGGCTGTTGGGTTTCGGGTGATATACCAACACGTCTTTTACTTCATCCTTGAGCCCTCTTCGGTAGTAGTGTATGAAGGTCCCTTCGTCCCAATCAATCTCCATCGTGATTCTTCTGAAGTCGGAGGCGTAGTGGGTGGCCAGTCCTTTCTGCCCTTTCGCGATTAGCGTTTCCAACTCTCTGATGGCGGCTGCTTCTTTATCCAGATCCCCGAAAGCTTTGACGAATTCTTCTTCAAACGCGTTCCATTTCCTGGCTTCTCTTTTCTTCTGCTTTCCTAGGATGTTGCATAGGATGGGGCTAGCCCAGGTCTTGGCCGTGTCGGTAAGGTATGATATGGCGAATATGATCTTCATCCTTTCGTCTTTGAACTCGTCGTTCTTGACCAGGAAGTAAAGCTTGCATGATTCGATGAATTGGTCTGCCTGCAATCCTCTCTTCCTTCCGTCGTACGTCTCTGGTTCTCTGACCTTGATCTTTGTCCTTTTGCCGGTTACCCCCATTGCTTCGAATGCTTTCATCGCCACTTGGATGTCCGGGTCGTTTAGATCTGGCATTTTTGCTCGTCGTGGTGGTCGTTGTGGAGGTGTCTTGGGCGAGAGAAGACTTATTCCTTGTATTTCCCTTGCAACCGTTTCGACCGACGCCGGTCTTGAGTTTCGGATCTGGCTAAAGTCCGTGCTGAACGGGAATCGGGGTACGGGCTGCTGGAACAGTGTCGATGGTTGCTGCTGAGACCCAGTTGGTTGCTGTTGAGGTACAGATGGTTGCGGCAAGGGTTCTTGGATACCTGCTCCTGTGTCTTGCGGCGGTTGTCCTGTCCTTTCCATGGTCGTGCAATTACAAAGATATCGACAGGAAGGATTTGGTAGATGTGGCGGAGTTGGAATTCGGTGGGTTGATAGGGAATTATGAGAAGTTTCCTTTCTTGGTCGATTGTTGCGATTTCGAGGATAGCAACGAGTTTTTCTATTTCAAAACAAAATCGAGTCGAGATGTCGATGGTGAACTGAACGTTGGCTTGTTGAGCAGTCTGGATGAGAGTGTCGATTCTAGCGAGGGTTCCTGCTCGCTTGATCTTCTGGATTTGTCGGGGAGTATGGGTTTCTTGGATTTCTGGGAAGGCTTCTTCGTAATCGATGAGTTCTGCTTGGTATTTGGGCATACAAAAAAGCGAGTCGCCTGTTAAGGAGATTCCGCCTAATGTCAGAGTCGAGGCCGAGGTGCAAGGAGTCAGGCGAGGCGCTTAATGTCGAGGATATTCAAGGACGATGATCAAGAGTCAAGAGGTAAGAGAGATGTTGATACTAGAAGAGTTGACAAGAGGCGGAATGAGGAACAACTCCTCCTCATTC